>VZRL01000678.1:54408-105437 GCA_013397895.1 Origma solitaria
GCCGGGGGGGGTAGGGGGGGGGGGAAGAAACTGAAGGTAGCATTATTTATGATCCCAGGGAAGGACGGCTGGAAAGACACACCTGTTTGCAGGTGGGAGCTGTGCCACTCCCCGCCCCCCGCCGGCAAACGGGACTGAGCGGCGCCTCGGGCGAGGTTCCGGGACGGGAGCTGTCTGTGTGTCCCCTCGCAGCTGCCTCCCCGCACGGCACCGCCTGCGCACGAAGTTGGTGCCTCAGTCCCTACGATGTACGAAACTGGTGCAGCCGTACACCGCCAGCCCTCGGTGCTTGAAATTAAGTACGGCTTTCTCACTGCAGGCCTTAGCAGCGGTTCAGGAGAACCCCAAACCACGGTTTTAGGCAGCACCAGTAGCACTGCCTGCAGAGTTTTCTGCTGTAGAAGAATAGTAATAGCCCTATTAATATTATGAGAACAGTCCTTTTACTATTATGAGAACTGTCCTCATTCGTGTCCATGACCCTGCATTTTAGAAAGCTACATACACTTCCTTTTACCTACACAATTGCCCAGTTACCACAGTAGAGGAGTGCCAAGGCAATGTGTTAGGGAAGCCTAACACAAAGGTAGAATTAGGCATATTTGATACCTCTAATGAGGTTCCTGAAGAAGTTTTACTCATGTCCTGTGGTGGCTTGTCATTAATGCCCTTGTACACTAACACAGCCAAGTCTTCCACCACCACTGCATTTTAGTGACATAACCTGATCTGTTACTGCTATATTGTAACAACAAACACCAAACTATCTGCGTCTGATTTCAAGCGAAGCAAAACCCAGTTTCATTTAACTATCAACTTAATTGATTTATTTACATAAATTGCTCTCTTTCAGGGTTTGGTTGTTGTTGGTTTTCTTAAAATTACTGTTCTGTCTGCCAAAGCATGTATATCTTTTTAACCAGCTTCTGTTATGCTTATTCATCCTGACTAGATTCTTCAGCAGCAGCCAGTTACATTACAAGTGATCTTGCTTTTGGAAGAATACACTACAGATCCACTTTTCTCCCTTAAAATTACTGAAATCAGAAGCATGCAGTCTCAGTGGTGGTAAGTAGCTTATCACTATAAGGAATGGTTCAGAGAACAATTGTTCTGTACAACATACTAAAATGGTTTGGAAATTACAATTTTCCTCTTTCTTGGCAGCCCACCATGTAGCAAACTTACTAATCACTGCAATTTCTACTGGTCCTTTCATTAAAAATAGTGGAAGCAACTCCTTATAAACACCTCATGCAGAAAAGAGGAAAACATTTTTGGCATCAAGCCTGAAGAAATACATCATATTTATAAAGACAACAAGTTAAAAATTGTAATAGAAATACTCTTTAAAGAAAGTAACAAGGATGTGTATCAGCTGAAAAAAATACAGGACCTAGACTGGAACAAACCTCCTTGTTATGTTCCAGTCTACTGTATCTCAGAAAATTAATTGCTGTTTAAGGCATTCTTCACAACCAAATAATTAAACTACACACAAAGGCTACTTTAAATTCAACACATGGTCATAAGAAATAAGTGTCAAAGGACACTGAGAAGTCATTTGTTCTGTTTTCTGCTCTACAACAGGGTCAACTCTATGGTTCCTGACATACTTGTCTCACTTGCTCTTTATGCTGACAGTGATGTAGAATTCACACCATTCCCAACTAAACTGTTCCACTGCTTCAGGTTTGAATCCATCACTGAGATTAATCATAGATCACTTCTGCCATGAGGCCATCTGCCCAAGTCCTAGCTAATTTATATAGAAAGATAATTAGAGATTCAGGGGGATAAGACAGATTAGTGTCCCAACAAGCTGATCCTTAACATCTTGGGCAAATCTTGCTTGCTTCCTGTAAAAATCTCTCTAATGAAAACACAGATTAATATCTACCTATATTTTCTGTTCTGGATAGGATAAGATTTTTAATCTTTTCCTTGTCAAACCTAAATGAAGCCTATTTTGTAATGACAGTGTTTCCCTTGTCCCTAACATTAAATAACCCAGAAGATGTATGTACCAGTATTTGCTTCAATTTCTCTTCTTTATGAAAAGAAAATAGTTGCGATGGTCAAAGTAATTGAATTCATCCAGAGATGCTTGGAAGTTTACTGTGCATTTTTAGCTTGCAAGTGTCTAAATGCAGATAATTGAAAACCAGAAAAGCAAGCTGGATTAAACATCTCCCCAGCCATCTATATTTGTTCTGTCTTCTTTGCAGACAATGAATATCACCATGTCTATCTAAATCCCCTTTTTTTTCTGCTAAGGATTTTTGGCATAGATTACACTGCTTATTTTGACACATGTAGACAAAATATTTTATACTAATAGTTCTTTCAGCAAACAGATTTTTAAAAACACAGTAAACATCTTCAGCCAGAGTGAATAAATGTATTTCATTCTTGTTAATAGATCACTCAGCTGTTCATAGTGCAGTTGCATTCTCAAATGGCTAGCTATCATGCACTTCTTTCTAACTGACAGTGAAAAGAGTAACTACAGCTTGATGGAAGATTCCTTCTATCTGAATTCTGCCTCTCTTGCCTATTTAAAATTAACCAAATTAATAACTGTTTTCTGGCTATCCACTTAGTTCCCAGAATAAGCAACAGCCAATTGTTGAAGAAGAAATAACTGAAAAAATTGACTGATCCTCTTCAGTTTGTATTGAAAATGCTTCAGTTCATATCGTGCAGAAGTAAGGCAGTTTCTTGTATTTTTTTTAAAGGACACATTATCACTCGAGTGGTTTGCAGTATTTCTGTCTGTACTCTTAGGTGTGCCTATGCCACTGTCTCAACTCCTAACAGATGAAGACAAGATGAAAAAGTAAATGAGATTTCTGAAAAAGTATTGGATACCTGAAACATTGAACCTTAAATATTGAATGCTTCTATACAATTTCCCTAGAGTGGAGGCCTTGGTGTAACATATATCAGAGCATGCCCCATACATCTCATAACAAGGGCACAGTAGGTGATAAAGCCTGCTAACAGTTGCTGCTAATCAGAAAAGCAGCTCTCCAGAGCAAACGGGCTGCTATCTGTGGGTTTTAGCAGAGGAGACCAAACTGGATTTTGCCACAAACCCACTGGGAGCTTTGATAAGGTAAGCCCTCTCTGCCTCTCTTCACTTTTCCCTCCCTCTTAGATGTGTAACTGGGATAGTATTCCTACAAAACTGTGTATGCAGTCTGCCCCAGTTTTTAAACCACAAGGACTTCATGTATATAGGTTTATGGGGTAGTGTCCTAATGATGTCAGATCTTGGAATATCATCCAAGGACACTGCTGGTAGCCATTGCTTCTGCTTGTTTCATGCTGTGTCATTGTTTTGAGGGCTGTGCTGACGGAAGACCATAATTAAGAAGAAAGAGGCAGAGAGGCACAAAGGAAAAGTCCAGAAAGAAACAGTAACAGCACCACCTTCATGTATTATTTTTTTAAAAAAAATTAAAAAGGCAATGTGACTTTTCTTAGCTCCAAGCAGATGAACAGACATCTTTTCAGATCCTAGAATATATGCTAAAATCTGAAGAGAAAGAATTTGGCAACAAGATTCCTGCCTTCTTCTCTTCTAGGTTCTCCAAGCTCACCCACAGGGCTGTTGGCCTTACTATTGCAGCTGCATAAAACTTAATAACAACTTATCAATAAGGCAAAAATTAATGACAATCGATTTGATAGGTACAGGAAAAAAAACAAATCCCACTGCCTACAGTATTATCCTTGTATTATCCTTCTCTCACCATCAGATTTGCTGTGGTTATGGGCAAGATGAGTTTAAAAGTGAGTCTAAAAACATTAGATGGGAAATATGGCATCTTGTCAAATTATATTATCTATAAAGATAAATTCCATACTTGTGTCTCATGAGTTTCTGGACATCCTTTGAACCTGCTTTAGCAGGAGAGTTGAACCAGATAATCTCCAGAAGGCCCTTCCAACCCCAAACATTCTGTGATCCTGCAACAAGAGATAACAAAACAAACCATTCTGAAGCTGTTCAGGCAGCTGTGGATTCTTTTGCCATGGCTTCTTTCTCTATGGACCGGCTGTATTTTGTCACCAGGCAATCTCAAATTTGCATCAACAGTTTGTACTGGGCAAGAAAAAGGGAATCTAATAACCAAACCTTTCGTAGTAAATGCCTTGACCTTCACTTTCTGAGTTGTTCTGTAGGCAATAAAGTTTTCACATGCGGTTTATCAAGTTTAAAGCAGCTGTTTGTATCTCAGTTAGAAAGTACCTCAAATTACTGTATTTTTAGACCCTGGGATGACAAAGCCAGGAGAATGAGTTGGATTTCAGATTCATAAAATTATGCATTCATTGGCATACAAAAAGAGAGTGCTTTTGTTTTGTTACAAAATCAGCATAAGCTCTGCTCTCTGATCTTGGAAAATTAAATTAGCTGTAACTCTATTATTTCTACACTTACTGGCAATCAGGGAAGAAATATACCCTGGGTGACAGCATTTCTGTGTGTTACAAATTGTAATAAAGACTTAATATTGGCATTTCTATGGAAATAAAAGGTCACCTAGAATTTTTATTTTCTCTTTCATTTGAATTGCAAAGCTGAAAGCCCTATTTATCTTCATATAATTTCTGCAAGAAATCAAGTTCGTCTTACAATCACAGAATCACAGAATTGACAAAGTTAGAAGAGATCACTGGAGGACACTTGTCCAACCTCCGTGCTCATGCAGGGTTATCTGAGAGCACATGGCACAGGATTCCATCCAGTTGCTCTTGAATATCTCCAGTGAGGGAAACTCCACAATGTCTCTGGATAATCTGTTCCAGTGCACTGTCACTCACAGAGCAAAGAAGTTCTTCCTTACGTTCAGGTGGAACTTCCTGTGTGTCAGTTTCTGCCTTTTGTCCTATTGCTTGGCACCACTGAGAACAGCGTGGATCCATCCTCTTGACACCCTCCCTTCAGATACTCATAGGCATTGATGGGGTCCCGCTCTCAGCTGTCTCTTCTCAAGGCTGAACAGGCCCAGCTCAGCCTTTCCTCATATGAGAGATGCTCCAGTCCCTTAATCATATTTGTTGCCCTTCACTGGACCTACACCAGGAGCTCCCTGTCTTTCTTGTGCTGAGGAGCCCAGAACTGGACACAGGGTTCCAGGTGAGGCCTCACCAGGGTGGAGTAGAAGGGCAAGATCACCTTTCTTGACCTGCTGGCAATGCTTCTCCCCACGTAACAGGATACCATGGGCCTACTTAGCCACAAGGCCACCACTGGCTCATGCATGAACGTTCTATACAGCAGAGAAACCTGACATTCAAATAATGTAAGCCTGTGAGAACTAAATGATGACTGACCATTTTGGCTTGCATCAGGCTGTGTATTTTTTTCATGTATTATGTACTACATGAATCCACTATCTAATTACAATCACAGATTTTTTTTTAATTTTATGCCGATTTGATGTCCAACCAGATGTACACCAGAGAGTATTTTAAACTTTGGCTGAAGGTACAGCCCCATCATTTGGAGAGTAAGTGAGAAGATATGCATTTGTAAGTTTAGAAGCGTGGTTGTTTGGATCCTCGACTTCGAAAGGTGTGGCGGGTCAGCCCCCAAGCTGCCTCTGCCCCCCAGGCTGGGGATAGCTCCTCGAGAGGAGGAGAATTGCCTGGGCGGGCCTCTGGGGTATGAGTTGCTGGGTCCGCCCCTAGACCAAGGGGAAGGCGTGCCCAGGACTCCGACTCCGCCCCCTCTTCCAGACCCTTCTATTCCATTATGAATATGATTGGTTCATTTGAATTGTATCCTTCCCAGTTATGTAACCATTGCTTCTGTGCGCTTGTCCCCACCTTCTCCCTCTTTCCCTATTGGTTAACCCTTTCCCCTTATAAACCAGCGCACAGGGACTTCAGAGAGCAGATTTTCTCCTCCCGCTCCCCCTCCCGAACAGCTACACCCTCTACCGTCAATAAAGGGGAGCTTGGAGGAGAACTCCCTCCCACTAGCCCTTTGTCTCGCCGACTCCATTATTCTTTTGATGCCGCTACAGCAGAAAGGGATAAAATCAAGATTAGTCAGCAGGATTCCCAAAGTTACATTCAGCATCTTAATCAAGCCCAATGTTTGTAGGCAACTGATCAGCAAAGTTATCAGCAATTTTCCTGTTAGATTTCATGAGACAATAAGTGAGTGAGATATCCCAGGCAAGACAGGATGCTGCTGCTAACATCTTATGGTCAGGCCCTTCAAAGTAATCTCTTCCTCTTCTATTTTCCTGGTGATGAGAGGCAAAAACAACCTGAAAATATTTTTGAAGGGCCTTGATTAAAATCATATACATAAAAAGACCCAGATGAAAAATGCCATCTTCTCATAACATAAAATTGGGAGCACTTAAGCCCTGCAGAATAAGCCATTTGTGTAAAAGCTAGAGGTACACAGTGATTGAACAACTTCCTCAAAGAAAAACTATTCACATAGGCAGCATAGTTCTGCACTGAATGGTGAATAAAGAGCTCCACAAATAGTTCCAGTAAGTTCTTTGGGAATCTTACAAGCATATATAGCATGGCCTGAATGAGAAATTAACTCAGGCCATCTTTTTTCAGGCAGGCAGTAAACAGCAGTGCCAAACCAGGGTAGAAAAAAAGAAAAACATATTTATAGCATAACAAGTCTTAGCATCAAGAAGTGTGGTGTTATTAACTTTCCTTATCTCTGTGGTTGAATTAACATTGGAAGATCTTATGCTCAAATAGCACAATGCATTGTCATTTACTGTTGAAACAAAAACACTCAACAACTGGGAGAGGTCTGCTATCAAATATTTTCAACCAGTTCAGTATCTGATAGATCAATGAAGGCTCTGAGAAAGAGGATAAACTTATTGAAACACTGAGAGCAACAGTACAAACCCTGTATGCTTTTGACAGGACAATTAAAACCTCAGCAAGAAAGAACTTTAAGCTGTTCAGTCATAATGAGAACATACACACAAAAAGGAAAAGAGCATGCCACCCAACCAAACATCATGCATGAAGAAAAGTACAGAAATTACTTTCAGTTAACAGATGTGATAGAAGAGACTGCTCGGGTAGCAAACTGTTTTTAGAAATTCACTGTGCCCTTAAATAGAAAAACCATTTTCACAGCTTTTCAAAATGGGGAACCTTAGTTACACAATTCACAAGATACTTCAAATCTGAGGACCAGATGAGTCAAACTCTGCATAAACAGAAATGGTATTTTGCTGAAAGTACTGTATTGCTGCTATTAAATCTCACACTGCTTTTGGACAATTTGGCCATAGAAGAGAATTGGAAATGGGAAGAAAAGGAAAGAAAGAGAGAAGGTCAGTAACACTGAAAAGTCAGCCAGTAACATTGCCATGTTCTTTGGTAAGAGCTAAACCTGACAACTTCAGGTTTTTGTCAAAAGTCTTTAATTAGAAAAGAACGCACAACCTTCCTTCCCAGCATGCACCCACATTGCATTGACTAAAATAGACCATGGAACTACAGACAGTTCTTCCCAGATCATCAACAGAATTCCTAGTACTGAAGAGCAAAGCTATCCTAATTTCTTTAGCCTTGTGCCATTTTTTGTGTTGAGATCATCTTTCTTTTAAAAAGAGCTTCAATTTTATTTTTACAGGCAGTGATACTTACTGAATATATTCTCTAGGTGTGTGCTATGCAGCACCATTGCACACAACTGTATCCAATCACACAACTGTAAGCCTGCAGCATTATGCAACATCGTTCAGTCCACCCTCTTTTATAAACAGTTTCCAAGTATTGAGTAATGTGGCTTCGCAGACCAAGATGGGCTCTGGAGTGAAAAAAACCCCCAGAAAACCCTCAATAAAAACTATTAGAGAGCCTTCATTGTACAAATAATATGCACACACAAGAGAAGCAGTTCATATAATCACAGAATGGCCTGGGCTGGAAGGGACCTTAAAGATCATAGTTTGACCCACCTGCCATGGGCAGCAACATCTTCCACCAGACCAGGTTGCGCAAAGCCCCATCCAACCCAGCCTTGAACACTTCCAAGGGTGGGGAGTTCACAGCCTCTCTAACCAGCCTGCTGCAGTGTCTCACCATCCCCACAGTAAAGAGATTCTTCTAGTACCTAATTCAAATTTACTCTCCTTCAGCTTAAGGCCATTTGCTCTCGTCTTATCGCTCTTGTGAAAAATCCCTCTCCAGCCTTCTTGTATCTCCCTTAAGTCCACAGGTAGAAAAACACTTGACACAGCAGATGTAACGGAGGAATTACAGAAGGTATGCTTTGCTTCCATTAAAAGCTCTGATTCACACAAAAGGATGGAGGCAGCTGTACTTGTAGCAGATTGGAAATAGAACACAGGACTTGCAAGTGTTACGCTGATGAACGGTCTTAGACTAAGGACCAAATATTATGGAATAAGAATGATCATTAACTTGAGACCAAAGTATTATGATCCTTGTAAGAGCTCTTTTGGAGGCAGGCAACTCATACTGCTACCTCAGCACTACCCTAAAGAGATTTTCTCTCCTTGTCAGTAGACTGTTTCCTCTCCAATTTTTTTTTTTTTTTTGCAGCATCTGAGGTGAGTTTATGGTCAACAGCAAAGGCATTGGTCTGGAAATGGTCTCTGGGATGATTCACTTTTCTGAGGTCTCTTCTTCCCTCTGCCTCTACCTCCCACACCTTCTCTCACCTTCATATTCTACCACAGTTTCCATTTTCATTATCTTTTGTTTAGACATCCTTTTACTCACCTGCTACATGCCAAAGAACTAAAGTCCAAACATCTCAGCACAGTTAAGAAAATGCAAGTGGGAATTTTTATTTTGTTTCCAAGGCATACATTATCTTCATTCCACTTCTGTAAATGGGTGAGCCCTGGGGCTATCGAGAAATCTTTTGGGACTGATCCAAACCATATGAGAAATGAGATGTTGGCATCTCATTTCACCAGTTACTGCCCTTTCTCTTTCAGCATGCAAGTAACAGAAGAAATTCTGGTACAAAAAATTTTATATTTGTGCTATTTAAAAGTTGTATTTAAGTTTTTATTTTCCAAGACAGACACTTATATAAACTGCTTAGGGAAAAAAATCACCATGGCTGTATTCAAGAATTCAAGATGGGATTTATTTTTTGATTAAGGAGTAATGGAAGAAGACAACAGGCAGGAATTTCATTCTTTCACACCTTCTCAGGCAAACTTGGTAAAAAAATAAGAAGCCAGATTTTGGCCACCAAAAACTAGCATTTTCCCCAGAATGCTCATCAAATATCAAGGACAAACTGAAGAGTTACACATGGACACTTCATATCTATCCTTTGGAGAACAAGCATTTTGCTGAAAGCTACAATTCAGTCTAAACTGAATCAGATTTTTCTCCCTACAAAAGCAACTACGCTCAGAAATTGTTAATAGCATAATTTACCGGGTGGCAGACAATTAAATCCTTGCCAGACTGGCAGAGAATTTCAGCTCAGAAGAGGTGTGCACTACCCTCATATTTGTATCTATGGCTTTAGACTACGATCTGTTTACCATCAGTGCTGAATTTTGAATGCAAGAATAAGAGGGCCTAAATTAGTGTTGTGCCACACAGAGAAAGGCAACCAAAGGAGTATGAAAGAAAAGCTATCAACAAGACAGTTGAGAAACAGGAAGCTGAAAGCAGACCATCTTTTCAGCTGCTATTTACTTTTTTTTTTTTATCTTTGTGCAAAGGATATTAATTTGGATCCTAGGACTAAAAAAAGAGTACAGTATGGCAAAAGACAAAACAAAAAAATTCTCACTGATAAAGCCCCAAGTCTCTCATCACTAAAGCCTCTCATTCCTGTCTCAAAGAACAAAACAGTCATCAACTACTGTATTGGCTTAGAGTTGTAGAATAGATTTCCATTCTACCGAAATAAGAATTTCTGCTCTGCTCAGGAGAAAGTTTAGGTGCTGCTGACCTTCACTTTTTGCTGAAGATGTGCATTAAGCCTCTTAAAATGCTTTTGATATGAAAATCTTTTGCTTAGATGCCCACGTATGCTGCAGGAAAAGATAGAAAATAAGATGTTATTAGCTGCACAATTGTAATACCAGAAAAAATCCAAAGCAATAGACAAGAACCCAGGAAAATTTAAGAGAGTACAGCCATAATTACATTTATTAAATGACATGCTAAAACAACTAGAGTCAGGAAAAGAGTAAGGTATAGATATCAAGTAACCAGAAAACACACTTAACCTAAAAAACCAGACTATATTACAGCGTAAACAAAATCAAATTCATCATGTACTACACAGTGACAAAAAAGGTTTCTTTAATACATCTTACATCTTCTTTCAGTTTTAAGTAATCTCAGGAGACATGGAATATTTTTCATGCAATGCCACAAAATGCTTTACAAATGAAAGCTGTTGCCCATTAAAATATACAGGCAATCTTTTTATATAAAAACATTTTACATTTCCATTTGTTTCCCCAAACACTCTTCTGCCAGATTTAAAAAAACAAAACGAAAAACCAAGTAAAACATGATGTTTTGAGTATTTACAGTATTTTCTTGTGTTAGACAAGACATTTTCATAAACTGACAGGGAACTTTTATGAACAGATCATGCAAAATGAGGGAATGACAGCAATTCTTAGAGATGTTTTCTGTCTTGAGTACAGTATTAAAAGCAGTGTAAGTAAAGCAATATACTAAAAGCCTTCTCTCACACCATTTGGTTCACATTACAATCTCATTTTCCACTGTTTCCACCACCGGTAATAGTCTCAAATAGAGGCCACTTTGCGCTAGGTCTTCCCATTAGAAAGAAGTGTGAGAGAAAATCCGTTTTCATAGATCTCAATTAAACCAGAACAGTCTTTGGTCAGAGAGTGAAGTGACATTCTGATGAAAGAATCTGCTTGGTTAGCAACTTTTGTCTTGTGCTGCCACAGTTCTATGGTGAGCTTCTGCAGAAAGTGGGTAGCATATTCAAAAAGAATTGGACTGTGCTTAAAATGAAGTTTATGTGTGGTAGCTTCCCACTCATAAATAATGCAGAGTTTCCAAGAACTGAAAAACTAGTTACAGTGATTACATTAATCTGCTAACACAGAAGCTTTCTTCATTTATCAAAGACCTTCAATTATGTAAGCATTTAATTTCTTTGGGACTGTTCCAAGCACAACATGTCATTATTATCTGAAGTTGGAAATACGTGGGTTCTACTTGGATTCCTACACATTGCAGTACAAAAGAAAAAATTGCCATGGGAAAGGCAGTAGAATAATCAAATCTGTATTGCAACAGCTGTAGTTCACTTCTTGTGTAGTCAGTAGACAATATTAATTTTTCACAATATAAACACATATCTTCTGGAGGGGAATTTGTATTTATACTTAAGACACCTACAGATATGAATACCCCTACATATAAAACTACTGAAGGCACAAAAACTTTGGTCCAATTTTGTTCCTGTATTACATCCCCCACTAATAAAACCCTGACGTTAAATACTTCAGAAATGTTCTGTTCTGTTAGGATTTGCTTTAAAGAGAGCAGGCAAAAAATCTTGTATATAGCAAACAAAACCTCACAAGACAGAAGATAAAGTTAATTTAAAGAAAAAAAATCTGTGCAATTTGACCAGCATCCTTTCAGCACAACAGCAACAACACTAAGTCTGGTAGTTGTGCTCTAGCTAACAACTGAGGGCAAAAAGTTAAGGCAAAACAATGCTTTTTGTAGGCAGCTGATCTCTCATTTGAAAAACAGAAGTATAAGCTAACAGCACAAAATGACAAGTAGTAGGTCTACATCTCTTATAAAAAACCCCAACTTACCACTTTTCTACTGACATGAATCAGAGGTGGGCAAGATAATTGATCACACAGACCTCACCAGCAGTACTATCCACAAATACTAATAGTTTTCTTGGCATACAAACACAGGTTTGCTATCGGTAATCAGAAAATGTCGCATACAGGCAAGTCTTCACAGACATGGAATATCTTCCACATAAAAAGGACCTCAATTTGGTACACAAAACCAGTGCAACTTACAGAACCAGCAGACAAGGCAAATGAGTCAAATTATGAGTTAAAGTCTCAGAAATTGGTTCTGATGTTTTAAGAGTTCTGAAGAAATTGAAAGAAGCAGAAGTATTACCATTGTACAACAAATCAAGGATGATTTGAAAAGGCACTTAGCTGCTCCTGGGTTGTTAAAACGGCCTCATTACACTTTGAACCAAGTGTACATCCATCAAAAAAATGGACTAGGTGGTAACTCAGAGTTGATTCAAGGACATGACATATACAAAGACATGATCATACAGAGAATCATAGAATATGCCGAAGTGGAAGGGACCCACAGGGATAATCAAGTTCAACTCCCTGCCCTGCACAGGAGAGCCCCAAAGAACCACACCATGGGCCCAAATTCCAGCTTACATTGTGCACATTATCAGATATTTCACAAATTATTTATACAGAAATTAATAACATATGTTAAAGAAATTACAAACCTATCTTTAACAACTTAAGGCCACAGTATTGAGAAGACAAAGCCAGAATCTTCTTCAGAGCTACATAGTTAACAGGGAAAAAGTCAACAGACATAGGATGCAGTAGGTTTAAAGTCTAGTTACATATTAGGGAAGCAAATTCATAGTGACGACTGCCAAACAGAACAGCAAAGAACAGAGAATTTGTTCCATTAGACTTTTTAAAATTTACATGGACAATTCTTTGAGTAACGACTTTAAGTTGTCTGTAATCTGACTGAGAGGTAGGACTAAGGTCTTTGGAGGTTCCTTTCCATCCACATAACTGTAGGAATCTGTAGAATAATACCATTATTTCCCAAATCTTGCTCTTTTCACATATATCAAGGGATCTCCTAATATACACTTTAGAGAATCAAGAACTGAGATGCAACTGTGCTTTTATAGCCAGGCACAAATGAGTCAAGCATGAAATACAAGGAACATTCCTTTTGCCATGATCCTTCACTAACAATGCATTGTGATAACTAAAGGGTTATGTTTGTGCTTTTAATTATTTAAGGCAGAATACTAAATGAGAAAAACTAGCCTTAACTAGTGCCTTCATGCTGCTAAGCAAACATTAAGATGCACTGTCAAGTTTTAAAGCTTGTCTGTATGTCTGGTAAAAGCAGATCTCCCTAAGAGCCAGCATCTTTCAGATACACACAAATACAGAAGTATGTTCGGAAGAATAATTCGGTTGCAGAAATAGAACAATAAAGGTGAATCAAAAAAGACACACAATACTTGTATCACAAAACCAAAAAGCAAACATAATAAATACCCACATTCAGATTTTTCTTAAATTATAAAATTTTAATTCTCTACAGACAGCCTTTTCATCAATGCTCACAAAGGGAAGGTGTCTGAAAGGGCTAGTCAAACCTGGTGACTCAACAAATGCTTCTGGGACTATGTGCCAGCCAGGGGTTTGTCTGCTTTGACCATGGGACTTGCTTTCAGAAACTGGGTCTACTGAGGGCTGATGGGGTTCCATCTGTCAGAAGAGGGGAAGAGCATCTTCTGCCATAGGCTTGCCAAGCTGGTGAGGAGGGCTTTAACTTAAAGGCGCTGGGGGAAGGGAACCTCAGTCCATCCCACTCCGACCAGTTTGGTGCCAGTGCCAGCAACAGATGCCTAGAGCCTGAAGAGGGATCACAGGTCAGCAGAAAAGCATCTGAAGAACAGCACAAAGGAATTCCAGCCACTACAGGCAGTAAGTCAGCATCACTGGGCTCTCAGCTCCAAAGCATCTATGCAATAGCACATAAGAAGGGGAATAAACAAGAGGAGTTTGAGATGTGGGCATGCCTGCAGGCTATGATCTCATTGGCATCTCAGGGACATATAGTGGGATGGCTCCGAAGAATGGAGTGTTGGAATGGAAGGATACAGGGTCTTCAGGAAGGACAGGAATGGTAGACAAGGAGGTGGTGTTGCCCTCTATGTCAATGAGCAGCTGGAGTTCAAGGAGCTTCACCTGCAGATGAATGAGGAGCTGAGAGTTAATGGATCAGGATTAAAGGTAGCCAAGGGACAGGTGACTTCATAGTGGGGGTCTGCTACAGGCTGGCTGAGCAGGAAGACAGAGAAGATGAGGCCCTTTACAGAAAGAGGGGAGCAGCCTTGCATACACAAACCTTGTTCTCATGGGGAATTTAAACCACTCCAATATCTTCCAACACAGCAGCACATAAACAATCCAGGAGATTCCTGGAATGTGTTGATAATAACTTCCTTCTCCAAGTAACAGAGGAGCCAAAGAGAGGAGGTTCTATGGTGGGTCTTGTTCTCCCACCAAGGAGGGGCTGGTGGAGAATGTGAAGCTCAAGGGCAGCCTCAACTGCAAGGACCATGAAATGGAGTTTGAGATCCTCAGGGCAGCAAAGGATGTGCACAGAAAACTCACTAGTCTGGACTTCAGGAGAGCAGACTTTGGCCTCCTTGGGCATCTGCTTCATATTGTATCATGGGATAAAACCCTGGAGGGAAGAGGGGTCAAAAAAACCTGGTTGGTATTCAAGAATCACCTCCTCCAAGCTCAGGAGTGATTTTCCCAACAAAGAGGAAGTCAGGCGAAAATATCAGGATGGCATTAGATAAACAAGAAGCTCCTGGATTAACTTAAACACAAAAAGAAAGGCTAGAGAAGGCGGAAGTAACAACATGTAGCCTAGGAGGAAAAGGGTTTCTGAGCAGCCCAAGTCTATAAAACTGTGAAAGCTAAAGTTTCCCTTTAAAAGGGGAAACAGCCTATATCTGTAAAAAGGGAAATAAGGAGGACCCAGGGAACTATAAATCTTTCAGTCTCACCTTGGTTCCCAGTCAGACCATGAAGTAGATGGCTTCTCTAAGGCAAATCATGCCTGACAGATTTAGTCGCCTTCTACAACAGAGTTACGGCAATGGTGGATAAGAAAAAAGCAATTGATGCCACCAACCAGGACTCATGCAAAGCATGGCACTGGCCCACAAAAGATCCTTGCCTCAAAACTGGAGACGTGGACTTGTTGGGTGGACCTCTAGCTGGAAAGGGAATTTGCTAAATGATGATGATCACAACATTCAAAGGGTTGTGATCAACAGCTTGATGTCCAAGTGGAGACCAGTGATGAGCGGTGTCCCACAAGGACAAGCACTGGTACCAGAGCTAGTACACCCTTGTTGGCAACATGGACAGTTGGACTGAGGGCACCCTCAGGGAGTTTGCTGACAACACAAAGCTGGGTGGTGCCATCAACACACTGGAGGAAGGGATACCATCCAGAAGGACCTGGACAGTCTGAGAGGTGGGCCTGTGAGAACCTTATGAAGATCAACACATACCATTCTATGATTCTGTGAAATCCAAAAGATAACATCCCTAAGGGGAATATTATTCCTAAGCCAGTTGAACTTTCCAGTACATAGCACATTCTGCATATTTACATAGTTGCGCTGTACGGCACTTTTTATAGCTACATCTGTATGGTCATATTGGCTGCTACTGTTGAGGAACACATTCACTGAGGTAGCTCGGGGTGCAGCTGCAGTGGGAGCTGCAGGTTGAGCTCTGGCTGGTGGAGCCCAGGCAAAGAGTCTGTGAAGAGCTGACCCTCAGCTCAAGGGCCTGGGGAACTGTGACCCAGCCAGGGGACCAGACACTGAGACAGGGCAGGAGCTGATGATCCCAGGCCTCTCCACGCTTAGACTGTGAGGAGATAAAAGCCCAGGAGTTCCTTTGTTCTGGGTCCCTCCTTGGAGGTACCAGCTCAAGCTGCTGGTTTGTTATTTAGTTATTGCAGCAAGAGGATCTGGACATCTGAGACTCTGCCGTGGGAAACCTGGAGTCAACCCAATGGGGAAATCTGTTGTGACTGTGTGAGTGTGGGGGTGTAGCTGGGAAAGGGCCTCGGTCCCAGCTCAGGTGGTACAAGGGTTACTGCCAGAGTGGTTCCTGGATGGTGAAGCAGGCAAGTTTCCTTAACACTACATCTGTAATCAATTTACATATATTAAGCTAGTATCTGGCAAGGTAGTATTGGCCTGATTTTGCAAAAATACTTCCGAGGGAAAATTTGAAAAAACTGACTACAGCATACTCAAAACATGGTAGAAACCCACTAGAAAGATAAAGTCATACGATTCAGATGAATGAAAGCTATTATGAGTGGCAAAACATTGCAGCAGAAACAAATTCTGCAACAATTAGAAGTAAATAAATGCCATGTTTGAAAGAAACAGGTCTTTAAAATGTGGTAAAGTAAAACAAATTTAATTTTCAATTAATTTATGTTAAAAAAATGCTAGAAAGGAAATTCTCAAAATCCCTAAATTCCTAAAATGAAATTTAGCTTTTTTATATATGATCAGAAGTCATTATTATTCATCTGAAAGCTCATGACCAAACCTAACTGCATCTCAGTTTATTCCCCAAAGAGAAATCAAGATTTAGTATCCAACATTTTTTGATACTTACAAAGGAAAGAATGATAGCATTCTATTACCTTAAGTTTAATACTTTTAAAAACAAGCAGAAAGCCAAAAGAGAATACTCTGATATAGCCAGTGTCTCCCAAAAAGTTAGATGAAGTCCAGAAACTGAACTGGATTTGCTTTTTGGCCTTTATAGGTTTGTTTGGGTTTTTGTATTTTTTCCAGGTGTGAATTTTTTATCAGTGAGGTACTACCATCAGAGAAGTGCAACTAGGTAAAGAATCCCTGTGTGATCAGACAACGAATAAAACCTCATTCCTACCTATATCCCATCTCCATAAGAAAATACAAGAAACTAGAATTCAAAGTATTACTTAATGAAAAAATATATATTTAAGTATCATGGAAAACATTTTCAAAAAGACCAAGACAAGAATTTTCACTAAGCCCACAATATTTTTGCAAGATACTTCAGATAACACTCTGATCTATCGTATCATACACATATAGTAAGGCACATAATAGAAATCTGGTAAATACATAGTAAGTGTATTAGGCTTTAGAGTGGTAAAAAACCTCAAGGTTTAATTTTTCTGCCCTGAAAGATGACCTTAACAAAAATAACTTCTTCAAAACTTGAGAAACCATCATAGACCTGAATATTTTCCATAAGATTGCAAACATTTAATTATTTAGAGAAATGCAAAAATTACTTTAAATCAGGACCATTTTCTTGTCTTATTTTCTCCAAGCTACTATTACACATCACTTCGTAGTAGAAATAGGACATCAAACTTCCAACCCATGGTCAAGGTAACCTAATTCTCCAATACCACATCTTGAAGAAACTTGTCAAATACCTTTTACTCCACAGAGAGAAGGCACTGCCTTTTCTCTAATAATTTAATCTCTAAGAACAGCACAGATTTTTATTTTTATAAACAAGTTATTTGTAAAGATTTGTCAAAGTATGAACACACACCCTGGTAACATAAATACTATTTAGTGGATGCTCACCGTTACTATTTGCTTTTCTTCAAGAAACCTGAGCACTATTTCACATTCAAATTAGTGTTTTATCTGCACACATTTTCCATTTTATTAAACACACTCCTTGTTTGGGATATTGTAAAAGCACTCTAAATTGTTTTGTAAGGCTGATTTCAAACAAAAGCTGAAAGGATGTTCTCAAAATATAATTTTTAAGTAGGAAATCTGATGATAAATATTGTTGCTAAAGCTATTTCACAGAAGAATATGGATGACATACTTGCAGCTAGAATCAGAAAACACCATCACTTAATTCTTTGTGTATGAATGAGGTTTTTCTTTTAAGAGACAGGGTTGGTCACAGCTGTCTCAGTGTCTATCTGAAGATTTTACTAAAACCATTATGCAGCCTTAAAGGGAAAGTTCGCAGAAAATTCAGATTGTTGATTTTGAGAAGGAAACTCTGAGATGTTGGTTTTCTCCAAAGTCATGATTGTGAAGCTCAATGAGAGCGTGAACTGCTTCTTCCACAGAGCCCAGTTGGATAAGAGCCATTTTGCAATCTTTCCTGAAGTACAAAAAAACCCATTATTAATTCTAACCAAATTTTCATTAGCCAACACAGAAAAGTGACATAAGTGGTTTTTTTCAGCCATATCACACACACTGGACATTTGTACAGCAAAAGAATCAGAACTATTTATGCACCTGCTAAAATGTAAAGATAACAAAACTACATAAATTTTACAAATCTATGGCTTAAAGCCATGTCATTCTTTCATTACACTGGACTCCAAAAAGTTAGGTCAAAATAAGGCTTGAAGACCTCTAAGAAACACTTGTATTGTACATATAGATGGGATTATTTGAGCAGGTATGACCATACTAAAATAATGCTGCCAAATAACCTTAATCAAGGTAGATACATTGTCATCACTGTCATTTTTTATATGGCATTTTACATACACACAGCTTGTGTTTTTTCAAGAAGCAAGCATTTACTTTCTTACACTCCTTTGAACATACAGAATTTGTCAAAAGGCTCATATTTTTAGTTTAGTTATGCTAACACAGTATTCCATTTAAAATGTTAAGGTTAAAATGATCATAAAAATTGTGATAGGTGTACTGCTTTAGCCTATAGCTATATATACATGGAATTCTGCCTACAGCTATATATACACATAGGAAGTCACAAAAAAAGCAATTAGCTATCTTCCAGCATGAAAGCTTGCTTGGCAATATTACAAGAGAACTTACTGGAAAAATCTGAAGCCTTTCACCGTTGATCCTTTACTTGTAAAAAGGTTCTTCAAATCATCAATTGTAACAGAACGCCTAATTGAAGAAAAAAAAACCAAACAAACCAAAAACAAACCCCCCTCAACTTGTAGAAGAGTACAGAGTTCTGTAATAATATCGAGATGTCAATTTTGGCTTCTAAATTAGTTTTTGCTGTTGAGATTTATCTCCACCAACTCAAACCATGTCAAAAATTCAGCCCAAAACACTTGCCTTTTACTCTGTGTTTTAGTACCACATTGTACTACATAAATATTTTAGACTCTATTGTTTTTCATCCAACTCTGTTCTTCCTCAGTTGAATTCCGACTGCAGAAAAATCTTTAAAAATCTTAAGGAATACATTTCATCTTGCAATTTGTGCAAGTGTGCTTCACATATTTTCAGTTTTGAAATATTTTCATTTTACTCAAAAAAACCATTTTCCAAGTGTCTTATAATTTCTTATCTTACTTGGACAAAGTTCCATGGTTTCCTTTCTTTCCCTTCCTGCACAGCTGCCAGACAAGAGAAGCCAGTGAAAACTTATATTTGGCTGTTACTACACACACTGCTGACAACATTCTAGTCATAAAAAGATTATTTCCATCTTAAAGAACACACTTAATACCTTTTCTTTCCTTACAACTTCCCCTCCATGTAAGAGGTCTGTAGAAACTATTCTTTTAAAAGTGTTAGAATTATTAAAAATTGTATCCTAACTAAACAACATCAATGGTTCATTTGTTGTCATGTACATTATCTCAAGAAAATGTATTTAACCTTTCTGAAAATGTGTGAGACAGGATTTAATATCTAAAAAACCAAAAGCACACTCTCAGGAAAAAGTAAACTAATCAAAACCTCAAAGATCAGTCAGTTATGCTCTTTGCTAATGATAAAAAAGGGACAGTTAAAGGATTCACTTATTGTTAACTACACACAAGAATGACCCACAACACAATGAATTGTAAAAGGCCAAGGAAAGAAAACTAAAGCTTATGTCAGACTTTGTAACTTGACAACATAACTTAAAACACATCTAAGAAGATCACACATGTAGATACTCACGGGATGTTGGAGAGATGCAGGGTGGCAGACGGAGGAAAGATATTTTGATAGTTCTTAGAGCAAGGATTCTTAAAGCGATGTAAAGGGCTATTGCTGTAGTCCTTTGTCAGACCTTTGTCCTCTTGTCCTTCGCGAGGAAGTTGAATTGTCTGATATTTTGAAAGAGTAGCATGCATGACCCTTCCATAAAGCCTCTGTCCGTTCAAGTAGTTGATAGCTAACCAGTGGAAATGTAATTTGAATAGGAATTAATGGAGGGGAAGAAAAGATGATTCTTCGATTACTAATACTGTTTTCTCCTTGGTGTCAGATTTCACATTCTAATTTTGAACTGCAACTTCCATTTCTACCAGGTGGGCCATGTCACAACATTACATTTAAAATAAGTATAAGGATGTAATATAATCTCCAGTTCAAAAGCCAAAAAAATGCAAAACAGCATTTCAATGAAGAACAGTTGATGATTATTAAATAGCTAAATATAAGATGAATTATAGGAAAATAATATAATATATTATTAAAATAAATGACAGGAAAAGTGTATGTTTTAATTCTAACATTTAGTAGATTGAGATTCACAGGACTTTTTTTTAAAAACCGCTAAGAGTATTATCAAAGTTTGCATGTAGCAACACAGCACAATGATGAATTTAATTTGTTTATGCCTGTCACTAACAGGTGGCAAATTCCTTCTTTATTTTAATCTCATGCTAGGTTGAAGCATAACTGTGCCTTAAAAGTCAATACCTAATCGAGCCTGCGAGGCGTCTGCCATCTGAACCAAAGCAATTCCTCTTTTCTTAAACATGATCTTCACACGATGCACATCACCATACACACCTGTGGAAATCCAGAAAGGAAATTTTTCAGAGCACTGCTATGAAAAGCACAAGGCCAAGTCTGTTCCTTTTGGCTAACATTAGTGCTACAAAGAGTAATCACCTTATTGACCAGGTTGGTTAAAATATTAGTATAAGGAGAGTTCTAAAGTTTGTGTACTATTTTCTGAGGCTCAAAACTGGAGGAAAATGTGGTAGTTTTGCCTGGCCCAGTTTTTGCCAGTGAACAGGGTGGGGTACAAAGATGGCTCCTGCATGTCCTGAGTAAAGATTCTGGAAATTTTCCACCATGTCCAGCAGAGCCAATCTCTGATGGCTCTGAAAATGATGGACATGCTGCTAGCAAAACCTGGGCCAATTGGAGATGTTAGTTACGCCTCTGTGAAAACATATTTAAGAAGAAATCAAAACAATGTGAGCACGCACTTCTTTTTAGCCAGAGGAGGAGGAGGAGGTAAAAATATGTGAGGGAGAACAACATGGAGGCACCAAGGTCAGTGGAGAAAGTGGGGGAGGAAGTGCTCTAGGCGCCGGAGCTGAAAACCCTCTGCCAGCCGTGGTGAAGACCCTGGGGGAAGCAGGTGGTCCCCCTGCAGCCCATGGAGTCCAGGGGATGCAGAGCAACCCCCAGAGCCTGTGGGGAGGTGCCCACACCAGCGGAGCAGATGATGCCTGCAGGAAGCTGTGATCCAGTGGGAGTCCCAGAGACTGAGAGTTGCAAAGGCCTTGCAAGAGAGAGAAAGGCCTTGCTCCCGGGATGGAACCAGCCTGGCCTCGGCTTGCAATTCTGCAGCCTGGAGAGAATCTCGGACAGCAGCAATCGGGCGGGGCTGCTCGTGACATTGGACCCACGCCAAAGAAGTTCGCACAGGACTGTCTCTCGTGGGAGGGACCCCCATGGCTAAGTAGAGGATTCTTCCCCCTGATGGACTGACCCTGACCAAAGGAAACCCCCACACCCTGCCCCCACCCCGGAGCTGCTGGTTAGAAGGAAGGAGGGAGGGGGTGAGCTGAGAAATGGCCTTAATAGGGAGAGGGGTGAGTAGAGAAGCAGTGATTGTAGCAGACGAATTGTGGCCTTGGACTGATTAAGAAACCCCACATGCCTTGCCCTAGCCCAGATCTGTTGGTTGAATAGAGAGAGAGGGCAAATAGAGAAACAGTGTCTGCAGTGGAAGAATTGCGATAGACTGACCTAAGAGAAAAACCCCACACCCTGCCCCTGCCTGGGAGTTGTTGGATAATTAGAAAGGAGGGAGGGGGTGAGCTGAGAAGCGGTGCCTTAAGAGGGAAAGGGGGGTGAGGGAAGAAATGGTGTCTTAAGAGCTCATTTTTATCTCCAATTTATCCTCTGACTCTGTTAGATTAAAAAATCACTTTTTTTGCAACTTTAAGTTTCCCGCCTGCTCTTGCCCTGAATCTCGTGCGGCCCTTATCAGTGATCTTATCTCAACTCATGAGTCCAGTGTTTTGTGTTAGTTTTTCCTCTCGTCTGCATAGCTGCAGCAGGAGAGAGCATAGAAAGCAAACGTGGTAGGTGCCTGGCATTTAGCCAGGGTAAAACCCATGACAGAAAATCCCCAGGATCCTTGTCATACGACTGCATGTTTATGTTCAGTTTTTAAATAGTGCAATAGTTGTCAAAGTCCTCTTAACAGAAGCATATTAAAATATTACTATGCCAAACATTGTCCCCTGTAACTAACATAAAAGCCAATTTTGTACAGCTTTTCCTCTGATGCAATCTCTATTTTTCATCTTACTTTGCTTTCCCATTTTTAGTAGTAAACAAATTGGACCACACACCGAAATTTTTCTGACACTAGCTGCTTTGCCTTTTTGGTACCTGTGGCTTGTAACTCCTGACTCAAATTATTGCCATTTTAAAACCAATGCGTTCTCTCTGCATTTTCTGGACAACTATGGAGTTTGAATTAACCAGCATGGGTCAGATAAATAAAAAGAACCACTATCCCTGTGGTTTCTCAAGGTATATTGACATATCTTACCAAATAGGATGAAAAGTCCATAAGGTGTGATGGCCTGTTTAAATGATAAAATGAGTATATTATTTCTGAAGCCATGCAAATAAAGACATCTATTCCGTAAGTGCATGGTAAACAAAAAGAATGGAAGAGATACTGCATACTAATACATAAACCTATCTCTCCAAAAGCCATTCCCTTCACTACCCACAGTGTATGGCTCTGCACATGTAAAATATGTAAAGAAGCTAACACTTCAGCTCATGCATTTTCATCACTTGACTCATTCTGTCATGCTGCAGAAGCTATTAATATTTTATGTAGCTCCATTATTTGACCTTATTCTTTCTAAGCTAGAAGCTCATTTCCTGAAAAAAAAAAAAAATTTGCTAAACCAAAAACAAAGCATTAAAGAACTCTTTCGTATTTTGTAAACAGACAGTACCAGCAAAACTAAACCCAGTTGCTTCAAAATGTGTTTGCTTTGTCCTCAGTTTTGCCCCCATCCATGTGTCCCCACCCCCAATAGTCATGACAGTCTAAAGGGAGACACATAGAATTTAACTGCCTATGTATGAAGCATACAAAAAGTGGTATTTAAGTTGAATTCAATTAGAAACTGTGAACAGAAAGCTAGAGTGAAAGGAATTATTTTTCTTCAATAATTCTCAATTAAATTCTTGTGTGCCAAGCACCAAAGAAGATAATTTACTGTAATGCACCCTAATGAAGCCAAAATTTATTCAACTGAGGCAAAGGTTTTGCCAGTAATGTGTACTAAAAATACTTGTGTATCAGAAGCACTACTCACACTCTTTAGCCCTACTCCTCAACTCAACTTCTCAAATGTGTACCAAACATACCTAAATTATTGAAAAATAGAAGATACTGCAGCGTAAGTGTAAGCCCGTACCCATTTATCATCATCATTTAGTAGTAGAGAAAAATTACTATCAATGTAAAATTTAAATTCATCAGGAGTTTATCCTTCTGGCCCAAATATTTTAATTCAGGATGGATGTTTCAGTTTTAAAAAGACATTTCTTATTCAACTGAGACTGCAATATTTCTACTTAAAAAAAAAAAAANTTTTATTAAAAAAAAAAAAAAAAAAAAAAGGGGGAATTTGTCCTGGGGTGACATAATGATAATCCTGTATTCTCCATCGTTTGCGTGTGTGTTTAGGAATGTGGTCCTCTAGCTTTAATTATGTTCAGCAGCCCGGAGAGAGTTCTGCCAGTGCGGGAGGTTTTGAAACTCTCCCCCGGCTGTGCCAGGGAAGAGTGAGGGGGAGGTGACAGTGGAGTAGCCGGGCTGCTACGGCGGTGGCCGCTGCTGCTTCCGTGGCTGCTGCTGGGTTTTTTCCCTCCCTGGGACTGTTTTTCCGTCATTTTTTGGACTTCTTTTCCTCGACTTGCTTTCTCATCCGGGAACCTGAGGAGCCCCGGAGGACAGCGGACGAGAATCCTCCAGGGAGTCACCGGAGCAACTCCACCTGCCCACCTNCATCTGGCCCCTCCAAAGACCCCGGAAAGGGGAAGCTAAGCCGGAGGAAAAGGACAGTAAAGTTCATCAGCTGTTTACTCAGGTCTAAAATTCCTTTTCCCCTTCCCCCGTGCCTTGCAAGGCACCCTTGTTTTTCTGTTCTGTTATTAAACAGATTTTTTCCCTTTCATCCGAGATATTCTGTTGTTGTGGGGGGAGGGGGTGCCAGAAACCTTTGCTGTGCGGGAGGCACCTGTTCAGAGTGCTTTCCACCTAGGAAATTTGTCTCTAATCCGAGACAGGATTGAAAGACAAAACCAGATAATTTAAAAGTCATGAAGGAATGTTCAAATGCACAATGATACCCTGCAACAGGAGTGAAATATGAATTGAAATAAGGTCAACCAGATTTTCTCTACATAGAAAAAGAAGTGACAGGGGTCAGACAACAACTACTGAAGGCTACGCATTACAGAGCTGCCAAGACATACATTTCCAACAACTAATTAATACTGTTGTACATTCTTCTTTTTATCCTTTTAAGAAGTTGAGCATTACTTAATACATTGGTATTGTATCATCCATTACAGCACCAAGTTCTACATGAATTCTTAGCTATGATTAGTACTATGTAAAGGATCAATGTCCTAAAAAGTGCTCTGACCTGTGCTTCACATATGCTTATTCTTAAGAAGCACACTTTTCAGATTCAGAAAATCTTCTTAAATAGTCAGCTGCAGAAAGCACATCCACAGCCATCATCAGAAACTTACTGATATGATATATTAACAAATCAGAGAAAAAGTGACTTGTCTTACAGCCCTACCTACAGTTGTTTCTTCTGATGCTTACTGTGAATTTGGCTGTTAGTACGAAAACAGAAACACAACAATTACTTAAAGAAACTGGTCAACAGATTTTTAAAGTTCAGCTAAATTCCATTTTGCCCACAACTCCTAACTTTAACAGTTTTAGTTAAATAAATGTACTGAGTGTGTATAACAAGAATTTACATTGCTGGAATAGGACTGGTTATCAACAGTCAAACAAAATCATGTTTTAAGTCATGGCCTTGGTAAAGCTTGATTTTAATTTTTTTAAAGATGTACATTGCTTTTAATTAAGCACTGATCAGTGTTTAATAACATGAGTACGATTATAGACCAGCCTATGTAATTTCCACTATAAAAATAACTTTACAAGTTGTCCTTGGTAATTTTACTGCCAACATATGGAAAAGCATCTGTGTGGTACTATGAGAAGTGAACACACACTTATTAACTTCTATAAATAAATGCGCAGTGATGTCAGTCACATAGTGTACCTGTGTTCTTCAGTCTGGAAGAAGCTGTGAAACTAGAAAGATCCTACCCATGTTTAGAAAGGTACTTGATTTGGCATGCTTTTTATTCTCTTCCCTGTTTTCCATCTAATTCCTTGATTTTTAACAAATGAGAAATTCTTTGTCTTCTTTACAGATAAAGCAGCACAGACGAGTCCTCCCCGCAGAGGAGTCATATTAACAGAGGTATCAGTAAATTATCCATATGTGTGTTGTTTACATAATCAAACATTTCTTACATTTGACCATAGACCTCTCTAATTACTAAATACACTGCTAACATAGGGTTCCTAAAGTAAATTGTGTCAGGAAGCTTTTCACTGATGACTGGAGTTTTTAAACTTCATTAATATTGCCAACTACCTAAGAAAGTATAGAGCTGTCCTGTTTTTTATATTATCAGCATAGAGAATTTCTCTTAATCATTCAGCTAATGTCCATTTACAAAGACTGTGGCAGTTGGTATAAGGGGACACTTGTATCAGTTCTGCCCATCAAACTTACTTCAGGGTTGAGGTTGCTGACTAGTAAAACAGAATTTCCTGGAATACCAGGAATAGTCATGTGTCCAGGTGCTGCTGATGTGGTGACTGTGAGAGGACCGATTGCTCCAGGAACAGGCGGAACTGAAGGACCTGGAATGGTATAAATAGCATCACTTGACATCTCAAAGTAACAAAGGAATAATAAAAAAACAGGTTATATTTGGCAAAACCATCAATATTCAATTTAAAAATGCATTTAAGGAATTTACTTATTACTAGTATCTGACCAATAAAGCAGGAAGCACCTCCCTTTCAGAGAAAAGGAAATATTCAGCTACACAACAGACCCAAAAAAAGGGGGATCACAGTCTAAAAAACTATCTATTTCTCACTTTGTAGCCAGAAAAGAGGGACTTCCCTTTATTTGATTTGAATGTCATAGCAGCTTTATGATTTCTAGAAAAACTAATGCTTAATTTCCTCTCTTGCAGGTAATCTTTATCACAGCATTTAAATTCTTTGCTTATTGAATGATAAAGGACATCACTGTATGGTTTTTAATACAGAAACTTACTTTACTGAGTACATATATGAGAAAGAGAATTAGAATTACTCAAATCAATACTGTGCTCTGACTGCTATATTTTTAAGAAAATGGCTCTGAATAGGTGTATTCAGATGGGCCACTTGCCATAACAACGAGCACCACATTTTTAGAGAACAAACTTACCTGCACCTGGAGGAAAGCCCACGGCTGGGGCGAACCCAGGAGGCCCTGTATATGATGGAAAGACGGTATTTTGGGTGGCTAGAGAGAACAGATACAACTAATTAAGTCAGATTTTAAAGATTTTGGAAAACAGAAGAGATTTCAACAATCAGATTCATCTGCCAGTACTGCTATTTTGACTTTATGTGTGATTCCAGATGTTTATAAAATGTTTGGGTTAAAACTCTGAAATCCAAAGTTCTGTGTTTTACGACGACACTTTTGAAGGCAAATATCCTGGTCAGCCTCAACTTTCCTATCTAAAATGAAGTTGGGGTAAAATATAAATTAGACAAGTTTGAATAGGAAAGTGCAGCATAGATTAGTATCCATTAAAATTAATATGCCTGTGGTGTTCAATGGTTTTTATTTACACAATGGACATGTATTCTTGAAATTTTCTGCAAGTAAATACAGTCAAAGATGTTTTGCAAGGATGAGATACAACTCCTGAATATTTCTAAGATCAGTATAAGCTAAACAATACAAACACCTACAACTACTCTGAGATCCTGAATTTTACTAGCTGCTGAAATGCTTAAGTATACATATTCTGCTTTTTATGGAGATGTACTTTCCCAGCTCATGTAACTTCATAAATAACCAGTGTTTTTGACGGTTCTCCTGGAAATCACAAGCATTGATCAGATTTGGAATAGCAATTTATGGAGAGTCCCAGTGTCAAAGATAGCTCAGTGATTTCCACATTAGTATGTGGAGTTAAGTGCTACCCAGGATAGCACACAAAGTTGTGTTCTAAGAGACAATTAGATACAAGCTTGAGCTGTGGATTCTTTCATATGTAAGCACACACCAGATTTTTATTTTTTAAAATGGGAAATATATAATCAGAAAACACATTCTTCAAGCTTGGTAATATGTCTGTTTTACTACTCAAACCTCCATACCACTGACTGAAATAGAGCTACTAGGAAATGGTTACTGATAGGGATGATACAGTACCAAAAGAAATATCTATTATAAATTACAAAAACAAATGGAACAGACACCACAGATCAAGTATTCATGAATATTGCATCACATTACACCTCCTCTTATCTGTGGCAACAAAGTGTCTTTTATACAAAAAACGGAATACATTTTTCACACCAAAGCAAGTAAACATGTTCTTGAAATACACACATTGGTGCATTATACTTGCAAGTTCTGGCAATATAGTTATTAATCACTTATTCACAATCTAAGAATGGTAATGGAAACATGAATGAAGAAATAGATCAAGAGCTTTTATTCTGACAAATAAGACCTGCATGTTGCACCCTGATACCAAAATCAGGCAAGTAAAAATTGTCAAACTGAGCTAATGCAGAAAGATCTGGAATTCTTTGTTGCTTTCTTTTTTAAAATTCATTTGCTTTGTGGCTATCAGCCTAGCTTTCTAAGCAAACTAATTCATGTATTTCTGCTTTTGGTCACTGGCTGCAAGAACTCCTTAAATGCAAAACATTCACAAAAATCTGCTTGTTTATAGTGCAGTATTTTTTGTACAAAAAGCAAAAGAAAAGTTTACAGAAAACAACAGATGTATTATTCTGATCATTCCCAGCTTTATCTTATAATTCCACATCAAAACTACATTCATTAGTAATAACAGGTAGTGGAAGTACTAACATGACTTAGAACATCTTTTCCTCATGTTCTGTAACTAAGCCTCTCAGAACATGCCAATATGTGCATGTTGTCACCACTGACAGAAAGGCTAGGAAGCACGCTTCTCTCTGTCTACAGCTTTTTTTTGGTTTTTTCTTTAAATATCTGTGCAGCTGCTTCACTGTGAATGTACCACAGGCAAATTTTGGTACCGACATCAGACTATTCCAGCACTTCTTACTATTACAATAAGAGAAAAAAGGGCTCCTAGCAGTGAGAAGCTTGGAAGAGTGAGGGGGAAGATATAGAGAAGTATTCATGTGTTATTCTCCAAAAGCATAGTTATTTCTGCCCTACAAGCAAGGGCAGAAATAAACTACTGTAACTGTACTTTCCCCTTCCATTGACATTTCAAATAGTGCAAGTCTAATTAATTAGAATATATTAGACCTGTAATAGCACATTTCTATAATGCTGTATGGCAAATTCTACTCTCCTTCTGTATCGCCAACTATGACAGTTGTCTGTAACATAAAGACCCAAGGCCTGCCTTTAAGGGGAGCAGTAAAGACAAAAATCAAGAAAGTAGTGAGTGCAATTCATTTCGTTTTTCTAATCTAAGCTAACTAACTCAACTACCAAAAAAATCAAACCAAACCCAGTATTTGCTCTATCATAGAAAAGTAAAGGAAAATAGGGGATTATTCTCCCACCTTTTTTACTGTGCAAATCAGTTGGACAGCACTTAGATACCTATTCAACAGCTAAGACCGTTCTTAGCTATGTATTACTGCTAATGGTTGTCATTAGAAAGAAAGAAAAATAGCTAAAATCACCCTAATTGCATTGTGAGCACTTCTCCAGTGTGACTTCAATCAGACACTGTCTGCTCTATGCCACCAAAGTAACTTCCAAAATTTAATAAAATTTCTTAAAATTTATCTTTTAGAAGATTACTACAGACACATATAAATAAATACAGAATTCTGAATTTTCTTATAGTTTGTTTCTTGCAGCAGTCAGTTATCCTAAAATATCACCAAATAAGACCTAATACCCTTAAAACACTTACTTTCAATCAGCTTTAGGCAACTAGTGTCAATCTGTGATGACTTTCATTCTGATATGCAATATTTATTACATTACCTGTACCAATAATACCATTTCACAACATTTTAGTAGCATTTTGTAGCTTTTCTAAAACACTATGAATTTGCCTATGAGTATTCCTGTTATTGTTTCAGATATTCATTTATCATGACTTGGACTTCTTGCTTTCCCCACAAATTTTACTGGACCTAACAAACAGAAATGTATGCAAAACGTACCCTTCCATGAACTTTATATGAAGCCAGAGCATAAATGCAACATAAAAATTACAATCTCAGCGTGAATTTAGCACTAGAAGTGAAGGTTTCTTACCAAAAGGTGTCTCCAGGGCTCGTTGGCCATCACCAAAAGGAAGGTCAATGCGAGTGAAATCTCTACTTTTGTCATTGTTGTACTTTATTATTAGGTTAGTTAACTTGGAGAAATCAATACGCAGAGTGCAGCATCCAGTATAGATACTATGGCCATCTAGAGTCTAAAAAAAAAAAATTACATTTTCAGAGACAAAACACATTGTGGCAGCCACCACTTTTAAAAAAAAATTTTATATATATATTTTATATTTATTATATTTATATATATTATATTTTTAAAATTTTTTTTGTATTATTATTGCAGCCTTTCAGTACTTGAAGGTTGCCTATTAGAAAGATGAGGACAGATCTTTTAGTAGAGCAGGTTGGGATAGGCTGAGGGGCAATGGTTTAAAACTGAAGGAGGGTCAGTTTGGATTATCTATATGGAAGAAGTTTTTTACAATGAGCATAATGAAACACTGGCACAGGTTGCTCTGAGAGGTGGTCAATGTCCATTGGATAGGGCTCTGAGTAACTTGATCTAATTGAAGGTATCCCTGCTCACTCCAGTGGATTGGACTAGATGACCTTTAAAGGTTTCTTCTAATCCAAATCATTCCAACATTATACAGTTTTCACCTTGCAACTGTATCCATAATTCACCTTCTGGTTTTAAACTCCTCTTTTTAAACACCAAGTAGACAATTATGCCGCCACTATCCTTACCTAAACATCCTGTATAGAGTTCTAGTGTAGTCCGCTACTTACTATTATATCAACTTATGCCAATTGGACAAAACATAGCTTTAAGCATGACTTGACTTGCTAGGTTTCTAATCTTACTTCTCTCCCACTTGACAGAATCAGATGGTAATAGGAATACTAATTTGGAAATGTTAACTGCATGAACTGACCCTTACATGAGGGACTCTGATGAAGGATCTGAAGCACAAGTCCTGTGAGCAGTGCTGGAAGGAGCTGCGGTTGTCTGCCCTAGAGAAAAGGAGGCTCAGGGGAGACCTTACTACTCTCTACAACTGCCTGAAAGGAAGCTGTTAGCAAAGTGTGGGTCAGTCTCTTCTTCCCCGTAATAAGTGGCAGGACAAGAGAAAATGGTCTAAAGTTCTGCAAAGGGAGTTTAGATGGGATATTAGGAAAAATTTCTTCATCAAAAGGATTACCAGGCATTCGAACAGGGAAGAGGTGGAGTCACCATCCCTGGTGGTATTTAAAAGATGTGCAGATGTGGTGCTTCAGGACATGGTTTAGAAGTGAACTTGGCAGCATTAGGTTTATCATTGGAGGCAACGACCTTAAGATTCTTTTCCAATGGAAGTCCCCAGAGCTGGGCATGACTTCAATGGAAGCAACAGAGCAGATGGACCCTGTGCCCAAGATCACTCAGAAGAAGGGGTGCATAATTGTTTTGAGTGATGCCCTGCTGCAGCAGAGACACCCATCTACTCACCTGACTACTGGTCTAAAGAGATCTTGTGTGCCTCTCCAGGACTTGAAAAACAGATATCATTAAAAGAACCCTAAGGCTTTTCTACATATCTGACTGTTTATTACCTCCTGTTCCCTTTATATGAAAAGTAAAGGTGACTTGGATGAAGGGGCAGTTGCCTCCTAGGCAAGTCCACTGATGTCATAAAGCTGGGAGGAGTGGCCTACAGCCCAGAGGGCTGTGTAGCCCTTCAGAAGGACCTTGACAGGCTAGATAGGTGAGCAGAGAAAAACTTGAAATTCAACAAAGACCAATGCAGAGCACAGACTGGGGCCTGATCTCCCAGAAAGCAGCTCTACAGAGAAGGTCCTGGGGACAACAAGATGTTGTGAGCCAGCAATCTGTCCTTGTGGCCAAGAAGGCCATGGCATCCTGGAGCGTATTACGAAGAGCACTGCCAGCAAGTCAAGGGAGGTGATCCTGCCCCTCCACTCAGCCCTGGTCAGGCCACATCTGGAGTGCTGTGTCCAGTTCTGGGCTCCTCAGCACAAAAGAGACATGGAGCTCTTGCAGCAGGTCCAGTGTACGCCTGCAAAGATGATTAAGGGACTGGAGCATCTCTTTTACAAGGAAAAGCTGAGGGAGCTGAGTCTCTTCAACCTTGAGAAGACTGAGAGGGAATCTCATCATGGATTTTTGTTTTGATAGACTCATGCAGGTCTTGGAGTATATGCAACACATTTGTTTGCAGTTGATGCTGCAGTTGAGTGCTGTCCTCTTAACTAATGAGTGATGACGAAGTTATTCATGTGCAACAAGAGTGTTAGAAGGATGAGAAATCATAAATTTAATGATCAAAATGTTCCTAATGGTTCCCCTGTCCCTAAGCAGGGGAATCCACCCCCCCAACCAAACAAAATCAAGCTGAATACACTACACTTACCATTTTGGCATAATATGCGTTCATTGCATCAGCATATTGGAGCAAAGCTTGAAATTGATTGTTCTTATGGAACATGACAATCTTCAAGACAAAGCCACACTTAGAGAAAATCTGTTAGGGAAAAAACATGGGCTTTAAGAAGCAGTGAATAATTAATGCACACTGAAAACTAGCATTTAATATTTCAAATAAATTTCTGAAAAATATTTCTGCTGTGAGAGCTGCACAAAAACTGTGTGAACTCAGAATTTTGTTTCAGGTTAAAAAAAGAAATTAAAAGATGGGAAAGAAGGGAAAAATTTCCTTAAAGATTTAGCAATGTCTAATCAACTAAGAGCAGGGAAGGACAGTCCAAACAGGCATTTGTCCAATGTCTGCAGAGAAATTGTGGATAATGAATCAGAGTCAAGGTTTGAGAAATGGACTTTCACATGTCATAGAATCACATAACATGTTGAGTTGGAAGGGATCCACAAGGGTCATCGATCAAATCCAATTCACAGCCCTGCACAGGGCACCCCAAGAGTCACACCTTATGCCTGAGAGCATTGTCCAAACACTTCTGGAACTCTGTCAGGCTGGTGACTTCCATGGGGAGCTTCTTCCAGTGCCAACACCCTCTGGGTAAAAAACCTTTTCCAATCCAACTTAAACATCTCCCAGCTCAGCTTCATTCCAGTTCTGTCACTGGTTACAAGACAGAAGAGGTCTGTATCTGCCCCTCCCACTTCCCCTCCTGAGGAAGTTGTAACTGCAGTGAGGTCTCCCCTCAGTCTCCTCTACTCCAGGCTGAACAGACCAAGTGACCTCAGCCACTCCCCATAAGGCTTCCCCTCCAGACCTTGTACACTGCTGACTTATATTCAACTTGGCATTGACCACGACCCCCACGTACCTTTCCACTGCTCTCCAGCCTCTTGCTCCCTATTCACATTCCCCTTCCCTGTTCCAGGCTAGTTCAAAGCCCTGTGAACAAGTCCCACTAGCTCCTAGGCTATCACCCTCTTCCCCTCTGAGAAAGGTGCATCACATCAGGTGTCAGTGGAGCAGGTGTTGAATAGATCATCCCATGGTCAAAAACCATGGTCAAAATTTACCCAAGTACACCACAGAGCCACCCACTGACCTGATGGATCTGTCTATTTCTATCAATATTATTCCTTGTTACTGGAAGTCAGTTGAGATGGGAATTGCAAACTGAATTTCAAGGTAACTGAATTCCAACATAACCTTTATGTTATGCACATTAGACAAATTCTGCAAATCTGTTGAACAAAAATACAACTTAAATAGTTGATGTGCTTATTAAGACCCACTGCCTAAACTAGAAAATGAAGAGGAAAGGAGCAAGACAAAGACCTAGAATGGAACCTATCCCTATACTTTGTAATCAAATATTTGATTTATTGCAAATTTAAACATTGTAGAAATACTTTTGAAGGTTGAATTTAAGTATATACACATCCAAAATGAGAGTGTGCACTACATGAAGGTGCCTATACAAAAGCAAAGCCACGAAGAGTGAGGACAAAATTAAAGCCAGGAAATATCATGCAAGTACAGAAAAAATATGTCCAAATTAACAGTCAGAGAGGAAAGGTGAGTTTGAGAAATTCTATTAGTTTTCAAACAAGCTGTTAAAAACCAATGCAAAGACAGGAAAGCAGAAATCCCTGAGAAATATTAAACCTGCAATGGAAAGAAAGGATAAAGATAAGCATCTCCTGCCAGCCTCCTACACCTAGAATAAATGATACAAAACTTATGTCCCAGCCCTTTGTACCCAGTTTTTCCATGTCTCAGAAACAAGATTTTAATGCTGCAGTCATCATTGAGTCATAGAAAACAGAACAGAAATCTTTCCACAGCAATTTTAAATTAGTCTTTGAATTCCTGTTCATAAAGCGCTTCCTCTTAAGAAAGGCCTAAATACAGCTTCTCAACATATGTTTTTCCAAGTTTATCCAGAAAACTTAATAGACCTTTTTAAGGTAATGGAATTTAATATACTCTTTCCTGTTTGATTTTAAACATAAACACACCGTTTATATCAATTTTTTTTCTGCAAAGATGTACTGATTTTTTAGCTTATGATAAATATTTTAAGGTGAATCATGGTTAAAAAAAAGTTAATTTCTTGACAAGCTAGACAACTTAAAAAATACAATCCAAGTTCGGGATGACAGCTTGCATACTAGTGTTCCATAAGATGCTGTAATTGTCAGCATGACACACAAACTGAAAGTTAAATTGTAGCTATTGGGCATGAAGTTACTACTTTTAAACTTAAGAGCTTTCAACAGCATAGCCCAAATACCTAGCAGAAGTTACAAAAATGTCTTTCCTAACTATAGACTATCATTCTATGCTTTCTGAGGCAGTGAAATGCCATTCTAAAGATGAACAATCAAAAACATTTGCCCTAGCAATTTGCATATTACACCACTTGCATTGAATTATAAAAGTGAATATAAAGCCCTAAATATAATGCAAACTACCAAGGTTACTCAGCAGAAATAGCACTAAAATATGGATTCACAAGTTCATAACATATATTTCACTAGCTCATCATGAGAGCAAAAGTAACTGTTCAAGTTAGTTATGCACAAATAACATTCAAGTAAACAACTCCTGTACTCAGATTTTCATGTTGTCTTGTTTAGTTTCTTTCCGTGGAAGCAGCAACAATTTCAAACCTAGATCTCTAAATTCAGGAAATAATTTAAAAGAGACAGCCTTCATTCAAAAGATTCAGGAACCACAGGTACTTAAATAAATAAATAAATTGAACAGATTGTAACACCTTTTTTTAAAGCAGTCCTCATTACCTGATACAGCACGTCTAAAGTGACAGGGTAAAAAACATTTTCAACAATGATTCGGAGCACAGAACCATGACTTGGAAGGACCCCACCTTCAGGAGCAAGAGCACTTGTAATACCCAGGTTTCCATGCTGCACAGCATTCACACCTTGCAATGCAGCTTGGGGTCTCTGAAATTAGGTCATAGCAGAGAGCATGATTAATTTACATACAAATTATTCATACTGAAACACAGTTCTCCTAAAAGAAAAGTACATAAAATAGAACTTAAAAACCCCATATTTCTTACATATTATTGATTCAAATCCTACACTAATAAATAAATAATAACTCCTACTTTCCGTGCTCCTCCCTTACAACTATCCAGTGTAATTCAGAGAATTACAACTATTTTTTCAGTTAAATTGCTACTACTTTGTAATGTCATATAAACACAATTTTGCTTTGATTTAGTAAGCTATTGTCATTCTAGACATTTTTCCCGAAATATTGTTGATGACAATATTGATGACAATATTCTAATATTGTAATAGACTAACAACTGGCCAGCATACCAAAAATTATTTCCTCTGCTTTATTAGGATTTCATTCTCTTCAGGAACTAAGATTGGCTGGGGATAAGCTCAAAAGTGCACACCCTACTCTTCTTTCAGAGTCCAGCCATCAACCACAAAAAATAAGTTTAAATCTCACTCCTCAAACTGGACTTCTGTGACTACACAAGTCTTTACACTTGTTTTTCATGGGGTTTCCCCAACAAAACTTCATACCTCCTGTGAGTAGCAGCACTATGGAGAGATGTCCCTTTCCAAATGCAGTACTGTGTCCTAAAGTCATGTCTCAGCTACACTATTTCTTCAGAAGGCAGACAAAACAGGGCACATGTTACCAGTTTCAGAAAATTATAACGCTGCAAAATAATCTGTACTTCAGGCCTCAGTCTAGGCACTAGGACAATAACAGTGTTCAGCTGCTCTACTAGGGTCTCTTTAAAATTTAGATAAAACTCAAATATAAGTGCCAAACAGTTTATTTGTAAAAGCAGACAGTATTTTCATAGAAAAAAGCAAGTGCCATGCACCAAGTTGAAAATACTCAGAAAGAGACCCAAGTAGTCTTATTTGCAAATACACATATACTTTTCCTAAGGCTGTTATGCAAACCACATCCCTAAAACAGAAGTCTTGTTATTTATTTGGTTTTGAAGACAACAAACCAATCCAGCAATCTTAGATGAGGAAAGAGCCAAATAACATTCACCAGACTGACAAATTTGCAAGACTTCAGTGACTTTTGTGTCAGCACAAATGAATGATTTATGCCCAAATCACTACTATCAACATTCCTACAGAGAAAAAAAAAATCATGATATACACATCACAGTATATAATTTATGTATCTAAATGGGAGGTCAATTGAAATTTAACCAGGAATCCAAAATCTAGTATCAACCCCTAGGGTACACTACTAGTGACTGGACCCCAGCTTTATGCCACTGGTCACAACCATTTTGGCTTTTCAAATCACCTCACAGTTCACTTAACTAGACTGTATTAATCCGTTCATCTGTTGGGATGTTATTGGAAACAACACTAAAAGTCTTGCCAAAGTCAAGATACAAAATATCATCTCCTGTCATCCACCTAGGTGGTCATCACATTCCTCTGGCATAACTTCATTTTAAAAAACCTATGCTTGACTATGACTAACAATTTTCTTCTCCTCAGAATGTTTGGAGAGAGTTTCCAGAATGAGTTGTTCCATTCCTTTCCCAGGGACCAAAGTAAGGCTGATCAGCCAGTGACTCCCCAGATGATCCTTTTGATCTTCCTTGTTGTCCTTCCTTAAGACATGAGAAGGAAGGATTTTCATTTTTCTAGTCCTCAGGAAATTCTTCCAACCACCATGACTTTTCCAAGATTGTAGAGTAGCATTGCAATGACATCAACCAACTCCCTCAGCATTCACAAGTGTATTGCACTAATGATACAGAGTTGTTGTATATCCAATTAATTTAAATGTTTCCTAATGTGATTCTTCTCTACTTCCTTCATCAAGACTTTCCCAGAGCTCTCATGTGCTTGGTAATACCAAGGGCAAGTCTTAACCACCAGGCTAACGAGAAGGCTCTCAGTACTTCAGCCTTTTCCATCCTATTTGTCACCAGGGTCCCTGCCCCATTCAGCACCAGGTCTACACATTAAATAAAAAAGAAACAAACCAAACTTATTTCTACTGCTGATACACTTCAACAAACCATACTTGCTGCTTTTCACATCTCTCATCAGAGACAACTTCATGTAGTCTTTGACTTTTCTAACCATATACCTGCATGTTCAGATAATGTTGCATAATTCCCATGGGGCACCTGTCTGTGATTTTACATTTAAGCTCAGTCAGGATCTCCTTGTTCATACAAGCAGTCCTCCTGCCACCTGCACTTGATTTCCTGCTCATCACAATGAACTACTTTTGAACTTTAGCTCCTCCACAGTAATTTTACAGATACTGAGTAGTCCCTGTGATGCCTAAAAGCAAGCTACCTGAAACAGACACCAAAACAAATTAGGAGTATAAAATGCAGACAAATTTATTCAAGGCCTTCGAGGTACATTCGGGCAAGCAAAAGTCCCCCTCAGGGACTACACCCAAAATGGACTCCCTTCACCTTTTATAAGTTCTGTCCTATTAACGTATTGGCCCATAATTCTCCAATCACACCCTTAGGTGATGATGTTAACCACCCTAGGCGTGATCCCCCATACCACAATAGTTACATATTTTCAGGCTCTAGGGCAAGGGGTATGTCCTTGAATCTGTATTCAGAGAGCCTTGTTTTGGCAAAAGGTGCTGGGAACAGAGGGTTTTAGCACTTTGTAAGAAGCACAGAACTACAGCAAGTTACAGATACATGAAGAGTAAAGAAGTAGAAATAATGAAGGCATCACTGTCTGTAAGAAGTTACTGAAATTATGTACATCAGGATTTGTCTACTGGTAGAGTGAAGATGGTGTGTTTATTTACTAGTGTTTTGGTTTAACACTGGTATGCAGCAAGGTGCCACACAACTGCTCAGTCACTTTCCCCTAGCACGATGGGAGAGGGAATTGGAAGAGTGGAAGTGAGAAAACTCATGGGTTCAGTTACAGACAGTTTAACAGGAAAAGCAATAGCTGCACATGCAAGCAAGGCAAAACAAGGAATTCCACCACTATCTCCCTTTGGCAGAGAGGTGTTTAAACATTTCAGGGCTTCATTGAGTGTAACAATTACTTGGAAAGAAAACAGCCACAACTCTGAACATCCCTCCTTTGTCATCCTTCCCCCAGCTTTCAATGCTGAGCCCAACATGATGTGGCGTGAGACATCCCTTGGGTCAGTTGCAACCAGCTGTCCTAGTTGAGACCCTTCCCATCTTCTTGTGGACTCTCACTGGCAGGGCAATATGAGAAGCAGAAAAGGCCTTAATACTTCCTGTCACAAGCTGCTGTGAGGAAAATTAACTCTGCCCAAGTCAAAACAAGTACACAACTCATGCAGTTTTATCCTGTTAAATGCAAATATTATACTTACAGAATGATTACGTTGATTGTCAGTCCTAAGTTCTTTGTAAATGGAGTACTGAATATAAACTGGCTGATTGCTGAGGCGAGGTGTAGCAGGAGTGTAGTAGTTCACCATGGAAACTGCAGCATCTACAGAAGCCATTTCCAAAAATGCCTGCAACCAATACATAGCTGATTTCAGTGCTGGTTTTGTTTACAAGAGAGAACAAAGCATAATTTGTTCCCATTTCTACCCTCACTAGAAAAAGATTATGTGAAAGTACAGTACCGATTTGCTCGGCATTAGAATGCATTTGTATGTGCATGTTTATGGAGTTGTTACATTCAATTAGTTGGTTTTCTTACAAAGTTTTACATTGTGAGTACACTGCATCATTTAAGAAGAGGTGGAATAAGTATGACATATGGGAAGCAATGCCGCTAAAAATATCACACTGCTAATAATTTGTTAAATTCCTGAAACCAAGCATTATTATCTAGGTAGCTGATACGCATACCAATTGAAAAAGTTGGAACAGAACAATCCCTCCATTTATGCACTGTATTAATCCAGATCAGTGCTCTAGACAATTTTTTGAATGAATACTTATTGTTTTTAGGATTCCTTTGTTTCTTCATGATGCAAACTACTCTGTCACATCTAATACGATCACAAAGATGTTAAGAAATTGACATGCATGCCAGTAACTTAAGCAGGCAGGCTCTTTGAAGATGTATGTCATCATCAATAGTGACAATGTAGTTCTTTATCATCTATGTGTTCTTACATAAAGTCGATATAATGTTTAGCATTATTATTTAAAAAATTCTAGTTAATTTTTTAATCCAAAAGTATATAAAAAAACCTAAAATAAATTTCATAACATCCTTTCATATTCAAAAATATTAAAATCTTCAGCTATCAGTGAAATGATGTTGCAATCATTTCAGTGAAGCACAAGATCAAAATTGTCATAACATGAACCACATCTTCAGCCTTGCTCTTGTTATTGAAACATCGAAAACTACATACCTGACCTTTTCCTCTTAGCATCAAGAGATTGGTTACTTTGCCAAAAGGGAGACCTAATGAAATTACTTCTCTTCCAGTAACACCACTTGGAATTCGACGAATATGAAGGACACGTGAAGGGGAACATGGCGATCTGTTTCCTCTACTTTTTTTCTTCTCACTACCTACAATATTTCAGGGAGGGAAACAGATAAGCAAACAAGACAAACCCATTGCATAGTGTACATATCAAAACCTAAAGAATAGAAACTGCTGCCTCAGCACTGACACTGACTTAGGTATAGTTCTTTGAATAGTAAGAAAAGACATTTTGTATCAAACAAAGGGACAGTGTAAGAAGACCTCATCACCTATTCCAAATCTCAACAGCAAGGGGAGTGTATGGTATGTTTGGTTTTGCTTTGGGTTGTTTGTTTGTTTTCCAGTGATTTGGTTTTGGTTTGCTGGGTTGTTTTTTTTTAAATGGAGGCCAGTAACTTGTCCCCAAATGCCTACAGAAGATATTTACAAAATGTTAGTTGCACAGAAGAGGGAAAAGTCATAATTGATAGGTAATACATTAATTTTCCTTTTATCACCTACTTATCTTTCTGTGACTGAGTTGTGAACTCAAGGTTTGGGTTTTATTTTCTTAAAGAAAGCCTACTGTTCCAAATTATTTTAAGTTTTAAAAAGTCTTTGAAAGAGACAGACAGCATGAAATCTGTACAAACTCCTAAGTCTTCCACTTTGACACACTGCCAGAAGTGGAGTTTATTTTTAACATATGCCTATTTGGATCCTGTAAGTGACCAATTTGGATTGGTAAGTGATCAATGATTATATTTCAAGGACATTACTCAGTATCCTTGAGAGCACTTTTAAGTAGAACACCACATCTGGAACAGGCATATTTTTCTAGAAGTTGTTGCAACAGAGGCAAGACAGATAGCCTTAACACCTAATCTGTTGCATTTAGCCTTCCAAGGAGAAACACAAAAGATTGGGAAGAAATTTCTGTATGAGCTTTATAAGAAACTTCAGATTTTGCTGTAGGTTTTGCATACAGTTTGAGGCTGAGAACTGGTTCACACAAGTTTCATTCATTCTGCATAAGGATGTTTACAGAGGGTCTTTTTATTAGCAGAAGCCTGTAAAATTTCAAGTCAGATCATGAAAGCCCCAACCATATAATATTTAACAATTCTCCCAATTGCAAAACTGAAAAGTCTGTGTGTATTGATTTCTACATCAAGAAATTTTAAATAGCTTCATGTGATCTGTATGCATTCTGAAAAATGTGAACTTTAAGACAAATATGAACATACCAAACACATAGCGCTACCAAGCCATGATAGAATACATTACCAGTAAAGTCTAACAACCTATTTTGTTACTTTTGAGGTTCAAAATGGACAAAATGTCCTTGACTTAGTATATACTAAATCAAGGAATGCTTGACTAAAGAAAACAGGAAATGAAGCCTAGTATGAATTTTGCCTTTAGTTTAATATGAGAGACTTGCACAGAAGCAGTATCTTCTGGGTTCTGACACATTGTCAGAGGTAACAAAATGGAGCTAAGTGGCAAGCTATTGAAATGCTTCTTTTCCTGTGAAATTCTAGCGAAGTTACTAAATCAGTAATAAAAGCTAGCACATCTCAAATACATAGACCTCATGTTTTTTAAAACATGCTTCTTTCTCCAGCTGTGGTTTGATACTAATTTCGATGCAGAGTGATAATCATGTGTATCTTCCAACATCCAAATTTCAAAACTGATTCAATAATTCTTTAAAGCATGTCAAAGGTGATCACCTTTTCTGAATTTTTCACTCAATTGAGTGAAAGTAAAAAATGCTTTCAGACAGACAAAAAGAAGCCTTATGAACAAAGTGAAATTTGGTTCCCAATGTACAAAGGGAAGTTCATTACAATCGCAATTCATGACTTGTACAAATGTATTCCCTGAGTAGCTGGAGATGGAGAGGTGCACATTTTAGATATGTGACACCCAGACAAAAAAACCAAACCTGCAAAACTGCAAACATAAGGAAAAAAAAAAAAAGCCACAGTTGATGCAGGTATCATGTAAAAAGATGCATTTCAACAGAGATTATATTTAATTTTAGATTTATATAGTGATCAATGAAAATGTCTCCTAATATATCCCAAAAATTCCCAAACACCCCTACATTATTTTAAAGTTTAATACCATTTAGACAGCTTGGATGCCAGTTTGAAAGATCAGTCATTGCATCGGTAGTTAACAATATGTATTTCAGCTATTACATTGCTGAGCTATGAGCTAATGCAATTTCAAGCCAAGCAGAAACATTTGGACATCACGTTGAATTGATTAGCAGAAGCATAAACAGTCTGACAAGTGAAAGTCAAAGAAATCAGAAAGAAAAATCTTCAAGTTAGCTCCTCAGACTTCTCCTTCCCCACTGAAAATACAGCAAGTCTTAGATACTTATTAAGGGGTCATCTGCTCTGTCCCTTACCCCAATATAAAATGAAATATTTGGAAAACAGTGTTGACAGGGAACTGTCTGTCATTATTTAGTCAATTTATTTGACAAAGTTAATTTATTAAACCATTGGTCATTAGTGCTTCCAGTACCCTAATGCTGTAAGTAACACTAATGAAAGCAGTACCCAGCTTTCTCTCACTTTCAACTTGTCTGGTCCAAAACTACACGTAAACATAAACACTTACTGTGTCTCTGAACAGACTCACACACACACACAAAACAACAAAGCAAAAAAACCACAACACAGAAAAATAACAGTTGAAGTACTTGGATTTTTTTTTAATGTATACCTGTAGCTGGAGTAGAATTGCTCATGGTAGACGGTCTGTTACTGGCACCAGAAGAAGCTTGACAGGACCACACAAAGAAATAAAAGACAAGATTACTAGTAAAAGCTGTTACAGAGAAAGCTCAACACAAAAGTGCAACAATTTCCTTTATTTATTCTTCCCAAGAACACCCCCCTTGTATACACATTATCCACCACCATCAGGAAATTATTTTTCAGGAAAAAAATGCCAGCAACAAAACTTTTTCCCATGTCTCAAGAAATTAGCAAATTCAGCTGTGTTACAGTTCATACTTAAAGCTATCCCACTACAGTTCACTTTTTAAAAGATCAAGAATAACAAATGCTTAAGAAAAGAACTGAGTTGGCTGCAGGCTCTGAGTCTCCCACACAACATTACTTCCACATCTGAGCAAATGTACAGCTACACAGGTAAAGTCTGCATTTGCGACAGGGGAACCTTGAGCAAAACTAATTTGAGACATATTTAAACATACCTATGGCACTTTTTGAAAAAAACAACTGGTTTTCAATTCACTTTTCCTAAATCCATATGACTTATCATCAAATTCTTAGGACCAAAGGATCCAAGTATTTGCTTTAAGAATATTAACAATATGAGGCTGTAACTACTAACAGACAAGAGTTGGAGTACTATAGGTTCTTCATCCAAAAATCAGCATCTATCTGCCAGTTATGTCTGTCTATTCATTAAGACTGCTGTAGTATTCCAGCCAAGAATCAACTTCAAAATGTCAACAAGAAACAAGGTACCACAACACCTCTGATAGGCAGTTAGGTTTCCTGAAACTTTCACCACGCTCTTCCATAAAAGCATTTTAATGAAAAAGTTGAGACCAAGGGAGTGATTCTACAAGATGGAGTAAGTTGATCCAAACAGCTTCACAACACTTTGGTGGAAAGAGAGGTTCCCATTGCCCTTGGTCCAGTATTCCCACCTACGCATGGTCATAACTGTTTATCTTGCACCAACTCCACTGCCCAAGAGTTTTTCTATGAGATTAATCAATTCTCCAACCTGTCAGCACTCTATGTTGAGTTAGATTAGTTATTCAGCTGAAAGAGGCATTGAGAAGTGGCAGGGACCACTGCAAAGGAAGGGGTAAGTATAAGCCATAATGCTGGCTTGCAATGGCTGCAAAAATACTGCTCAGAGTACTGGTGTATATGGGGTCTGTATTAAAGAAGCAGTTTGATTCTGTTCAGCCTTGTTAATCACATGTGCCCACTACTTCCCTAGTGTGGGAAAGTCATTCACAACAGAAGGCTGTGACTAGGATAGGGTGCTCAAAAACCTTTTCAGCCAAATTTAGCTGCTCATGAAGGAGCACAGGTGTTAGTGTGGAATGGAAGCAAACATGAGTGTGTTCATTCCTCTCCTGCAACAGTACAGACTTATTTTCAGCCACGAAACTGCATTTTAACAGTATATTTAAATACAACATCAAATTGTGTCAAACAGCAAAATCATTTTTACATTAAGAGAACTAAAAAATATAAACCCCGTATTTTAAAGAAATGTCAATTAAATGTTTATTGGATGTCACGCATATCACACTATACTTGCACAGATACTAGATACTAGATATGTAATTAATGTTACAGATACTAGAATGTAATTAATATGCAATATGGTATTAGCATCCTGTGAAAATCAGCAATACATTGAGTATACCAGCATTCAGGTATAGCACATAAAGAGTACATTTTGATTGTAAAATGTGTATCATGCTAATTAAACAAAAGCTGTATGTGCAGATGTGGTAGAAAGTATTAAGAACAGTCTTTTTCTACACCAACCCTTCCTTTTATTTACTGGAAGGCAGGAGGAAAAACTGATACTGATAAAACTCCAGTTGTGGAGGCTTTAATTTGGTTTCATTTACTTCGCATTTATTCAACAGAAGAAACCCCTGCATATTTCCAGAAGGCTGTAAAAACACTTGGTGTATTACCATGTCCAACATGTATTCTTACAATTTCATATTTAATTTTATATACACTGATATTAAAAAACACGTCAGACTTTTTTCAGAAGAAAATATTTTCCAACCTCTTCCATTTTTAGCATACACACAAAGAAACAGAATTCAGATGGCTGCAGTGACCTGCGTTACAACTGTCTGTGCAACTGGCCTATATCTGTAAAACTGACGCTGTAGCTCACTGCAGCACACAATGAACTGCTGCTCCAGTATAGTGGACTAAACCAGATTCAACAGGAGAAAAATTATACCAAAATTACAACCTTCAGTCATGACATGTGCCTGTACTTAAAACTGACACTTCATTCAATCACTGTATCGTAAGACAATTCTCTAGATTATGCCATTACACTGACAATCATTAACCAGCTACAGCAGCCAAAACACAAAGGAACTCTTTAACCCCAGCTCATCACCTATTGAACTGTTCTACTTGGTTTAATAAAAGATCAGCAAAGGTTTGGGCTTCTTACAATACAGGGAACCCTCATAATTTCAAATTTATAACTGTCTTCGTATCTTCAAACTTATACAAGGAGCACTTTTAAATCAACATACTTTTAACTATGTTTGTGTTAAAAAACAAAACAAAACAATTAAACATTAAATCAAGACACTGTAGAGTAATTGTCCTGGCACAGGCTTGCTAAGTCAGAACCCTGACTACAAAACTTAGTTTCTTACAGAAGAATTTAGAATCTTACCAGAAGATTTTGATTATACTTTTTGTTATTATTTGAATGCTCCACTGAAACACTATTCCAATTTTTAACTTTTTATACCAATACTAAGTTATATACCTACAATTACAGCATATTTATTAACTATAGCATGCCCCTTGGGCAGATGTAGTATAAGAAAACTGCAAGTAATGCCACTGTTTTTGCAGGTGGCTGACCAAGGTATTTCTCAAGTATAATAATACTAATAATATGCTTTCCATCATCTCCTTATTTAGCCAGCTTATAACTGATAAGCCTTCTCAGTCATTGACTGAAAGTAAAAACAAACCAAATGCAAAAATGTTCTAGAAGAAGGCAAAGATAAATTGACACCATGGCATTTGTGCAAGTTGAAGTACAAAATGCATATGTTTGGGATATACTGGATTAATGGAAAAGATGATATTTACTTCTTCACTGCTTTCACAACTCTGCTCATACAGAATCCACAAAGAAATTACAAAATTCCAGTTTGTAAAGACTGTTCAATATCTTTCTTTCCCACACAGAGATGAAAGAGATATTTTTAAAATATTTTGTAACATGAAGCATTTAATGTGGTGACAAAGATCTGCTACAGGCTGCTCTGGTAAAAGAGCTTGCAAGGCCTTGAGTGCTGAAAAAGTCCACTCAAGAGGGAAGTGTGCCCTAGATAATGTCATACAAAATTCTTACTGAATCTTTCTACAGAGGCTAGAAAGTCCTACCATGCCCCTAATCTCTTCTGTACACAAGTTTTCTGCTGGCTACTTCTTAGTTATTCACTATTTAACTCCAGCTGAGAAACAGTCAAAAGAGAAGCTAAATCCTGCTTATAATGCTAGCTTGACATCCTTCCTTCTCCACAGTTCACAGACACTTTACAAGCACTTCTTTAAGCAGGGACACGAGCTCACACTGCCCGTGTGCCATCACTACCATTTCAGTTTTCACAGCACAACTCTCTGGGGTAAGACTCCTACTTAACCTCAGCAACCTGCTTGCACCAGTTCCCTGTGAGGCCACACAGTGAAAGTGAACAGGCTGGAGGACAAGAAACCACACTGCCTAACCCTTCCCTGATATACACTTCTTCCAGCACAAAGCCACCTCTCAGAAAGCAGCACCTGCCTTCTGTCTGAGTGTCAGAAGGACTGTACCAATTTACATGGTGAGTGTTCCTTCTTTCAGATCTATGAAAAATGAGGTAAGTGGAATTGTTCAAAACAAGGACAGCTACCAAACCAAGGCTGAAACACCCTCCTCTATTCCTGCACTCATTCCATCATTCCAAACACATTAATCATTTCCCTACATCTTAAGACTGCTTTTTTTACACCATAAGACTTTCCACCTCTCCTACTTCAAGGCATTTTTGCATTTTTGGGGGATTATTAATAGGTGACAGGTAAGGTAAGAGCAGAGAACAGTTACAGCTAGCTTAAGTTTATTCTTTCCTTGAATTATTGAGTGGGAACTAGAAACCAGTTGCTTAGAAAGCTTCGTCTGATTTTCTTTAGAAACATTTCTTTAGAAACAGGTAACATTTATAGTGCCCCATAAACAGTCCAGCAAGAGGCCTCTACAAAGTGTGGCACTCAATAACAGGCTAATAAAACAAAGTATTCTTCTGCACCTACCACGGTCAATTCCCCTGACTAAATAAGGCATATTACACAACTGACTACAGTAACAGGCACCTTTCCTGAAACTGCTTCAGCTGTTCTATGATTTCTTAATTTCTGATAGTAATTTATGCTAAACATTCTTCAATTCCAGTATAAAACCCACTCCATTCATAACAAAAACATACAACAAACATCTGAAAGTCAGAAACGCTAGGTTTTCAAATCTTTGTGAGTCATATAGTTGGAAACAGAAGTGTAAGCCTAGTACTGCAAAATACTTATTTAAAACATGTCCATGTACTAAAACTATGGCAAGTATCTATTTAGCATTACTTCTGGAATCAATGAACCCTGCAAACAATCTTTTAATTTTTAAAAAGGCTGTATGTAAATAAACACCACCTTATTACCCACCCCCCCAGCTTTCAACTGCAGTATTTTCTTCCTCTCTTATTTTCTAGAAGTCATGAATTCTTCAGCACAGTTCAATTAATTAGAAATGGGATAGTCCCAGAGAAGCTTATATTTATATTGATGGTTTTCCTGGAATTTAGCTAGTCATCTTTCTATGCTATTATTTTTAACTCAACAATAAGGAATAATATGATGATTGATTTTATTATGAAATAGCTAACTAAAACAATAAAACAAAAAGCACAGACAATTTTAAGAGAAAATAATTATTTCAGAAAGTACCTCTCTCAATGCATATGAATTAAAGCTGTACATTTTTCTACAAGATTCTACATGGCAAAACAAATTACTTACTCTACCCAAAAGGGTACAAAACATGACAATCTCAAGCTATACCTGTGATAAATCATTGTTAAGTTGAAACTAACTGTTCTAATGCATACATTACTAATTTTTATAGAACCTGACTGCGGAAAAAAAAGCTAAGGGTTATGAGAAGAGTGAAAATTTCCATTATCTTCAACTTAAGCAGCAGTGTCTCTGGATAATTGCTATATTCATTTACTCTTTCTTCCTCTTTTACATTTGCAAAGGAGATGCAGCCCCTACTTCCAAAATGGGGATTTAATGTGAAGAACAGTGCTGTTGGTGCAAAAATAAAAAGATTTCAAAGAAAATGGAGGGAAACTATGGGAAATTTCAAAACCATATTATTTGTATTAAAAATAAACTGGCCTTATGAAGATAAAACCTGCCATTTCAGTTAGTTCAAGCAAAATGAAATTATAGGCAATGATCACAAATAAGCAAGCCTCCCTTCCTCTGCTATAAAGACCCCCCCCCCCCAAACACAGGGCAAAGCTGCTAATTGTCAGTCACCCTAGAAGCACAGTCTTAGAACTGATAGCTGCTCTTCTGTAGGTTTGAATGCTCAGTGGCTCTGCCGGCAACATAGCTTGCTCCACTGCCTCTGTCGACTACTGAAGCTCCCTCCTATATTGGTAGCAAGGTACGGTACACTTTCAAAGAGTCATGTAAGAATAATCAAAACGTTAAGAGAAAAACATTACGTACTTCGCATTTATGCTAGATACAGGGCAAGAACATAAATAACATTTTCCTCTTGAAGATGCAAAATATGCAAAAGCAACCCTGAGCATGTGATTATCAGGAGCTGTAAAATTAAGAGTAAGAAGTTTACTTTTTTAGTGAATATAAAGTATGCACTTTCATTCTTAAAGTCAGAAATACCTCCACTTATTATAAAGGCTTTAAGCTCATCCAAAAGGACAATAAACCATGTACAACTCTGAATATTCCAGAGACCCAGCAGGCATCATGACACAGAGGCAGAGCTTTCTTTGAAACTCATCAGAGATGACTGCTTTTCTTTGTGGTATCATCACTCATTTACATTTTCCAATAATATTGTTTTCTTATAGTATAAATACAAACTTTACTAAAACTAAAGATTGATGTCTATGCTTCCTAGCTAGTTTAACCCTTAAATATGTGAAGATTAAGTTTTCCTCATGAGTTAACACAGGTTTTTTAAGAAAATTTACCTAAGTTACCACAATATATTCCTTTCACATATATATATTTTTCAAATTATCAACACTCAATACCATCCTTAATAAAAGTCTTCATTCTAATCCTTAATAAGCAATTGAATATGGGAACATACCTGTAAATAAACACTGAATGAAGTCCTGTACAGATGAAGATACTTGGCTTTAAATTTAAAGGCGTTTATACTTGAAGTCACAAATGTATCTATAAAATGCCACAGTGTCATGCTCTAAACACCCAGGATCCTGAATAAACCACCATAAAGTTGTCTCTCTTGAATTTGGTCAGAAGAAAATTTACATAGCCTAATAAAGTACAGAAGTACCATAACTAGACAATCTGGTTCATAATTTATTATTAAAGGTTAAGATTGAGAAAAAAGTACTGCTGAAAGAAATAGAACAAAATTATGACGCTAAACCATGATGCCAAACAATACAGTAACAGCAAAACCCAGGGAGGGATAAAACAAAAGAAGCAGTGTGTGTGAAAGGCTGTAAAAGAGATTCTTCCATTTAAATCAACCATTCAGAGATTTGTAACAACATTGTATTTTAAAAAATAGACAAATTAAATATGTTATCAAATTATGCAAAGGTAATGGTAAACTGCTTACAGGAAGAAAGAAAAACATTCTGAAAAAGGAAAAATGTGATGAAATGTGGATTATTTTCTTTCCTCTTGCAAAGGAAATAGTTAATTTTGCACAGCATGAACAAAGAAAGAAAACAACTAGCTGGATCAGACAGCAATCAAAATTTCAGCAAAATTGCTATATGAAGCATCCCTTTTATCATTCATTTTTAACTCTAGTTCCTTCTGAAAACAGAAAAATTCATAAGCAGGATTGCAGGATACAGTGTTTATCAGCAGCTCTACCTTGCAGCATAAGAGACATCTACTTTTGTTACTTTGATTCCTATTGTTCTGCAGAACTAAATATACACGGCTTAATTTAAAAAAATAATATTGGGGCAAGAGAAATCACACTTCCTATGTAACCAAAAACCATCACAGATTCACAGGAAGATACCAAAAAGATTTGACTCACAACTGATCAATTATTCAACTTAAAAGCATGAAACTACTTTATCTAATTTACAAATTTTCAGAGCCTTACAAATAGTTTTAAAAACTTTTCCAGTCTCAATGGTGACACTCTAAAGACACATGTTCTTGACTGGTTTTTAACTGTTGAATTTTTAGCTTCACAATTAAAAATTTCATCCACAAGAGAAGGATTTTTGTACATTTTAAAAGGAAAATTCATATGCACAATCATTTAAATCTAGGACTAAAAACTCTAAAAATTGTACACTTGAAGTCAAAAAGTTGGAAAGTAATAAAAGTCTGTTTGATGATGGGTATCACATAAATTAAGTATTACTTGAATAAGCTCTTGCTCTAGCAGGTGAAAGATTTGCCTCAAGATCAACAATAGAGTATAACATTTCTATTTACAAGTTGATTTTTTAATTACTGCTTAACATTTTCTAGGAAAGTAGTTGTATGCAAGAAAAACACAGCACACCTATGAACCCCACAGATCTTGTCCTTTCTGTCTCATTTGTATTTGGTTTCCTCTTTGCTTCCTTAGCAATGTTTCTGATCAGTTTCTCACTGTAACAAATTCTCTCATGTATTGGTCTGTGTTCCTCGGCCCACCTCCACTTCATCTTTTGGCACAATTTGTAATAAACTAGTCCTCGTAAGGATCATCCTTTAGATTAAAGCTTCCATATTAATATACTAGTTGCATAAATGAGGGAATATGAGACTCAGGACAGCATCAGCAAGTCCCTTTTTTTATTATTACATTCTCCCCCGTATCCAGAAAACCTCCATCTTTTGTTTAAATGAATGCTTCATCTTTTCAGTCAAGTTCTCCTCACCTATTCCTTCACCTAAATATTATACCAGTGACACAACATGAACTTTTCCCTTCAGTTTTACTTCACAGTAATATATCCTCTAGCAATCTTAATTTCTTCTACATCTCAATGGAACACACAAGTTAGTTGGTAAAATAATTTTTCCCTGATGAAAGTATACTGTGAAGTGATTTAACAGTAAAACATACAACCAGCTATGCAAGAAACATGATTCTAAGAAAACCTATGAAGCAAACACAACTTCTGAATTTTATCAATATTTAAATCCATGCACCCTACTTAATACTCTGCATTTTATAAAATACTGGTTATTAAATAAGTTACCACCTTTGGGAAGTCCACAATTTAAAACTTGACCATTTGGTTGAAAATTGAATTTCTAACAGTTTTCAGTCTAGGACAGTTAATATCTAGTCTTTGGATTGCATGCTTTGACAACTCTGGATCCTGCTAAGACACTGCTTTTTTTTTTCTTTCTTTCTTTTTTTTCTTTCTTTTTTTTCGGGG
>VZRL01000678.1:105448-142944 GCA_013397895.1 Origma solitaria
TGTGGGTGATGTATGCGTGTGTGTGTGTGATCTGAGTTCCTCTCCTTATATTTTAAGGTAAACACTGAAACAGCAACCAGTACCATGACAAATATGGTAAATAGTTCCTCCAACAGAACATAATATCATTCACAACACACTAGGCTACACTTGTTACACATGCACTAAAAATACCAATTTTGTACACAGAATAAATGAACCCTATGAGTCCAAAAAAAAGCTCAGAAAAGAAAAAAAATTCCTAATGAATTACAATGTTGTAAGGATGTTAAGGACGTTAAGGAATGTTAAGGATTCTACACCAAAGACTGTATTTACTGTCCAATGCTCAGCCCTACAGAGAGCAACCATTATACTCCAAAAACAAGCAACGTAGAGGAGAGCCTACAGAGGAACAGAATACACAGAGTGACCTTGGCATTTACATAGAAGTCCCATTACTGTACACACATATACATATACACATACAGTTGAAACATTTTACATGATGGCAAGACAAAAATTACCATGAGCAAACTGATTTCCCTTCAGACAGTATGCTATGGCAAATTGCAGGAAAGACTTAACAATGAAAAGTTATTTTCAAGTTACTTTTACATATTAAAGCACTTCCATACGTTTGTTTTCTGTTTTAGAAAACCATTGCACATTTACAAGCAGGGTTGTACACAATAGAAGAAAATTGGAGAGAAAGAGAATATTTCATGACACATTTTCAAACTAATGACTATTAAGACAATTCAGTTTCTCTACCAAGTTCTGTTACACAGAAAAAAGTTTCTAGCACTGACAGAAATCAAATGAAAAATGAGCATGTCATCAACTTTTGAGGCCAAGAAGTTTCCTCCACAGAAACTAAGTTTTCCACTGCAGCTTCCACCATATCCAAGGTCATACATATACTGTGCACTGAATAACTTCACAGTAATTATTTCAACATGGATTGTGTTTTGGGAAAGGACAGATAACTGAGATGATGGGGAAGGAACAGATGTGAAGCTAGAGTAGTTTTCCTGGTAACACAAGATCAGAGTAAACAGCTTACCTGTACGCATGGAGCAAGAAAGACAAATTAGAGACTAGAAAATAGAAACAGGTGAACTGACAAATCCGAAGAGTAAGAAAATAAATGCAGTATCATGTGCAATAAAATAAGGAAGTGAACCAGCAAAAAAACTACAGAAATGGAACCAGAAACAAAATCTTAATTAAGCTAAGCACAGTCAGGAAGACAAAGAAGGCCCAAAAAACCCAAGAGGGATTACATGAAATGTATTACTTAAACTAAGTCACAATGTTACAAGTCAATAAAACACTTGGATACTATATTCTTTAAATTTGTAGTGGTCTTTGAGGTCACTGTGTCATTCGTGGTGCATTTCATGCTGACTGCCACAGAGTATTGTTAGTGTTTTTAGCATGGAAAACACTATGGTTAAAACCCTGAAGCGTATCGAATCATGCAATCATTTACGTTGGAAAAGACCCCTTTAAGATAGGAGAGTCTGTATCTCAAAGTGTTGAAGCATACTTTACAAACTCAAATGCAGCTCTTGGAGTATGTTATCACTCTGGACACATGCAAAAATGTGCTTTGAATTCTCACTTTTAAAATGTTTATCATCTTTTCCAAAGCATTGCAATCTAGGAAATACTTAGTAATCAAGAACAAAAGTTGGAGCAATACTCTAAACCAAATCACTGCAAGGTGCAGTAGAATAGAACCCTCCTGTTCACTACACGTGGAAATTTTGTCACATCCTTCTCATGTGCCAATTCAGCTGTAGCTACCATGCAACTTACAGACCAGGAAAGGGTTATCATTCCCTGATTTTGCCATATGGCCAGTTCCACCTAAGGTACGTGACATGGTAAGATTTTATTTCTGCCTATATATGAACTAGTTTTGGATCATCCTTATTCCCATGATTAATGCAATCCACCTTCCAAGAAATAGCAACGTTTCATTTAAATGGTAGGATCCTAATAGGGAGCACAGAACCCACCATATAGTCATGCATTTGTGTGAAGTATGCACGCTTCCACGGAGTGTACATACGCAAACACAATTCTGGTTCCTTTGCTTCTGTTCTTCACTGTGCAGAAGGAATGATATATCTTCTCCTTGACTTTAAATGCCATTGTAACATACCACATCTTTTAAGGAATAAGACTGGCAGCAAGTCAAATTACTTGTAGTTCAGTGTGATTAAGGAAGTTAATTGCAAAGACAGTGGTTGGTTTATTGAATCAAATGAGCATACATTCCACTGGTTTTCACAAGAAATTTAGGGTGCATTTTCCTGGTCATTTTAAGCTGATCTATGGCTGCAGAGAGCAAAGACAGTCATGTCATTCCTCACCCTTGTGTTTTCATAGCTCTAACTGCAGTGACTAACAACTGCAAGGCAGCATGGTACCAAAATAATTTAATTTACCATGCAGTTCACATATGACAGTTGTTACACTATGAGGGAGGTGCAGAAAAGCACTGTTGAGGATGGTGTTGCTCTTTTGGCAACAGACCTGAGCTTAAACAACTTCAGCCAAGAGAAGAACAGCATGAGCAGGGAAAAGTGGTATCACCAGAAGTAGACAAAATACTTTTTCACCTACCCACTCCACAAAGCAACGTCAAAAATGCTGCCTCTACCTCCAACGTAAAACTCACATCCAGAGATCTGGAGAAACAGGCACAATTTTCACATGCTGAAATGAGAAAAGAAAAAGAAAAAAAAGTCTCTTAAATACAGCCTTTCCTAAAAAATAGGCAGCACCAACTGAAATTAAAAGTACAAAATATATACAACGGTCAAAAGCAGGAAAACCAAAAGCAAGAGTGCAATTACAATCAACAGTTAATGAGTGCAAAAGAATTAAGAACTGTAGGCATAACTTTATGACATAACTAAGTCTCATCCTCATGTTTTAACACGAGATTATGTTTAATCAGGATATCCTTTAAAAGAAAGTTGACAAACACACACTTGTGCTTATTACTTAACACAGGATTAGTTCAGCAGAAAACCTGACAAATACTCCATGGTAGAATCCAACTCTACTGCTTATCTCCCTGGATGTGGTACATAAAGCAGATTGATTTTCTTGACTACAGACCAAATCAAGTGAACAGCAATTTGACAACAGCTAGGAAAGCTTGGAGATTGATTTATATTTTGCTATTTTCATGTTTCTGATTGTGACAGATGATTTCCATTTCTATCAGATAGTAGTAGTAAACAAGCTTGGTAAGTGAACAGCAAGCTTGTAAGGAGAAATAACTTCATTCCTACTAGGCTATACTAAGTGTTTTCCACAAGCACATAACTCAAAGTAGGTTAAAAACAGGTCTTTATGAAGTAACTACAGGAAAAAGTAAGCTATGTAATTCTATGTAGAATATAAATCAGAAAAAGTCTTCTGAGCCAGAAACCTATAGATGATAATATGGAAGTGGTTGATTGCCAGCGGTGAGGGAAAGCATATGCAACCCAATATGAGTTACAGACATGCTTCAGCGTTTATTCAGATCGCTACAGGTTATATAGTGTTACAGTTAATTACGCAGAAAGTTACAAGATCATTGGTTAAGTGTCAGAAGGCTGTATTTTTCAGTTCTTTCCCATGCAGAGCCTTGCTGCTCATGGACACCTGTTTCACACAGAGCTCCTGTTATCTTATCTCCTCCACTCCTTACATTCCTGTGTGTTCCTCCTTCATCTCTTTCCCACTGGAATCTGAAGATAGTACTTTTCCAGACGATGTTATTTTCCCAGTGCCTGTGCTAGGCCCTTGGCCTGAGCCGGGCCTGAGCCAGACACTCTCACAGCTTTTACACTTTACTTTGCTCGCACAAAGCCTTCAATGATCCACAGCCTTGCATTTTCCAACAGCTGATGACTCTTTAAAAGCTTGAGCATCATCTTCCAGAATTCCAAAGTCTGGTTGAACCTGAAGATTTAATCTGGTACTGGAATAACTGAATTTAACTTGAAAATATAACTACAGCTGCTGTGCTTAGTGTTGTTCCTGATTTTCTCCTCTTACTAACCAACAAGGAGGCTACTAACCTCAGTTATAAAAACCCATAGGTCAATGTACATATCTGGTCTGCTTTTGATAGTCAATAAAAAATTACAGTTCACAACATTTTGATTTCTTTAAATTTCATCAGTTTAACTTGAGTCACATTTTCCTGCCAACACAATAAGCCTAAATAAAGAGCCAATTTCTCTGCCATAAAATTGAAATTCTCACAGCTTTCTAGAGAAATTTTCTGATCCAATAAAAATTATTTCTCTGTGTTCACTTTTACATATTCTTACCCTCACTAAATATAAGTTTTGGATCTAAATTAGTTTCAGCATTCCACAGAAATAAATTAATGTTTCTATTTAATTTCTGTATGAACACAGCAAGGAAGGATATTTTATTATTATCATTATTAAATGTCCTTGAAAATAAGGAGTAACAAGACAGCTTATGAAAAAATTGTTTTAATTTAAGTTTACTAGAGCAGTTTTAACTAAAACCTGTCTTAACAGCTTGCATTTTTAACTTACCATTTGGAGATTGCCCAATGAAATTCAATTCTCAGAAGGTACTTAGCATCTAACAATAAAGAACACCCCCAAATCACCCGAAAACCCCAGGTCTTCCTGAAGTGTCACACGCAGGACTTAGCATCTCAGAGCATACTCAAACTTGCAGTTATCACCAACCACCCGTATCTTCACTGAAACCCATAAAAGGTGCTACTTCAGAAAATTTCTTGTAAAACATTCAGTTTATTGACATTTAATATGCCTGTAATCTTTGTTTTACTCTCTGGAAAGGAAATTTATTAGGGAAGTTGCAATGTTAGATTTGTACAGTTTAAGAACTACATATATTTTACCTGCATCATTTTTTCAAACCAGAAAGAATGTCAACATTAAGTTATCTTTATTAGTATTTCAAGGCAGTACACCAACAGATTACTCTTTTTCGCTTCCTTCTCAACTGAAATAATAAAAACTTAATGAAAGTTTAAAAAAAATACTTGGGAAAAAAGAGACTCATCATACTAGTTGTATGAAACCATAGGAATCATACATTCACATTAGATAGCAATTCCACAACCTAAGAGAAAAAAATAGCTGCATTCTCAAACAGAACAAAAGAAAACCAAAATTACATGTTCCTCCATAAGCACATTTCATAGACTAATAAAATGAAATTCTCACTCCAGCGAGAACGTTCTTAATTTTCTCTTGAAATTCTGGAAAATGCAGTTTTAAAACAAATGTGAAAAAATGCTGATCATAAGAAAATTACTCATTACATTTTTTAAATTAAAATCTTCAAAAAGACACTTCTTAGGACTATTTGCTTTTTGATTAATCAGCATTTATAAAAGACTGTTCTCATCAACATGTCTGCCTATAAAACGTTCTACTATAACAGTGTGAAAAGATGTCAGAAAATTTTTTGAACCACAGGGAAAAGAGGAAGCCTTCTTAACTTTCATATCAGAATACCTAGATTGTAAAAACAGCAAAGATTTTACATGTCACTCAGATACAGGATGCAAGTTTAAGTGTAATATCTACATCTTTGCATGAAGTTGGAAGTGCTGACTGCAGTCAATATTTTCATTTCCATCTACGCATACTGTTGTGATGAAAAAATTAAACATTAGGCATAGTTTCCTGGGACAGTTGAATTTCCCACTATGGCCAAGCTTCCCAGACTCTAGATTTTGAAATATCGATAGGTAAAAGAAAAATACCAGCAATCACATTTTCACTTTAAACATAGTGAGGGAAGTTGGCAGTACACATAATGAACTTGGGTTTATTACTTAGTTTCAAGTTGAGAAATTTTATCAAGACGTATGAGAGATAGTCAGCATACATCCCACTATCCCAGCAACAGGAGTACAACACTTCAGATTTGCTAAAAATATTTTTATCTTCTGAGAATGACACGCTGTAGAAACTTCATCCCTGTAACAACCTGCTGCATAGTTAAGGCTTTCAGTAAGGTCTATAAAAACGCATTACATGAATAACCATTCTGATTATTGATTAACCCTGCAGAATAGATGCCAATCAGTACGCTTCCACATATGCACTTTCACCAGGCACCAGCGACGAGGCAGACAGCAGCAGCTCCACGTTTTCTCTGCTACAGACAAGCACCCCCCAGACTTGAGGTACTAAACTTCAACTACCACGCGAAACCACAAATACCCAAAACCTCGTAGCGACCCACCGCTAAGAAAGCCGTGGGCCAAAGGGGTTTTTTGCCACTTTAACAAGGGTAACTCTGCAATAAAGTTTAAAAACCGGACAAGCGCAGGCCCCGAGCTGCAGCCGCCACCCCCGCCCCGCGGAGGGACGGGAGCGCGCCCAGCCCGCGGAGCGGCGCTTCCCGGAGCATCCCGGCCCGCAACCGGGCGCCGGGAGACAGCCCCCTGGAGCGGAATACCAGCCGCAGCCACGGCCGTGGGGAAAACGCGACGCCGGCCGCGCTGCGAGAAAAAACGAGAGAAAGAGGAAGAGAAAGGAAGCGAGACCCGCACGCCCTAAGTACCACAAAGTTCCCCGCAGCAGCGCCCAGCCCCTCAGCTCCAGGTCGGTGACGGCCGCCGGCTTCCTCCTTCCCCACGTACCTGGCGGAGCAGTCCGCGACAATATCCCCACCCCAAGCCTGGCCCCTCCGAAACGCGGCCCCTCTCCAACACCCACCTTTCCCCTCGCTCCGCTCCCTCCGACGGGGGCGAAGGGAACCTCCCCCAACCCCTCTCTCTCCACCCCCGCTGCTCCGAGGAAGGAGGAGNGCCGCCCCCCGCCCCCCGCCCCTCAGCGCGGCCGCGGACCGGGACGCCCGTTCACGGCCCGGTGGGGCGGGCGGGGAGCGCCCGCGGGTGGAGCGAGGGCCTACGCTCGCCCTGGCGCCTCTCCCCCTCGGCGCCTGCGCAGTAAGGTGGCCCCGCTGCTGTGGGGCGCGGTCGTGCTGTGGCTTCGCCTGTTCTGCCGCGGTGTACGAGAGCACGGCATCGATCACAGCATCACTTAGGGTGGAAACGACTCCGAGGTCATCGAGTCCAATCTGTGACCGAACACCACCCTGTCAACTGGACCATGGCACTGAGTGCTACGTCCAGTCCTTCGTTAATCACCTCCAGGGATGATGACTCTACTACCTCCCTGGGCAGCCCATTCCAGCCCATTCCAAAGTTTATTCACCCCTTCTGTGAAAAATTTCCTCTTAATGTCTTCCTCTGGCACAGTTTGAGGCCATTTCCTCCTGTCCTGTCGCTGGTTGCCTGGAAGAAGAGACCGACCCTGACCTGGCTGCACCCTCCTTTCGGGGTTTTGGAGAGAGCAGTAAGGTCTCACCTGAGCCTCCTTTTCTCCAGGCTAAACAACCCCAACTCTCCCCGCCACTCCTCATCAGACTTGTGCTCCAAGCCCTTCCCTGCTCCATTTCCCTTCTCTGGATTCCCTCCAGCACCCCTCAGTGTTTTTCTTGGTCAGAACTGAAAGCAGTACTTGAGGTATGGCCTCACCAGTGCCCAGTAAAAAGGCAATGGTCACTGCCCTGGTCGTCTTGGCCGCAGTATTACTGGTACAGGCCAACATGACTCTGTCCTTTTTGACCACCTGGGCACAGTGCTGCCTTATGTTCAGTTGTCTGTGGACCAGCACCCCCAGGTCTTTTTCTGCCAGGCAGCTTCCCATCCACTCTTCCCCAGCCTGCAGTGCTGCAAAGTCCAGGGGGGAAGCCACAGGTCAGGGGCCCTGCCATCACTCGAGGGCCCCAGTGTCCCCCTGTTCTGTGGGTCCTGCTGAGTACCTGGGCAGCCAGGACAGAGGGAGAAAGCCAGCCACTCACCTGGAGCCAGCAGATGGGGTTCAGGTCCCAGACCTAAGCTGGATGCTGGTCATGCGTCTCCAGACGGCACAGCCTCAGCGCTGGCTGTTGCCCTGTCAAAAAGTGGTCAGCCCCTGTCTGTGTTAGAGCTGGACACGTGGGTTTGTAAATTCACTGAGCCATGTGTTAAGAAAACATCCCTACCTGACCAGGAGCCACTCTGGCCGTCACTCTTGTACCTCCTGGGCTGGGACTGAGGGCCCTTCCCAGCTACACCCTCCACATTCGCACAGTCACACTAGACTTCCTCACTGACTCAACCCCAGGTTTCCCATAGCAGTGTTCCAGACATCCACATCCTCTAGGTGCAATAACTAAACAACAAAATAACAGCTCAAACTGGTGCCTCCTAGATCTGTAGGTGGGACAGTGGGCAGATACCTGGTCCCCTGACTAGAAAGTAGGGTGGGCAGCTCCTGAGTGAAGCAGAGTAAGGTCTGGTGACACACACGTGGCTGTGTGTGGCATCAAGTGAGCTGAGTCCGCATCCTGCTCCCTATAAGTGGGTGTCCAAGGGCAGGAGGTGCCGTGGAGATACCCGAGAGAGACCTCTGCATTTCATGTAACAGCAAGGAGTTGTGTTCCTTTGGTTATGTCCTGTGTAGGGTGGACTTCAAGGACTTTCCTGACCTACCTCCTTTTCTGGGCTATGTGGTTAAAGAAATGTGTAACATCAATCAAATGGGTGACATTTGATTGTCATAATATGTCATAATGATGCCTTAATTATTTCTACTTTTTTACTCTTCATGTATCTGTAACTTGCTGTAGTTCCGTGCTTCTTACAAAGTGCTAAAATCCTCTGTTCCCAGTACCTTTGGCCAAAACAAGGCTCTCTAAATACAGATTCAAGGACATATTCCTTGCCCTAGAGCCTGAAAATATGTAAACAACTGTGAGATGAGAAGAGCAGGCCTAGGGCAGTTAACCTCATCACCTAAGGGTGTGACTGGAGAATTGAGGGCCAGTATGCTAATGGGACAGAACATATAAAAAGTGAAGGGCTCGTGACCCAGCGTCCATTTTGGGTGTAGTCCCTGAGGGGGACTTTTGCTTGCCCAAATGTACCTCGAAGGCCTTGAATAAATTTGTCTGTGTTTTATGCTCCTAATTTGTTTTGGCCTCTGTTTCAGGTAGCCTGGTTCTATGCATCACAGTCACATGACAATTCTTGACATTTCCAGTGTCCTGTGATTCTGATAGATTTCACTCCTAAGAATACAGGAGTATCTAGATGTTTGCTTTTCTGTCCCCCCACAAACTACAAGAACAAGACAAATCACCATGATTGAAGAAGTACTTTGGGGAGTAGTTGTTTGGAAAAAATGAATTTTAGTCATAATACAAGGCTCAAAAATAAATTTTAGACATAACAGCAGACTCAAAAATTATTATATTTGAATAAGTTATTCAAAAAGGGAGAAAAGGGAGGTGAGAATATACATGTATCTATTTCAGATATTCTAATATGAGAACATACATACACACATGAGAATATACTAATATTTTCAATATTTCAACTGTATTGGAATATATTTTATATATGTTAGTAATTAATTTTTTTATACATATATAAATTTAGAAGTTAAGGATTTTTGAGTCCTGTGAAAGAACATTTCTTTATAGGTGAGATTGTGAAAAATGACAGTTTCATCCTGTAGCACATATGTTTCTTGTTACAAGTTAAATATACCATGTAATTTAAAAATACTATAGGGGTTCTTCTGTAATTGCTCTGTATACTATAAAAATAGAAATAAGTGTGTTTTGCCAGTAATCTAGACTGTGCTGCCATTGAAGAATGCTTTAAATTAACTTTCAACTGCAATTCACAAAGCCAATAGAAAGTTTGATAGATTGTTATAATAGAAAAGGGAAATAAATCCTTTGTGATAGGGCCAGTGGGCTGGTTGCTAGCACAAGCAGGGAACAACAGAAAAGAAGAAAACTTTTATCATTCTCTTCCTGGGAGGCAAGGAGTGAAGGGGAGAGAGAGAGATAAAGATAACGTGAGGGAAAACACTTCTAGGAAGGAAATTTGGGCTTTGGGAGTTATATTCCTACTTTGCCTGTGACACTTTTAGTGGTTTTTTTGTTTGCTTGGGGTTTGAGGGGTTTGTTTGTTTGTGATTTTATTTGTTTGTTTTTCATTGTTCCACTTGTTTTATTAATTAATTTATTTTCTTCTTGCTCCCTGATTGGCTATGTCTGTTGCTTTTTCTCTTTTCCCCATTAATTGAAATTGTATTCTTCCTGATCTATGTCAAATTCACATTTCTTGCAACTTTGGATAAGTCCATGGAGTTGTGCTGTCTATAAATTAGGTGTGTGTGATTGTATCAAATGGATGTGTTTTTTGCAGCTGCCTCTTTTATAAGGATGTGTAAACTGAATGATGGTCTTGTTTACTTTGAAGAGGTATATAGTGTAACTTAAATAAAATTTCAAGCAAGAACAGAGATCTGTATGCACAGATCCAGTTGTAGCATCAGGGCCTGGGTGCACAATATTTTGTCTGCTCAGCATACAAGTACAATTAGACAGAGGCAATTAGTCAACCTGATTTATTTTAAACTATGTTTATCTGTTTTTAGCAGCACAGTATTTTACTCAGAATTACTTGTCTTTGAGGTTATTCTATCAAGCTTAAAGAAAATAACACCTACTGTATTTTTCTCATTCGTATGTTACTGAATATTGTTGTTGTCCATATTGTTAACACTTGCTTACACTATGAAAACAAAACAGAAAAAGTTACCTGTTTTCTGTTTTACAGTTGTAATTGTCATTTCAATGTTTTTGAGTGTCTATTACCTAAATTAGTATTTGGCAGCTAAAAGGTCTGCTTTCCATTCAATGAGGACCTATTATCCATTTTATGTAGCTCATATTTACTCGGAGTAATTTGATACATTGTTGTTTTTCAGGTAATTCTCCTCTTAAACCTCTGGTTCATTGTAACATGTCATGTTTATGTAACCAGATACATTATGTTTCTGAGAATACTAAGCAGTACCACTTCTAGTAGGAACTCCTTTGTTTATTTTCCTGGAAAAAAAATATTAGACATTTCTTAGCAGGGTAGTCATTGTCTAGGTCATTTAACTTTGCTCCAGCCTGACACCATAAGGCTTTCAACTAGAGACTGTAGCTCAAGAAATAACAGTCCTCATTAAACCTGACAATTCCCTGCAATTTTACCGGCTCCTCAGCTGTTCTGGTGCAACTAAATTGTAAGATCGTTCCACAAACTGGATTTGAAAAGGTAACTTCCTCCACATTTTGGTTAGGATTAGTACAACAGTGTAGCAGAGCAGACATCTGGAGAGAGCAGCCATGGACTTGCATAGTCCAACTCCTCTCTGGTTTACCACTGTTCAGGCTGGCACCTCCTGGTAGGATATGACTACTCCACTGAACTGCTCACTGCACTGAGTCAGAAACACAAGCTGCATTTTTGACTCTACTGATCATTTCTGGTGAGAAACTAAAGTAGGTGCTTTCTCTGACCAAACCAGTTCCTTTAAGTGAACCACTCATAGTGACAGTTAGATATTGTGAATTGCCATTTTGTATTTTCCACTAAGGGGCTTGATGCATTGCAGAAAACTGGTACAGAATATTAGCAGAATGCTACTGGCAGCAAAGAAGAGGGAGAAATTGTTTTGCTAAGACTAAAAGCTGTATTTGTGAAAAGCCAGGCTGAAATCACTGTGTCTCCATGGTTCAGCAGCAGATTTTTTTATTTTTTTTTACCTGAGAGATAAATTTGGGACATTTCTGTTCAGCTGGTAAGTGTGAGAATGAGTTAAAATATGTGTGCTCTTGCTATAGTCATATATTAAGTTACCATTAAAAATTTAGCTACACTGTTTCGCTATACAGTCTGTAATACCCTCACACAGGGAAAACGTTTTTTTACTTAGGACTCAGCTACCATTTGAGGCTATGTTTTATCTTCTGATTTCAATGCAGAATCATTCTAAGGTCACAGAAAACCTAAATAGCATTTATTGGTGAATGGCAACAAATTAATATATGTCTGTCTCATGGAACACTGATAATTAAATTATCAGTGATAGAAACAACATAGCTAACCTGTTAACTATAGCCCAACCAATTTAGTTCAGAGCTGCCAAGAGCTTTGGGTGCTTCAGAAGGTGTCAAAAGATCAGGTGAGAACAATAAAAGGTATTGGCAGAGTTTGGATTTCTAGAGACTTGAAATGATGTGGGATATTTAGGAATGGCAGAAACTGAAAGATATTGTAATTGTGCTGTTGATACAAAATTTTAAATTGTTACCAGACCTTACCATTAACACTGATGAAAAGTCTAGCAAACTTGGAATAAAAAACTATGCTCCAGAATCAGTATTTGTGTATAGAACTGACAGAATCTGTAAATTTGTGAACACACAGCCCCCAGCCCCAGTGAGGTAAATACGTTTTGTTTTAAAAATAAATATTTGGCATTAGTTATTTCAGAGGAACCCAGAATATCTCCCCAAATCCATGTTTAAGCTCAAAGCTAGCCATTTGAATCACAGAGCAGAAAATCAGGAGACAAAAGATAGGCATAGAGCGAGAGGAGTACTTGTTGTTTCAACTCTCATGGTAACTATTTTTCGGTGCTGATAAGACAGTCCCAAACACTTGCCATTGTTTCTGACCATTTTGAGACACTCTTTGTCCTTGAGGAAAAAAAGTAGAAAAATTTAATAGGAGTCCATGCAGTGAGTATGGCAACAAAGATCTAATTCTTAGTCCGTTTCATTGCCCTTCTCCCAGGATCCAATCAGTACGAATCTTGGGTATGTATGTAATGCATCACTAATGAAGTGGCTCTTTTGAGGGTGCACCAAAATTTTTGGTATGTTCTCATTCAAATTCATACTACATGCTTGTAGATGGTCAGGGAAAATCACACCTTGTTTCCCATTGCATTTTTATTATGCTGCATTGAATTACACACATTTACAAACCTTTTAGATGTTACTGGATGTGGCAGATGGGAGAAGCATTTAAGGACTGTTATTAAGGAGGGCTTCCAGAGGCAGAAGTCACTGTCCAATTTGTAAGGGCAAGTGGGACTCTTTTAGCAAGCCAAGTCTCTTTCTATCATGGGAAGGTCAGGTAGCATCCAGGAGAGGTTGTTTCCCAAAAGAAGGTTTGAGGAGAGCAGCCACCATGCAGGTCAGGCTGTGGCCTCAGCAACAGAGGGTTGTCCCCTGGCACCAGAGGCAGGTGAATGCAAACAATTATTCAGGCAGGGGCAAGTGTATCTACGATGTAGCTAAGCAGAGACTGAAGGCCTAGGCATGAAATTAGATGGAGTCTCCAGTCAGAAGGTGTAGGTGGAGGCTCTGGGAGAGGCTTGTCAGGGCAATCAAAGCTTATTTGTCATCAAGGCTCCTGACAGGGACATACAGGGTGTTGGCTCTCCTGTTGACTGTGTATTTTAAAGACAGAGAGAAGATGGGATATCACGATGAAGAAAAGCCAGAAGAAAGGTTCTCATCTTCACTAATGGCAAAGAGCTGCTTGGAAGAAAAATGATGATCAGAGCTTCCTTTGAGCAGAATGTCTGTTGGAAAAGCAGGCATTGCTTTTGGATGAAGAAATACTCCTACTTTTTTTCCCCTGATGGGACACAGAGTAGTGATAGCATCTTCTATTGAAAGAGATTCCACCCCCCAAGCCTTCTGGATAACATCAAAACACTCTGTCTCATGTTTTTCTCACTCAGTATTTTCCCCAGATGGAAGTGGCTTGATTACATGATTTGCTTTGTATTTTAACAGTACTTACAATTATGATGTAGCTAATATAGCTAATGAAAAGATCTTAATAATTTTGGTAATGAAACTCCAAATGCTGGAGATCATTTGGCCTAGGGTTTCTTAGTTGACTTGGTTGTTGACTGAAGAGAAGTGGGGGTTTTTTTCTATCTTTCCTATTTTAACCATCTACTTTTCAAGACACAGACTAATTTCTTGTACTTACATCTTGACATTCTGTGACATGGATTTCTGGTACAGCTTCTCTTCTGCAAAACTCACAAGTTTTCTCAATTTCTGTTCAACTGAGGCTACTGCTGTGCCTAATAATGGAGAAATGATCACATCTTTTCCATAACGAAGCCTTTGTACTTCATTGTGTGAACAGCATCACATGGGTATAACAGGTTTGTTACCTCCTTCATGTGCCTTCCTGTTACAGCTTGACATAACGCCTGTAAAAAATTTGTTAGCAACTCCAGGTGCCTTTTTCTAACGACTTGACATAACAATACCCTCCAGTGGTGAGCTTTATTTGCTTGTTTATAGCATATTTGGAAGTGTCAGGGAAACAGCAGAGCTTCCAATATGGCCAATTAGCTGATAACTGTTATAGTGATATATCATTATCACACAGCACCTTCTTTTCTCCCTGAAGAATTTTCTTGATGTTCTTCCAGTGCTGTTGATGAGTTTACAGTAGCAAGTTTCATTAGTGAACCAAATTTCCCATCAGTGCATGGCTCTAACAAATCAAACATCTTTATTTTACATTTCTAGCATACTTATTTACATTATTTTTTTCTTTGCAAATATTCAAAAAATCTGGTTTTGGTAGGTAATTGCAAATTCCAATTTTCTTAATATTCATATTTAATTTGAAAGAGTACCGTGTTAGGGACTTATTTCTTCTATACATCTGTCATTAGTTAGTTGTCCCTTAGCATTATCCAGTGTGATTTTAGAGTTCATTCCCACATTATACTTGGGAAATTACTATTTCCAACTCCATAGACATTGATTCACAGATACAGAAGCACTGTCTCATATGAATTTTGTAAATAACTAAGTGTACCAGCATACACACGACTGGGTGAGAAGTTTTAGCCAGGGAAGTAACAGCCATATGTTTGATTACTAGGCATCTGGAATAAGGATCATATGTAACTGCACAGTGTTACTTGTTAAAGCAGTATATATTGCTTGACTACAGCTAACAATTCTATTCCACAACTCTTTGGAATTACTTGGTACCAAAGAGTTCATGGAGCTGAAGAGTTTGAACTCAAGTTTGCTCATGCATTTTGGTCATGTATAGTTACAAACAGGTCACCATTGGTATATGGGCAATTTCTGAGATTCCATGGCATTAAGATTAATCTATCTACTTGTAGTTCTGTAGGTCTAAATAATATTTAGCTTCTAGACTAAGCTGTTTAATGCAAAACTTCTTTGGTTGTAACATAGTGGCTGTTTCTGTCTTTTATCAGGTCAGGGTCTAAATGCTTAGGAAAGTACTGAAATACTGAGACCAAGACTGGTAATTTTGTGCTTGGTCTTATGCCTCTTCCATTGGAAGAGCTTTTAATTGCTGCTGATAACACTTTGTACCCTAGACTAAAACCTAGGGTTTATTTATATACCAAATTTTTCATAGACTCTCCTGAATAACCTTTTGATAAGCCCTGTCCTCTCTGCTCAGGGAGTCATCCATATTCCAGGCAGACTTACAAGGCTACATCTGCCTGTGTGAAGATGTATTTCCATTCATAGTTCTTTTCTATATTTTTAAAAAACTAACTGTCAGGTGAAAAAGAAAATTGCAAAATGAACATGAGAAGTGGAGCACTTTTGCCTTTTAGGCTGAACTAGAAAATCATATGAAATGGGTGACCTCAGGTTTATTTAAGAAGACTGCTTCTGTCTGCTCAGATTAGTCCCATCTTAAAAACACTTAACCTAGTAGAGCTAAAGAAAAGTATAATCTGACAGAGAATATAATGAGTGTGGGGAATAGGAAATTAGCAAGAGAGATTTGGCACAGCTTTTAGGAGAATGCTTTTCCACTCTTTGTTTTCTTTCTTAATGTCTCCTTTTTCTCCTGTAGTTCTAAGGAATGACAAATCAACTTTATGTATGACTGTACTTGAACAATGGCGGAAGAAGATGCTCATTTGCGGAAGGTGGGTATCTCTGATAATGCTATCAAAAGGTAGTCAACACTTGTCGAAATCATAATTTGTAAAACATTTACTACAGCTCTATTAATGACTGCATTGTTGGTCTGCTTTTTCATGTACCCAAACTCTTGCTTCTCCTTGGGTTGCCCATTCTTCAGGGCAGGGCTAGTCATGTACTCTGTGTTTGCTCGGCAATTGGCCCTACAGGACTCAGCCTTCAGTATATTACAGATAAGCAACAAGATAGAATAGAATAGAATTAGAATAGAATAGAATAGAATAGAATAGAATAGAATAGAATAGAATAGAATAGAATAGAATAGAATAGAATAGAGTATTTTCTTTGGAAGGAACTTGCAAAGATCATCCTGTCCAACTGCCTGGCCCCTTGAAGGTTAACCAAAAGTTAAAGCATTTTGTTAAGGGCACTGTCCAAATGCCTCTTGCTTGGGGAATTGACCACCTCTCTGGGAAGCCTATTTCAGTGTTTGACTGGATAAGATAGGCTTGTGAAACAATCCACCATTTTCCTTTCAGACTTTTATTTTTGCTACTTTCAGAGAACTGACAACTGAGAAACTTTGTCAAGCAATTGCAGTATGCAGACTCTTTATATGTTTATTGTTGCATTTTTTTGGTGTTCCTCCTTCTGGACAGCTCAGAGGAGGAACTCCTGGTAGTATTTAGTCCCCATTGTTTTCAAGTACAAATATCTTTTGACCATAGTATGAAGACTTCAGATTTAGAGAATGTGCCTCATTTCGGTTATAACATATTAGAATATCAAGAGCCCTTTACAGTCTGAGAAAAAAAAAAAAAAAAAAAAAAAAAAAAAGTAGCATAAAAGAGTGACTACATTTTCCTGTAAATAAAACTTAAATTTATATAATGTACTAGATGGCAGTCATTTTAGTCTGACTTATGGTAAGGGCAGTGCTTTCAGAACCAGAGCCTAATTCTGCAAGACTTTTGCACTGAGATCCAAGGATTTAATTCAGGCTCTATGAGATACTGGATCAAAGTTACAATGAGTTAGTTTCTAAGCTGGGGATACTGGGCTAAATCCTTAAGAGTGTTTATATTCCTACTTCCGGTTTCAAACTGTGTTTTCAGAACTTGTCTAATATGAGATCAGTTGTATCAGTAGCAACAATGGATTTCCCTGGTTTTGAGAAGGCTTGAAGGGGAACTGTGTCAGAAACAAGTTAATTAACCATAAGTTTTCCCTATATTATTATTGTAAAAGGGACCAAGAAGTACTTGGCAGCAGTGGGCAGGAAAGGTGGTTAAAGCCAAGGTAGCACACAGTTAAAAACTAAGAGAGACAGAGAGAAATGGTTTATCTTATTTTCTCATGTTCAGGACAGGAGCACATGAAAATGCCTCCTGAAAAACTCCAGCCAGAGGTCATAAGATTAAAGAAATTACCTAAGAGCTTTTTTAACAATAGTACTATTTTGAAGAATATTAAATACTAATACATGGGGGTGTGAGAGAATCCTTATGGTTGTAATTTACTCAGCTCATATTTGTGAGTATTTTAAAATTTAAATCCAGTTCTGAAGTCCACATATTCAGACTTTTGTACATGCAAGCATAGTCATATGTATGTTCAGGGCAAGCCCTGCTAGCCTGGAGCAGATTCACTGTTCTGAAGTCAGTTATTTCGTGTTGCCTGGCCATTCATTTATCTGCAGTAGAGATCCCTGCTCACAAAACACAAACAAACAAACAAACAAACAAACAGACAACAAACCTGTGTTTAAAAGTTAATGTTTTCAAACCAGGCACTCTTAGCATCAAGTCCAGTTTTACGAATGTTCAGTCAGTATTACTGAACTCAGTGGGATCTCCAGTGCATGTTACATAAACAGGACTGAACATGTAGCTGACCTGTTTCTCTGCCTATGAAATTGTGTCCTTTCAAGATGAGTGGAGTGTCACAATGGTCTGTGCTTCACCTTGCTCCAGAAGACTTCAGAACAAAGTCAGACCATATCTGTAGTAAGCACCCTTGCTAATTCCTGTTAGCATAACCTTGAGTGAGAACAAAACCCAGAGTCTGCCATCACAAATCGTTACTTTTTTTGTCTAATCCTTGCCAAGTTCCCAGAAGGGAACAGGACCAGTCTCAGTGGTTCTTTGGAGCAGAGAACTCTAGATGGGCATACGTGTCTTTGCCAGAGGCATGTACAAAGAAATTTTTCAGGGTGTTTCCAACACTAGTACAGTTTTGGAGCTCTTTTAAGTGTTTGTAAGGATGCTGTGAATTTAACCCTTGGAGGTCAGTTATCTGTATGAAAAGTGATAGGACATTCAAACCTCCTGTTGCTTTGGCAGAGATGCTCTGCATTGATCTCCAGCATGACACTGAGGGCATCATCAGACATTCTTACCCTGCAAAAATCACACTGGTTGAAAGATGTAAGTGAGGGAACTTTGTCTCACAACTGCACTCCAGCCATCCCTTTTCCTTTCCATTCAATATAAAGCTGCACGTCTGTATCTCATAAGCAAAGAGATGTTAAGAGAAGAGAGAAATGGGGGTTTTATCTGGACAGCAAATCTCTCTGTAGATTCAAAGCCTAATCTGGGCTCCAAGACACAAGCTTTAAATATTATAGCATTTGGAGTCAGAAATTGTTGAGGGTGTCGTAACAACTTGGGAGGAACCTTACTAAACCTTGAAATGTTGAAATACAAACTGAGCATGAGAAATATTAATTTTGTGAAGGTCTGAAGTATATTTCACCTACTCAAGTAACAGGTATTCCATCTTGAAAGCCCTGCAAAACAGTAAACCATGGACAGATATACTGCATTACACTACCTCCTTCACAGATACCAGAATTACAAGATAAATATTATAGAAAGTAAATTGTAAAATGGAAGAGTCTTATCCTGGTTACAGCACAATACAGGAGGGTGCACACTTTTAGACTCTGAAGTATTTCTCAGGTAGTAGGAGACATATTCAACCTCTACTATGCTCTTTAATAGTGCAGTGCATGTGGGCACATGCCAGTGTAAACCTTACTGCAGCTAATTTCTGTAAACACTTATACAAGACAGCAGCAACAGTCCTGATGGCTATTATTAATAATTGAGCACATTTTGTTGAATGAGCAAGCCTTTGTTGCTTTGTTGAAGCTGCAAGCCTTCTTTTAAACCTTTGGAAACTTGGTTTTAATACATGGTACCTTGATTTTTGTTTAAAGTTTCTTTTTCCAAAGAGACACCATTTCTCAACCTTTGTTGAACACTCACTTTTTTCAAAAATTTAGGTCCTTCTCCTGTGGACATATTAAAGTTGGTGTGATTAATTATCATTGCTGCTTTAGAATATTCCTACCCTGTGCTAGAAATGTGGCCCATTTTCAAAGATACCTGTCTTGAAACTAGTGGGGAAAGAGGTCTGTCCTGTGGAGTATACAATACAGATAGATAAAATAGGGCAGAGGAACATGCATAGAGATAATTGCCCAAGGTGACACAGCTGAGCTGGAGCTGAAACCCAGCAATCTCCTCTACACCTCATATGCTGTCTTGCATGCCAGCTTTGCTTAGTCTCACTGAAAAAGAGTACCCCATTTGTACCTGCTTTGAAATGTCTTTTCTGATACATCCTTCACCAAGAAGTGCATGGTTATATCACAATCCTACTTCTCCCCACTGCTGACAGCATGACAAATGCTGAAACCTGATTCCTTTTCCTATGATGTTTTTCACCCCATATAAATGCTTCTTTGTTGCATTCCTTGCCCATCCTGTAGTCAAGATCCATAGTTATGACAACCCCCTCTAAACAGAGTTTCCTGAAGAAAGTTACAAGGACAGGTACACTTGATGGCTCACAAGGTGTTTAAAGAATGTACAATTTCTTCTGTATAAACAGCCACCCATAATCTCATGCTTCAGACTGCATTAAAATAAGATACATTTAACAAAAGCCTCCATGGTTCAAAGCTGTACAAACAATTTGTGGCAGAAATAAGAGTGCCTCATTCTCAAAGGCATTGGGAAATGGAAACAGTGAGTTTTGTGCTTGGCACAGGTGATCTGCCCCTGTCCATCATTAGCCTCAGCATATCAAATGAAGGATGAATGTAGAAGAAGGAGGTTTTTAATTAATCTTAATGTTTACATTGGTCCTTCGGTTCTTTGTATACGCAAGTAGGTGAATGTACAAAAGAGAGGCTGCACCTTAGCTAATATGTTATGTAGTGAGATTTGCTTTTTTTATCAAACTAGCATTTACGCTTGTTGTACTCACTGGTAATTTATTACAGACTTATTAAAAAGCTTCACTTTGAAGAAGGTAATTACTTTATTTCAGCTTTTTGTTTTCATTTTCTGTGGGCTCGTCTTGCTTAAAAACAAAAATTTTAAGATCTGCATCAGTGAGATATCAAAGAAATAAGAAACTACACATGGACACTTGGCTTAGTCACAAATTTTTCTAGCCATCTGCATTGAGTCGTGCAGATGTTACAATCAGTGTTCCTCATATATCAACTTATTTTGAGATATGTTACTATGAAGACTATAGGGTAGCTGTTCCTTCTACATCTTTTCCCTGGTTTTCTGTGTATTACATACATATGCTAAAGCATGCAGACTCCACAAAGTGAATACAGCGTGTTTTCCTCACCACTGCTGCAAGATGGAAACATAATCAAAACAGAAGTAGCCCAGTCATGAGATTGTCGGTTATTTCAGTGTGATCAACGCTGAAAAGATTTTGCTGCCATAAATGATGTAGATTAAGGAATATGGAAAGACTACTAACCCACATAGCTGAACTTAGCTCAGTTAAATGTCGTTGTCCTGGCAAAAAATTAAATAATCCTTTTGCCACTATACAGAACTAGGTAACAGAGACTAACAAAAGGTTTATCATTGAAATGTCTTGCTTGCAAGCAAGAGAAGAAGCTTGCTTTTAGTTGCATCGGTACAGGCCTGAATTGCTTTTACAAAGAGAACCACAACATACTGCTTTATAAAAAACTTTTCTGCTGCAGTCTGATTTCAGCTGCTTTGCCTTCACTCTGTGATATTACAGTAAAACTCCACAGAATTGTTGGCATAAGACTGGTAATAAAGACCTGCTGAATCCTGTTCACTATCACAAAATATGTGCTGGAAAAAAACAGGTTAATTGTTTCTGAAAAACACGTGTTCACTACCAGAAGTTGTGGAAGAGGTCTATAAGCACTCTGTATCAATCACCTGAGGAGAAGGGAAATGCAGGGTTATAAAAAGGAAGGAGCCAGATTATTTGCTTTCTTTGACAATTTTTAGTGTCCCAATGTGGGTGTAAGGAAGGGAATTCTGGTTCTTAGAGCAAAGCAATTCAGCTTCCAATGAGCTGGGAGGAATAATGCCACACTAAAAGAAGTTTAGGGTCATTCTAATGGTTTTCACTTTCCTTTTTGAAGAGAAAGCCATGAAGCTAGCATGGTTTTGCTGAGAAGCAGATTGTGCCTGACAAATTTGGTGGCCTTCTTCCATGGAGTTACAGCAGTTATGGATGAAGGAATAGTGACTGACATCATCTACCTTGCACTTGTGCAAAGCACGTTACACTCTTCCTTGGAGACATCCTTGTGTCTAAGCTGGAGAGGCATGGAGCTGATGGATGTAACACTTGGTGGATAAGGAATTGGCTGGATGGTTGCATTCAAAGTGTTGTGATCACTGGCTCAGTGACTGAGTGGAGACGTGATGAGTAGTGTTCCTCGGGGATTGGCATTGGTGGCTTTGTTAGTGACACAGCCAGTGCACCCTCAGCAATTTTGCTGATGATGCCAAGCCATGTGCTACAGTCAACATGCTGAAGAGAAGGGGATGCCATCCAGAGGGACATGGACAGACTTGAGAGAGGGGCCCGTGAAAATGTCATGAAGTTCAACAAACCAAGTGCAAGGTGCTGCATCTGGGTTGGGGCAATACTGAGTATAGACACAGACTGGACCAAGAATGGATTGAAAACAGTCCTGAGGAGGACTTGGGGTAGATGAGAGGCTGGACAAGACCCAGCAATGTGTGCTGGCAGTCTATAAAGCCAACTATATCCTGAGATGCATCCAGAGCAGGGTAGGCAGCAGGACAAGGGAGGGGATTCTGCCCTCTGCTCTGCTCTGGCGAGACCCACCTGGAACACTGCATCAGTTCTGGGTCCTCAGCATAAGGACATTGACCTGTTGGAGTGAGTCCAGAGGAGAACCATGACAGTGAGCTGGGCGCTGGAGCTCCTCTCTTAAAGCAACAGACTGGGAGGGTTGGGGTTGTTCAGCTTGGAGATGAGAAAGCTCCAAAGAGAATTTATAGCATGTTCCGGTACCTAAAGGTACAAAAGGCTGGAGAGACACTTTTTACAAGGGCATGTAGTGACAGGACAAGGTTGAATGGCTTCAAGTGAAAAGAGGGTAAGCTTAGGTTAGATACTAGGAAGAAATTCTTTACTGTGAGGATGACAAGTCGTTGGAATAGAGAAGCTGTGGATTCCCCATTCCTGGAAGTGCTCACATCTAGGTTGGATGGGGCTGTGAGCACTCTGGTCTAGTGGAAATTGTCCCTGCCCATGGCAGGGGTGTTGGAACTAGGTGGTGTTTAAGGTCCCTTCCAACCTAAACCATTCTGTGATTCTATGTGTCTAGAAATACTAAGAAAACTTATTAAACAGCTTGTTTGTACATGTGGAAATGAGGTGTTCTGAAGCATTTAGGTGTGAACCTGAGGGTTTCAGTTTTCTGGGATTCTTGTAAGCAGCTTCTTTCCACGGGAAGTGGGAAACAGAGGAGCTGGGACATGGCAAAACACAGTGGACAGAGAGCTGAAATTCAGAATCCAAATCTCAATAAAAGATTAACCAAGAACTAAACCGTAGCTTTGGGAGAATGTACAGAAATCTGAAGTTGAAGAGGTCCCAGATTAGAGCCTGGAAGGTGATGCTGACTGAGGATTCAGGAGTGCAGTGCCTTACCAGCAAAGTGGTGAATGGTTAATTGGGTGTGCTGCCAGATACTATCACAGGCCATAGCTGTCAAGTCCCCGCTCACAGCCCAAATGTCTGGCCCCCTGTGGTCAGATATTTGGGCCTGCATAGTGTCTGATGGGAATAACTGCATAGACCAAGGCAGCTTTTTCTTATTATAATACCCTCTGAGGCCAGTGGATACAGATTCTCTGGCTTAATGAGAAGTAATATTTTATAATCTTGTGGTGTCAGTTAGGTAACAAAAAAAACTGTTTTATCAGCTTCTCCTGGCCTTGGGGGTTTGTTGTATTTCATCCTCTTGTTTTAGATTAGTTTTAACACACATTATGTTTGTTTGTAGACTGATTTTTTCAGCCTAATCACACACAGAAACCACAGTTTTGTATCATCTTTATGTATAAGGTTTTGGTTTTATTTTAATAAGCTTAACTACTAATATTTGTGTGAACTTTTTTTCTTCAGTCCTGATCCTGTGTATTTGAAAATGTTTGTCCTATATTTCCATGCTCCTATAAATATATGAGGATACTCATAAACCTAAGTCATTGCTCCAAGCAAGCATCACAGCTTTCTTCATTTGCAGTGTTTCACTGTGACTTTTTACAAACTGACTTCCTTTGTCAAAAATAAATTATGTTGTTTATTTTTGACACAGTCCTGATGGTATTTGATTTTATATCACTGTGATAGGGCTGCTCATACGTTTATTCTAAAAAAAAGGTTTCTTAACTTGTTTTGAATTCCTCTTATGAATTTCTAATTGATATTTTTTCAAGAGGCTTGGCTTATGTCCTTGTTTTGGAAAGTTTTATTTCTTTATTTTATTTTAGGTTTGCTTGTTTTGTTTGTGGATTTGTTGCTTTGGTGCTTTTTAATTTTTCTTTTTTATTACTGTTTTTTAAATAATGTTCAGATAAGTGCTGCAGACAGCTTAGAACATATTCTAACAATTTTTCTTTGACCTGTTCATTAGAATACCACATAGCTCAGAAGCCAGTAATTGTGATTGCTGGCACATTTCCTGTCTTTTCCCTTTGATCTATAAAATAACTGCTCTGTAAGGTGGCCTCCCAGGCAATTCTTTGTGAAGAAAGTGTGTCTTTCCCCAGAGAGGTTTCTGCATGGATCAGAAGGCTCAAGATCTTGGGCTCACCCAGTGGAAATGTTCACAGCCTGAATTTTCTGTGGAACTGTGGCTGGGAGAGTTACAGCTGTGTGGATGTGTTATACCAGGAAACATTTGGCTGACCAAGCAGTGTTTTGCCTATCGCTAGGGAGAAATTTGTCTAGTATTAACACGAACATCTCTTCGTTTAGAAACCCCCACTCCTGGTGAACCATTCTTCACCTACTCCAAGGGTGCTGCATGGTCCTGCAAATGGCTGCTCATGGGCACTTCACACACAGCACTATGTCTGTGTGGAGAAGGGTGTTTCTCTTTGTAGTAACTTGTTCTCACTTCCTTCTAGGAAAAAATGGAACTGGTACATGCACTGTTTCCTTCTCTGCCAGATGCCCCACCTCACTAACATAATTAGACTTATTTGCTCAGCTTTGTGTGCTGGGAATAAAATTAGGCAATTTACTTAAGTGACAAATGTCAGGATAAATCCTATACTGACCTGTACTTTGCCAAATGCAGATACTAATTGAGGCATTGGTTGATTTACACAACAATGGGATTACATAGGATGCCTTTTCAGCATAGAGTATTGCTCCAAATTTTTAGAGTGTGAGCAGGAAGAAACGTGTTGATACATAAAAATAAGAAAGATCTACTACTCAGAATCTGCAGGAGTGCTACAAAGGAGTGATTCCACTTGGAAGAAAAAGATGAGTGTGTTGGAGACCGACTAATCTACTGATCCGACAGACTTTACGTGTACACATATTTTTATTCTCATTCTCATGATTCATAAGATCAACTTTAAGAAAAACACAAACACACAAATATATACATGTGCGTTTATGTATATGTTTAAGACAAACACACACACATATATAATGCACAGCACCAAGCAGAAGTTCATCTTTCTCCTCACTGAGTTTGATGGCTTGCTCAAGTTTGTGGTGGACTTTGTCCTGCACAATTTTGAGTTTCACTTTCAGTTAGGAGCTTTCAACAACTTTCAGGACTGGATCTTAACAGGGCTGATTGGTTTGGTAGTTAGCAAAGACCAGTTTTCCTTTTATAATGTTTCACTTGAAGCAGTATATGCAACAGAAAACTTGATTAATCTAATGGTTACCTGATCCCTGTTTTTTTATAAAGTGATAAGACTGAAAAAATGTATCAGCTGAGCCAACACATGCAGAATGAAAGTCTTAACAGCAGCATCTTGAGGGGAAAGGTGGAAAGAATCTGCATTCTCTATTTGTACAGAGAGTCTGGTATTATCAGTGCAAATCTGCAGAAGTACAAGGAGACAAGAGAAAGGCCAAAATTACAAAGACTAGGAGCTAAGCCTCTAGCCAGAAGTATTCTCTTTCATGGATGACTGACTTAGAATTGTTCAGAGTTAACTATGAACATTTGTGTTTAGTGAGTGCTTCAGTATTGAGTGTTAAACTATAAAGGATTGATCTCTCTGCTGCTTAAGGATTTAAAAGCTACATGGGAAAACTCCAGCCCACTTGATGCCTGTGGCAACTTGTTCAGTCACATTCTGAAGCATAATCCTTACATGTCTGTTTTCACTGGATATTAATTAAAGAGACTGGCACACAGACAGAGACAGGCAGTATTAGACAGATTGGAAAGCTGCTGAATGGTGCTGTATTTATTTCTGTGTACAGCTTCAATGTATGGGACCATGTTTCATGGTTCATAGAGATGCCCTACACAGAGATGATCCATGAATGGTACTTTCCTAGGTAATTGTAGAGGCTGTGTGAGACAGTCTGTCATTTAGGAAACATGGAGAAGTAAGGGGTAAGTAAGTTCAGTGGGCAGGCTGACTGTCTGAACAAAAGATGTGCTATGTCTTTCATTTATATTCCCAGCAGGGTAAGGACCAAAAGTTCCAGTGACATTTAGAAAGTGAAATGGAACATGGACTATGGGTAGTTCCAAATAAGGGAGTTGTGGTTAAGCTTTGCCTGTAGTCATTTGCTTCCCTGTCGGAAGGAAGTCATGTCAGCTAATGTGCAACTACTACAGTACAAGGCTCTATATATTGAAGGTGAACTGTATAGGTTCAGCAATTGCTGTGCAAGCAGGAAAGTGGAAGTCCCTGGCCCCTTTACAGAAAATGTGAGGCAGGTAACTTCACACAGGAACTCTCTCAGCAATGCAAGCTCACAAAACAGAAATCACAGTTGTTAATGAATATTTGAACACATTTGTAAGTACGTGAAAGATAATTTAAGTTACTTCTTATCAGAGAGAAATTATCCCAAGGAAGATTAAATAAATCAGTGTTTGAATGCAGGTAACTGAGAACAGCTGTTAGAAACACCCATCTTAAGGTGACAGCTGCCTTTACCCCCCCTCAGCAGAATGTGTCTAGTTTGTCTTTACATAAACTCTCATGACCTTTTGTTGGTATCTCAGTGAAAACCAGCCTATTTGTACACCTCTACAAGCAGTGCCTATTCTTTGCTTTCTTTTGCCCTTTTTTGCTTGCTCAGTCAGGTGCTCATGGCAAAGATCCTAGATCCTGCTGCCACCTGAACATGTGGAGGTGCCTGTGTGTCCAGCCACAGAGTCATGCCGATGTGGCAACAAAGGGAGAGAATTCTTCCTACACGAAAAGCAAGGTTGATAAGAGGACATCTGGCTGAGTTCAGAAGGCCTGTGGTTTCAAGTGAGATTGTTTTGACTGATTATGAGAGACTCCTCAACCCCATTGTCTGTGAACACCTGCAGCAACAAATCTGCTATAGACGAGACACCCAGTCAGTCATGGATGATGACTCCTACGACAGGCATACTTGGAGAGACTGGAAAAGCAGCTCCCCTGTCCAGAGGCCTCTTAAAGGGCCGCTTCAGGTGCACCCTTCTTTTCTGAAACACCACAATGAGATTGTGTGTGGGGGTATTTTTAAAAAAATGTGAGAGAGTAATGCTTTGATTCAATGCATGATCTGTGTGGCGATAAATCTCTCCAACTACCGTTAATTTTTTTTTTTCTTCAGAAGGGAAATGATGTTGCAGACAGGAGCAATTTCCCTACTAGTTCCCTCTTTAAAAAAAGTATTTCCTTTGGAACATGCCTCATGGTAAGTGATTGCCAAAAGAATCACAGTCTGCAGTGTCTTTGCTGAACCCTTTTTCAAAGTCCTGTCTTCACTGCATACTACTCAGCCTTTATTAATCCTTCCCTCCACTGAAAATCCTTTAATGTCAGAATTACCTTTTCTTTCCTTCATCCTTTTGCAAAGGATAAATAGACTAATTAATCCACATTCACTTCTATTAACTTACCATGGATGAATAAACCCTATGGAAGTCCAAAAATAACATGAAATGGTGCATTCTGTGATGGAAGGCAAAGATACTACATTTTGATCTACCCCGTTGGGGCCAAACATACCTGCTGAGAGAAGGGCTAACTGAGACTTAGCTACAAGTTTCTGTTCTGTAGCTCAGCTCTCAGGTGAAGCATTGGCTTTTTATTTATAACTCTTCACATAGTGTTACCTATAGTTATGTTTCAGGAGGACTACAGTCAGTGAAACCAGAATGTAATTCTCAGTCAGGTTTCAAAACATTTGATAAATACAGCAATATTTCTTTCATGTGACATTTTACGGATTATTTTAATTGTTCCTTCTTTTCCAATCCATGGTTAAAACTGCATGGTAACTGTAAAATCTGAATTATTTTTCTAAAGGAGATGAGCTAAAGCTTTAAGTTAGCAATTAGGTAGGTAGCAATTACCTAAGTATCTCTGGTTCTGATGCTAAAAATGCTGCACAGAAAATTATTTGGTTTTGGTATCACTGCTTAATAGCTTGTAACTTACTATGCCATCACTGCAGAAATAAACAACCTGTTAGCAAAAGAAACACACATGTAATATATAAAGTTTCTCTTTGGTTCCAGCTTTTAATTTGACTTTGTGTTCTTTTAAGTAAATGACTCATAACATCTGCCTTTTGAAAACTTTATTCTTCATAATACATGTTCTAATTGTGTTTCTCACCCATACTTCATACATCTATTAACCCTATGGAATGACTAATTAATTCTGTATTCTGGTACCTATCTTCTCTACTGCTGTGAAATGTACACTGTTGCATTTTTGTTGTCAATTTCTGATAAATTAGAAGCTTTCATTTGCAAGTTATCAAAGAGAAAACCACACAGAGAACCTTTAATGAATCAAATACTCACTTGATGTCTGTGCTTAGGATGTGTAGTAAGTGTCATTACAACTTGCCTTCCTAAATTCTCAGGCAAAAGTCAGATTGTCTTAATCCTTTGTCCAAGGAATGAGGGAGGAAAGCATTGTATCCTCCTCCTTGCATACCTGCCTGAAGACCAAGGATGCAGCAACTCTGATAGCATTACACTAAGAGTTCTTTTCAAGATGTAAGCAAAGGAGGTGTTTTGTTGCTTTTTTAAAAAGAGATTCTAATTATAAATATTAGTGGAATGTTTTGAAGGGAAGTAGCCTTTCCTCACCCTTTCACTTCCTCACCTGGATTATATCCCTTACACAGCTGACAGTTATGCTTTCATATGAAGGCTGAGGAAGAGATGAGGTAAAGTAGGAAATTGGAATTCTAAGTATTAGAGCAATTTGTTACAGCGCTATACACGTGTAAGAGTCACCCTTTCATAACAACTAGGAATGACACAAAAGATCTGCAGCATGAAGTTGAGATTAGGCTATATATTTTGTACCTGTATTGGAGGCTCCTGAGGACAGCAGTGGGACAAGTTGTTCTCCACCTGTTTCCATAAGCAAACAACCTTGCAGGTGATACAGGTTGCAGCAACCAGAACACAGTCAATTGTGACCAAATGTCAGCTTTGTTAATGCAGTTTTTATTTCACAGAAATTTCTTGCTATACATTTAAATCAAAAGCATTCTGCTATACAGCATATCTTTTACAATCAATTTTCCTGGGAAACTATAGTATTTTCATAAACCAGCCCAACATAGTTGCATAAGAAATGGGAAATATTAATGCTTTTTCAAAATGCAACCAAAGAATGTCTATATATGAATTTAGAAAACCTGCAGGAGATGAAGTTGTCAAATTTCAAAGTTCCAAGTCTGATAGCAGCTTATCCTACTACAATTCCAATGAACCAAAAAATTCTGTCATATTGCTAAAGTGTTTCTTTATTCATATTATTCAAAGATAAACTCTCAGCTTTGTGAGTCCTTCCTGTGTCTGTGAGATGTTTGAAACACTGGAAGCAAAGATATACTTAAGTGCTAAAAGGATTAGACATGGATATAGTCTTCAGCAATTTGTACAACTTGGACTTTACTTATTTACTCTGTCAAAACAGAAAATCATCATCTTCATCACAGAATCATGGGATTCTTTACATTGGAAAAGACTTCAAAGCTAGTTCAGCTCCCTGCCACGGAGGGGGTTGTGGCCCTCATCTGGACTTGCTCCAGCAGCTCCTTCTTTCGCAGGGGACCTCAGAGCTGATGCAGCACTGTAGGCAGGGTTTCACCAGAGCAGAGCAGAGCAGAGGGGCAGAATCCCCTCCCTTGCTCGGCTGGGCACGCTGCTTTGGATGCAGCCCAGGGTACTGTTGGCTTTGTGGGCTGAAATGCAGATTGCTGAGTCATGTCAAACTTCTCATCCACCAGCACCCCCAAGTCCTTCTCGGCAGGGCTGCTCTCAATTCATTTTCCACCCAGCCTGTGTTTATCTTTGGGATTGCCCTGACCCAGGGGCAGAACCTTGCACTTGGCCTTGATCAGTTTCATGAGGTTTGCATCAACCCACCCCTCAAGTCTGTCCAGGTCCTTCTCGAAGGCATCCCCTTCCTCCAGCATGCTGATTGCAGCAGCCAGCTCAGTGGCATTGGCAAACTTGCTGAGAGTGCACTCAATCTCACTCTCTATGACACTAACAAGGATGGTCCCAACACCAACCCCTGAGAAATGTCACTCATCAATGTTTTAATATGAAAGTTTCATATGGTTCTTTCCCTACAGGTTTCATGGTTTTAGTCTATTAAAAACAAGAGGCAAAGCCAAAACACTTATCAGTATATCTTGCTTAAAATTTCTCTTGGCTTCAGCCAATACATGTTGAATAAATGTAACAAGATTTTACCAAAAAGAATACATGTCTTACATGTTCACTACTGTTTTATCAAAGTCATACCCTGTAGCTCTTGAATATATGACTTTTCTCCTGGCTTCGAATAGATAATAATTAAGTCTCCCACTAGTTTTTTAAATAACGGAAGGCTTTCCTTTTTCTACTGATTAGTAAGAAAAAAGGAAGATACTTTGGTGTTCTCTCCTTGGAATTGTTGCAATATTTTAGCTTAAGCCTCCTGACCTGATTCGTAAGTGTTCAAGCCAAGAGAAATTAAACTTTTCTCATAACTTAAAAGCAGTTCTCTACTGCTTGTTCCTTTTGAGATTCTTCTCTTATCTTCAAGGTCAGGTAAAACATCAAGGGTTTAGAAATATGCTCTGTCTGTGAAATAGGTCAGGATGACCTTGTGTTCTCCACCCCCCCTCCCCAAAGTTCATGTATTTCTTCTTCATTTAAGCTCAGGCTGAGAAGAAAACAGCACAAATTGCCTCCATCTGCTTTAAAACTGATGAATGTTACTTACTTTTCAAACTGTTTCAGAAATCTTTTACTTCTTTCCTTGATGAGTTTTAATAATTCATATTTTTCCAGGATGCTATTGCTCCAGAGTGGCTTCCTCTGCCTGCTACAACTTTTTTTCTTTTATAGAATTTCATGCATATTGAGCTATTGGCAAGGTCTGCTTTCTACTTTACTTAAGAAATCAAGAATGGTCTTTTCTGCAGATTAATTCTCTGCTGCTGCATTGTCCTCATTATGCTAGCTGTTAAGGGAACATTTCCTTGTTGCAGCAGTACACACATGAAAGTAAGATCTTTGGGGTACTATTTGTCTTGGACTGGCATCCCTAAACTGGCTCCTAATGAAATGAGGCTGTGTAATTTGTTTCTCTTGCACTGCCTTCTCCTCCTTTTTCTTTCTTTTTTTTTTGCTTGTTTTGGTTTTGAGGTGTTTTGTTGGGCTTTTTTGTTTGTTTGTTTCATTGGTTGGTTTTTGTTGCTTTTTTTGTTTGATTTTTTTACTTTATTCAAGTGATAAAAAGTGACCTTTTACCTTCTTGTTGTAGGTAAACATCCTCTAGGTCTGACATCGTGTTTTTAAGTGACTGCTTTTCGAGCATGAAGTTGTTATGTCCATGCTGTCTAGAACACATATAGGCAATATGGTGATTATTTCACTGATTGCTTGGTGAAGTCAGCGGAAACCTCTGCGCAGTGGGGTTTTACCTGCGAGTGCCTTGCTTCCCGGAATACTCCGACGACTGCCTCATCCTTACTACTCACACGCACCCCCGTGTGGGCAAATTCTGTGTCGTTCCCTCCTCCTCCTGCTCTTCCCGGTTTCCTGGAATACATCAGCGAGAACAGAAGGGTCTTGCTATCCATCGTGCCATCACCAGAGGATCTTCAGAGTCACACGATATTCTGAGTTGGAAAGGACCCACAGGGATCATCGAGTCCAACTCTTAAGTGAATCGAACCCACAACTTCAGTGTTATTAGCACCATGCTCTAACCAACTGAGCCAATCTTTGCAGCCGTCTCCCAGCTACCACATCTCTTCCAGAGCAGCAGCTCCCTCCTTAGAGCCAACTGCAAAGATCTTTGACAAAGCAAAAAAAAAAAAAAAAATTAAGTAGCAACCATCGCTCACCACATGTGCTTCATTTCTTCAGGCTGGCAGCAAGATGCAAAGGTTTTATAAACTTCATTGACTTGCACAATATGACCAAATTAGATAGTGGAATATGAGAAAAGGGGTCTTGCTTGTAAGCACTGAAGGCATGCTTTAAACAGAAAAAACAGAGGAGTTGACCTTACAGAGACACTGATTTAAAAATTCCCTAGAGAAGGAAGAAAAGCATTATCAAAGGCAAATTTCTAACACACAGACTCATTTGGCAAGGGAAACTATTTCATGTAAAGGTAGGTTTGTGCACTTTACTTGTGAGCACAATGGTCTTTCCATATGTCACTGTACTGCACTATGCCATGCCATGCTGTGCCACACCACACCCATAACCATTACCATGCCATACCATGCCATACCACACCATATATTCTTTATTCATGTTATTAAGAGGAAAACTGCTTGAATGATAGCAAAAGTGCTAATGAGGTTGACTGCAGTTTCCATCTGAGAACTCTTCAGCCTTCTGTCAGTTTCTGAAGCTTTCATACATTGCTATGGAACTTCATTTGACTCAAATCATAATTCCTTTCAACCAACTCAGATTTAGGACTATGCAATGCATAGAAAGATGTTTCAATTGCAGAAAAGACCATAGAAGTCCTTTTTTAAGGATTCAAAAATTGTTTAGAATTGATAATTAAATACCTTGCAGTGAAATATGTGGTTCCTAACTAGATAACGAATTCTGAGAGAATTCTGTGTTTTACCTGTCCTTATCCTAACTTGGGATATTTGCTATTCCACATTTTTGTTTGCACAGTAATAATCAGAGGACATGTGCAATTAAGACAGCTGCTTCTGAGGAAAAAAATAACTGACCTTGATGCTTATCATCCCAGTGTAAGAGAATATCTGAGTCAGCTGCATGTTTAGTGAGGCATCATGCGCACTGCTGTAGTTTAGAGGTCTCTGGGACAAACACACCCAGCCAAACATCACGGGGCGATTCTCAGGGGCAGCAGGTGGCAAGGATCTGCGTCTAGAAGGAGAGAGGAGATCCTACAGACCAAAGTGCTTTACCCAAATAGTTTGATATGTCCATTTGAGTAAATTCTTACTCAACTAACTGTAAAGACTTTGCTGACATCAGATAAATCTGAACCACAAATTGAAGAAGTAACTTAAAATAATGTAGCAGTGTTAGTGTTGAAGGGGTATACATTCAAAGTATACTTTCTGTTCTGCACAAAGATCCATGTGCCCCCAGCTTTACATATCCAGCTTCCACTATTTATTTCCTACTGTTATGGAACAAAATTCAACTTTCCCTACTGTTTTATGTTTGCTATTTTGTTTAGATTTTGTTGTGTTTTGTGGTTTTGGGGTTTTGGATGGGTTTTTTTGGTTCGCAGTTTGGGGTTTTGTTGTTTTATTTTGTTTTTAAATTTTAATTAAGGTGCAGAATTCATACAGGTTAACTTGGAGAAAAAAAGACATAATTTCATTGGTTGGATTTCCCATTCTGGTTCACAGTAGAACCACACAGTTTTATACCATCACAGTTGAGCCACAGGTACCCTTGTGGGTGGGAAAACATGGCAAGAGACTGGGAGTGCTTCAGCTGGAGGGGCTTTTTTTCTGTTTGTAATTTGCCTGTCACCTTGAGTAGGGATCTTATATAGAAAAATCATGGAGTACAGGCCTGGCACATGAGAACATCAACTCTAAGTGCCCGTCTTTTGTTTCATTTGCTCTGTATAGATCAGAAGATCCCAGGTCATGATCTGGACGATCTTCACAACTCCACAGGTGTCTCTCTCTGAGCCCACAAATCCACTTTCTATGATGGAAAGGTCCTCGTAATGCCCTGAGTAACATTGCAAGGGCACCTGATAGCGGTGCTTTGTACAGCCTCCCCTAAGCCTCGTCATATTTTTGCCTCTGCCCAATGTGATTCACTAAGGGCTGCTAAATCTGTGTTTGCCTGTTGGTAAAGTAGGTTATTCCCTTTTGCGAGAGCCATGTTGTGGATGCACCAGAGCACTGGTGGTCACAGACAGGGAGGAGTAGCTGGTAATGATACAAACGGAGGCTAACTCGGCTACATTTTGACATGATTAACAGATCATGCATACATAATCAGATCAAAGTTAATCTCGCATTAGACAGCTTAAAAAAGACTTCAGCTGGCAGATTTTTCCTTCTTCTGCTATTCTGAAAGAACACTGATACAAGGATATTCAAATACTTGGGACTGTTCCAGCAAATCTTGGAGTATGGTGTATAGGCAAAAGAGGGGAAAAGGAGATTCTTAGAGCACACACAGTGCTAATGCTGGTGCAAGACGTGAAACCAATATAAGGCCACAAGCAAGGACATAGAGATGAGTTATTTGAATCATCAGTAAAGCTAGATTTCAAACATTCTTTTTACTAAATAAATTGAATTGTGACTAAATAGGACCTTAATTTTCGGAGTTTCTCTATGGTGAAACAGTTGGAACAGATGCAAATGCTTGATATGGTAAATAGTCTCCTGCCTGTGCTTACATCACTGCTAAAAAATCCTAAAAAGAAACACTAAAATGAATCCTGATGAACTGGTAAATTAAATGTGCTGGGAGATAATTTACTAGAGTAAGTTATCTCCTTATATTATTGTATTACATTAAGTACATTACATACTTATTCATGCAACTGCCTTGGTTTTCCCATTTTGGTAACACATATAAAACTTTACAATAGGCAGTACAAATCATTAATATTTTCATCCTTGTGTCAGAGACTGAAATAGTTCATGCTTCAAACATTGATATAGAGTTTTGCTCATTATACCAAAAACTGTATAAAGAAACTGCAACCAAAGAAGCCTCGGTGAAGGTACCTGACTGGGACTTTGGACTGAGAGTCGAACTGCTGAGATTAGATAAAAGGAAGCCTATTGTTCAGTCATCTCAGGCTGAAGCAATGGTATGCATCCACAAAGGCCAAAGCCACCAGCTGCACTGAGAAGCATCCCCAGCTGAGTTTGGGGTGGGGAGAGAGCACATCTCACAAAGCCAGGTCGACACAGACTTCTCCCCCAACCAAGGGGGGAAGAGGAGGTTTTGGGTGCGTGGCATAACATCTGCTAAGAGGCAATAAACACCCATCCTCCATTACACAAACTGGCCCAGCATGGAACCTCCAACCCCACAGGCCACATCCACACCTTTCACATGAGAAGCAGCTGAGGGGGTGTCATAATCCATCACAGACCCCCCAAAGGGCTAGGCCTTGCCCCACAGGACTGCAGGTGATGCAAGCAGAGTCTGCTGCAAGAGACTGTCTTTCCCCTGGGGGACATGCCTGGACATTGACACCTGGCCTGAGTGTATATTAACCCGTGGGATTCTGTGCTTTCCAGGGGGACCATCACCACCAAGAAGACCAGCTGGAGAGGATCAACGCAACATCGTTGGGATCCACGGATGGTGATATTCTTTTATTCTGTCTCTGTCACTCTCCTTCTGTCGCCTCCACCTCTTTTCCTACTTCTCCCTTTCTCTTTTCTTCTCTCTCTCTCATATTTACTATACAATAAAACCCATACTATTGACTCGCATATGGTCTCTTTTGCACCTTAATTCGGGCAGAGGTATTTCTAAAGAACCTTAATAATTGGATCATAACACCTTGTGAGCTGAAAATGCAATCTTGCTATGTTGAACAGTTTGTTAGGGAGTGGTAGCAAATAATGCTGTCTATAGAAAAAGCTGATCCATGGAAGATGCTCTAAAGGTAGCTGCTTGGCAGTTTAAAACACTGATGGAGCAAATCTATTGCCATTTGCAAATTCCAGTTTAAAAAAAACCCTGCAATCTTCTATAATTCAGTTTGGAGTCCGGACACTGAACAAACAAATGTTGTGCCCAGCACTCGATGTCTTAATTTCCTGCCGCTGAATAGTCTCTGCCAAAATCACTGTAGAGGGGCTGATGTGAGTCACTAAAAGCACATGTACTACCCCTGGAGTGGCTCTTGTAGTGCTGGTGGAATTGAATAGACTTCCCCTCTCTCCAGAGTACCTGGAAGCCTGTACTATACACTGTGGTTGGTGTAATGTCTCCTAAATTAGTAGAAATGTTTCCAATTAAATGAGCTTATATAAGTTATACCATAAGGGGAAAAGTCTCTTAGATGGAAAAGAAATTAAGTAACTATAGTTTTTCTTCCTTCCCGAAAAAAAAGTACATTCCAGAGACAGTTTGTTCAATGGCAATATGAGAGGAAGATTCAGTCAAAACCTACTAATCCTCAAAGACATATTGCTAAACAGTGTGCGACAGGTAGTGAAGAAGATTTTCCCGTACGAGTTAATGGAACCGAGTCAGGGGAAGCGTGTAAACCCATACATTACACACAAAGGGCAGGGACAATGATGCCTGAAAGTGCGTCGGGATTGTCACGTGGAGGACACACGGTGTTTTCATAGCCGATTGCCGGCCTGAAAGAGCTTCCCACTGTCCTGAGGACACTCGGGGCCCAGCTGACAGTGCTCACTAGCACCTTGCTTGCCGCACGGCTGCATCTCCTCATCCTCTCGCCCAGGTAAAGCCAGGCCAGCTCCGGCTGGAGCCGGCACGGAGGCGCAGGCGGCAGAGGGAGGCACCGGCAGAGCTCAGGGCAGGGGGGCCAGCCGAGGACGCGTCGCTGCAACCTGACACGGCGGTATTGACTGAGTTCAAAGGCTGCTGGGCAAAATACCCACCAAATTAAAGGAGGACTTCCTGAGAGAGAACGGCGGCCCACGTTCTCCTGCGAGTAGCTGGGAGCTCCGCGGCTAGCTCAGCTCCAGGGGAATGCTGCACCATCGCAGGGAAGGGCATTTGGGAGAGCATGGGGGTCCGTCCATTCCCTCCACCCACCCCGGACCGTGGCGTTTCTGCTTTGTAGACAGCAGTGCACTGGACTTATTAACAGCACCCAGAAGTATGTATGTATTATCACCATCGGTTGAGAAGTTTGGTCTCCTCCAGAGCGCTCTGGTTTTCAGTCGCGGATCTTCTTTCCCTTCTCTTCCATGTACAGCTCTTGTTTCCATGTCCTGGTGCATGCCAGCACTTCTGATATCCTCCAGCTGGCAGATCTGAGCAGACTGACAGTGCTCTGGGGTCAGCAGACCAGCAGTCAGGGCCGGAGTGGTGACCAACTCAGACACCAGGATGGGGGTAGCAAGCAGACACTGCCCAGTGGAGGCTGAAACTTTTGGGCACAGCCCCCAGGAGCAGCAGCAGTGGCTGCAAGGCCAGGGGCAGGTAGCTAGGGCTGGACAGCAGGCACGCAGCCGTCATGGAACCTCGGGCTGAGGGCTGTGCTGGTGGCTCAGCTGAGCACAGCCACTGAGTACTGCCCAGTGTGGGTGCTGGACTGGGAGCAGTCATATTACAGCCCACTGGCCCTGCCCGCCCCCAGCTAGAAACACCCTTTGCTGTGCTACCATGCTGCCAAACCTCAGGTAAGTCACCACGTCCTTCCCTCCCTCTCTTCCTCCCTTCAGCACCCCCAGCCCCTTGTGCCTGGTGAGAAAGGCACCTATCTTCAAGATCCCAGAGACTGCAAGGCAGAGTTGTATTTGTCTTATACCAGAATTCAACTGCCTTACTTCATTAATATCAGTAAATATCTGAAGGGAGGGTGCCAGGAGCATGGATCCAGTCACTTCTTGGTGGTACCAAGCAACAGGCAGGAATTTGCACTCGA
>VZRL01000713.1:0-14522 GCA_013397895.1 Origma solitaria
ATCCATATCCATGTCCATATCCACCACATCCATAGCATCTCCATCTGTATCTGTCCTTAAGCTGAGAAGGAGCTGGAGGGGGCAGAGGAGGGAAGTGATTCCCATGGAGGGATGAAGGCACCACCTGTGGAAGGACCTGGGTCACTTCCAGGGATCCAGAGGCAGCCACAGCTGCTCTGGGCTCCCTGTGTCAGGGCCTCTCCACCCTCCCAGGGAACAATTCCTTCCCAATATCCCATCTAAACTGATTCTCTTTCAGTTGGAAGGCATTCCCCTTGTTCTGTTACTCCAGGCCCTTGGAGTACAAACCTGGAGCTCCAAGTGGACAACACTGGGACCCCAATTGCTGTCCTGCACCCCAGTTTTGTGACAGTGAGGGCATTTAAACACTCCGTGAGTGGGAGCATTGTGAAGGGAAGAGGACTGAAGCTGCAGGATCAGCACACAGAGCATCTCTCTGAAGTCTGAGCATCCCAAAATCCCCTGGCACCCCAACCCCTCACAGGGACACAGCCTGAGCCTTCCCAAGCCCGGGATTTGGAACATGAAGCTGGTGATTTAATTACCAGTGGAGAGAAGAAAAGAGGGATTTTTTTACAGCTGGGTAAGTGCTGCATGGGGCAAGTCAAGAATTTCTCCTTTTATAAACCTTATCCCACTGTTTGGATATAATCTCTTTCCTGTGTCCCTGTAAATACTTTCCTACAACTTCAGAGTGGCTATGCCCTGACCCTGGGGCTGCCAAATCCTCCCCCTGCCAGCCTTGGGTGAGATCCAGGCGATACCTGGGAGGGTTATTCCAGTTAAACGTGCTGCAACACCACTGCAGTGTTTGAAACATGTCTGGCCCTCGCCAAGCAGGGATGAAAACTCGGGAAGAATGAAGAAGTGCAAATAGGAGAGGATCAAGGCAGTGCTACAGCAGCTGGGAAAAAGAAGATACATAAATGTGTACATGGTTTTTCAAGAGTGAGAAAGAATCAGCCCGAGGCTCGGTCAGCTGTCACTAGGCTGCGATAAGGATGGGGGAGTTGAAATCCCATTTAGCCACAATCCTCGGGGAAGTGCTGCACTGGGGAAGGCAGTGGGAGGCAGCACGGATCCAGCTGGTGGAAATATCTCCTCCAGAGTGGGGATCAAACCTCTCCATGAGCGACTCTGATTCTCCAGCAAGAAGAAATTTGGTGCTTGATCTTCCTCCACCACTCCTGAACCACTTTTTTTTTGTGGAGAAAGGACTTCTCTAAGCCTTTGGCGCTCAGTCAGGCAGAGAAACAAATGTGAAATCAGGGGCCAGAGCATCCAGATCCTTCCCTGGCGCTTCATTAAATGGGTGTCTTGGATTAGAGACAAATATCCTAGATGGAAAGCACTCCGAGCAGGTGCCTCCCCCCACAGCAGAGGTTTCTGGCACCCCTCCCCCCACAACACAGAATATCTCAGTCTAAAGTGGAAAGAACTGTTTAATTAACAGACCACACAGTGGAAAGGGAAANAGCACGGATCCAGCTGGTGGAAATATCTCCTCCAGAGTGGGGATCAAACCTCTCCATGAGCGACTCTGATTCTCCAGCAAGAAGAAATTTGGTGCTTGATCTTCCTCCACCACTCCTGAACCACTTTTTTTTTGTGGAGAAAGGACTTCTCTAAGCCTTTGGCGCTCAGTCAGGCAGAGAAACAAATGTGAAATCAGGGGCCAGAGCATCCAGATCCTTCCCTGCCGCTTCATTAAATGGGTATGAAATAAATTCCAACCTCCCGTTTGCTTTCTCTGGAGCTGGGGCTGCTTTTTGGAGCAGTGAGAAGGTGGAGGCTGCAAGCCCAGGCAACTCTGGCTGCTCTGCCAAGCAAAGCACTGGGGGAATGGGACAAACAGCAGAAAAAGCCCATCTTAGAAATGAAGACTTGAAGCTTCACTTGAAAATGAAGAAAAAATAATTTTCTGGTGCAGCTGAATAATTAAAAGAGGGGTGTAAGGGTGCATCTTAGTTTGGGTTGGAAGGGAGCAGTGCCTTCTCCCCATCCTCAGCCTGTGGAACAGCATCTGATTTCTCTGGGCAGGGATATTTCGAAACCCAGAAATCCTAGAGGAGGTGCAAGTGCAGTTTGGAGCCCCCAGGTGTGTCTGTCTCTGTAAGGAGTCCAATTGCAGAGGCAGATTCAGTACTGACCCAGCTGGAGCTGCTCTGATCCCTGGGGTCCTTCATCCACCACATTCCAGCTGTGCTGGGTAGAGGGGCACAGCTTTTATTGTCATATGTGGGCAAGAGGGGCTAAATCTCAAAAAAAATATAAAATCTTTAACAACATATCACTGAGGACAGATTTTCACTCCTTGATGCCCTGACCAAAGCACCAAATGGGGCATCCAGGCCATACGTGGTCAGGGAATTGTAGGAATTTATTCAGGATAAGTTTTGCAAGCCATGCAAAAACATGGGAGTTTTTGCAAAATATAGTTTTTTTCCTAGGATTAGGGGTAACCTAAAGAGCTGCCATCCTGCTCCATCCTTTCTGGCCCTCTCCATATGTCCCGTACCTATTTTGTATTGGTCACCAGGAGGATTCCTTGACCCGAGGTCTGGCTGGTGCAGGTCACGAGTGTAAGGTCTGCTGAGACCCAGAGCTGAAATATCTTGAGACAAAGAGTAAATAACAAATATGAGAGAGACCCAGGTCTTTCCAGCTCAGCTCTGACTGGAAGAAACCTTTCCTACATATTCCCTTTTTTTTTTCTTCCTGCAGAGATTGTTGATTTTTTTCCAATACCTTGTGGTCCCAATAACTCAGAGCAGGTAGCAGGCGCTGGGATCGGGATTTGATTACTGATCTGATTTAGTCTGTCAAGCCGGGTGTCTCTCTGCAGAGATTGCAAGTGTTTCATGGACAATTTGCAATGAAAGAGAGAAGCTTAGGGGATGATTTATTCCATAACAGTAGCAATGATAATAACGGAAGGGCTGGATGTGGGCAGCATCCAGCACACAGGGAGTCACTTCCACAGCCTCTGGAAGCTGCTGTTACACAAGTGATAGCAGCAGATACCATTCAAATGGCAGGAATCTGAATTTCAGATTCCCCAGGCATATTCTCCTTGGTGTAAAGTGGGGATAAGGACGCTGGATCTCTCCTGTGATGATTGAAGTTGGTTGTTAGGGTGATTTCTGTTGGGAAATCAGAGTCGGATCCATGGCAACTCCTGCCAAGTCACTCAGCTTCTCCCTCCGTGCTCCCTGGGGTGGGGAGCACCCCGTCTCAATTTGCAGGGATCCTGCAGGAGGCTGGAGGCTCCAGTGGCATGGGAATGGTAAGGGGACAGTAATAGGTTGTGTATCAAAGCACAGGCATTCCCTGTCCATGCATCCCTCCTGGGGACTGGCTGCATCAGATGCTCAGGGTTGTGGTGCCAAAAGGAATCTTGTCCTTTCCGCGCCTGCACATTAACCGGGATTTTATTCCAGGGAGGATGCATCTCACCTGAGAAGTCCTTAAGGTGTCACAGCTGAGCTCTTCCCTGATGAAGTGCCAAGAAAAGCTCCTGAGAGGGTTCTTTGACGCTGCTGGAGAGGCGATGAATCAGCAAACACAACTCATCCCATCCCATCCCATCCCATCCCATCCCATCCCATGGCTCTGTCAGCGCAGAGCAGCAGGAGCAGGGATGGAGGATAGACGAGTAGGTCCAGACTGCCTTGGGAGCAGGGATGGAGGATACAGGGGTGGATCCAGGCTGCTTTGGGATTGGAATGGGAGATCCACTCTGCCTTGGGATTGGAAATGGGGGATCCACTCTGCCTTGGGAGCAGGGATGAGGGATCCAGGCTGCCTTGGGAGCAGGGGTGGAGCATCCAGGCTGCCTTGAGCATGGGGGTGAGGGATCCAGGCTGCCTTGGGACTGGGAATGGTGGCTACAGACTGCCTTGGGAGCAGGGATGGCGGATCCAGGCTTCCTGGGTATCTCAGCCCCAGGTCAGAGTTTGGAGTCACCAAGGGGCTGTGGCAGTGCTGGGAGATGGGGCAGGGACATCGCTGGCACCCTCTCTGGAAGATGTCCTCATTGCCATCATCAGTAGGGTCATAGTGACCTTACCAAGGGTTTTTGAGGATCCTGGGTTGCCTTGACAGCCCCATCTCCAAAATCCTCATTCCCAGGCATTGACACGTCCTCATCTGAACACGTTCCAGCCCCAGATATTAACTTGGTCCAGCCTCATTACCCACTCCCTGGCAGATGAACATCTTTGTGTGTATCCTAGCCAAATCACCTCCCTCCCCCTCCTTTTGCACTAATGAACACCATCCCCAGGTATTTACTCTGTGGATGGATCCATCTCCCTTCCCCCTGCGGAACCTTTCCATCCCTGACAGCCATGCATCCAGATTGATGTCACCACGCTCCAAACACTGTGTCCTCTCGTGGAGCAGCGGAGCACAAAATTCAGGAGATCAGTGCAGCGGAACGCGCTGTGTCGGGCACGGCTGGGCAATGTCACTGCTCTGGCAGTGAAGCCCACAAGGGTTCCTTGACCTTGGCCATTGTCTGCTGGTCTGCTCCTCCTCAGAGACCTGTGCTCCCAGGGAAAGTGGGAAAAACCTTTTTCCTAATGGTGGCATGATGGGGAGAGCATCTTCTCTCTTGCATGGGTGCCGAGCCTGGGTTTGCAAACTCTCCTTGCCTCCAAAAGGAGCTTAAACAGTTCGGCTCTCCAGTGAAGGGCTGCCGTCACCCAGCGCAGCATCGAGGAGGTTTGTGTCAGCCCCAAACCATCCTGACCCACTTCACTCCCTGTAGTCAAGGAGATTTTTCCTCTTAGGAAGAAAAGAGATGGCACTGGAGGGCCTGATTCTCATTTACACTTGAGCTGCTGGGAACATAAAAGGGCTCTGGGAGCTGTGTCTGCAGCCTGGAGAGGCTGAAGTGGAAATGAGGATCAATCCCTTGAGCTAATGAGATGCTCAGCACCTTCCAGAATGGACACGGAGTTGGAGCATCTCTTCTCCACAGCCCTCCAGGTGCCAGTGCCTGAGCCAGGGGATCCCAAAGGACCCAGACGAGACCCAAAGCAGCACAGGTGCCCCACTACATGATTTAAGGAAGAATCGACTCCCCAAATGACTACCCCGGTGAGCTGCCTGTGCCACTGCAAATTCCCTCAGGGATGAGCTTCGCCCTGTGCCGACTCACAGTGCCCCATTGCCACAGCAGTGGCAGCCAGTTTGCATCAGCCCTTTGGCACTGGGAGGGCTTTTTCATGGAACCATGGAATTGGTTAGGCTGGAAAAGATCATCGAGTCCAACATTTAACCCTGCATGGCCAAGGTCACCTCTAACCCATGTCCCCAAGTGCCACATTTACATGTCATTTAAGTCCCTCCACAATCAGAGCCTCCATGACTTAGGGAAGCCTGTTCAACACATTTCTGAGGAAATCCAAGGAATTATGCTGACGACAAAATGGCTTTGACCAACTGGAGAGGAAGGAAACTGCCCAGACCCTCCCTGCCTGCAGCGTTTTGTTGAAGTCCTGGATTTGGGTGTGTGCATGCTGAAAACCACATTCTCACACACCCCAAAATGAACATTCATGGAGACCTCCAAGTTTTTTGGCCCAGGCTCATCTTCCCACAGGTATATCCAGAGGCAAAGGAGTGGGAATGCGCTGTTTGAAGGAGTGCACCCAGCTGTGGCCATAGACATTCATCTGGGCCATGGAGGCATTTGGATGATGCACACTCAATGGGAATGCACATGAAGGGATGAGGATGCTCCCAAATGGAGATGAATCCTATCTGTACATATTCATACCTGTGACAGAAGCAACCACACGTTGTCTTTATGTTGTACAACTCTAGCAGAACATTCTCTGCATTCATCCCGATAAACCAAGCCCCTCGCCCATAGCTCTGTTTACAGAGGGTGTATTCCCACCTCAGTCCCCTCCTTCCCACGGCTGGAAGCTGCTCGGAGCTGCTGCAACCCCTCCTGAGCATCTGGAGAACCCCAGGTGGGTTTGTCATGGAGCTGCATTGCTCACCACCAGGTCACAGATGGATTTTCTGATGGGACAATTGGGAATAAGGTGGGAATCTGTGCAGGGAAATTGGGAACAAGGCATGAATCTGGGAAAAACCACGGCCTAGAGTCAATAGTCTCGGAAGGGGGTTTTTTGATCAATTTGTGCATCTGCTGGAAATGATGTTTGAGGAGGACCAGAGCAGTGTGAATTCAGGATTATGTTAATGAGATGAATAATTTCAGGTTAAAAAAGAATTAAAGAGCAGCAAACCTTTGAAAAACACTGAGCTGCTCATGCCGGTACCTCTGAAGTACAAGGCTTTGTTTCACAAATGCCAAAACATTTTGCTGCGCTATTTTTGAAAGCTCTGAAAAGCTTTCCCCCCCCTTTTCCCTTTCTCCAAAAGGTGAACCAGAAGTTGAATTAATTGACAAAGCCAAGCTCAAAGTCTCCATTTCCCTGGCTGCAGGAGGAAATTGCCACATGGGTGAGCCACCATGGGTTTTGTCTCCCTGCTTACCCCGATGCTGATTTTCCCTCACAGCGTTCCCAGCTCCAAACCTGCCAGGCACAACTCCTGCTGCTCCAGCCACAGCCTCAGCTGCAAGTCCTTCAGCTGGTCCTTGTCTCCATATGAATAATATATTTTTTCTCGCTACATGGGGGAAAAAATAAGCAGTGGGAGATTTATTTTCCAAAAAGACGCAGAGCCTCTTTTGTCTCTGTCTGAATAGCGAGTGTTGCATTAATGAAAGATTATGAAATAACCACAATCTGATTTTTCCATGTAATTGTCCCACCTGTGTTTAAAGCTCCTGTTGGGATAAGGCATTGAGGGATTGTCACAGGGAATAAATGTGCCCTGAGGAAGGGGACAGCAGGGCTGAAGGGGTTTTTACCTCTCTGCTGCCTCATTCCAAGCCAGCCCAAATTAAAACGCAGCCCTTCACTAACGACTTCCTGGCTAATTCAACTCCAGAAGAATAAATTGGAGCCAGGCACAAGCTCTGTGGCTGGGAGAGGCAATTATTGTGATGTTCCACCTGAACTCCACAGTGACGCCCAGCTGAAGGAGGAGGGGTCCCTTACCCCCTTTGCCTGACACAAACTGACTTTGGGAGTTCCTTGGTGATGCCAATGGCTTTTCCCTGCTCCAGTCCCAGTCTGAGCTTGTTACACCCTCCCACCTCTCCTTTGGCCTTCTCTAGGGAGAACTTGTATTATTTCCATGTTTTGTGCAATTTATTGCATTACAGCTTTAGCATTTTCCTAAGCTTTGCCCCTCCCCAGAGCTGAAATGCCCCCCAAAATCCAGCTGAGTTCCCCCAGCTCCCGGCAGGAAATCCTGCCTTGTTTTCCCTAATGCAAGACAAAAAAAAAAATCCCGAAACCCAATAAAAGAATAAAAAACCCCAGACACGCTTCCTCTGAAGGAAATAAAACCACTTGCTGTATCTTTATATATCATAAAGGTGCCGGGAAGGGCACAAACACCATTTTTATTCTTTAGGTTTGCAATTCACATTTAACCTGGAGCCATCTGTTCTGTGAGCAGCTTGGCAGTTCCAGGGCTGAGATGTTCCTCTGCACACACGGCTCTCACTCCATTTTCCAGCTGCTGCAAGGCAGGTGGCTCCTGGCTGGTGCCTCATGAGCCCATGGAGCCCTGGATGGGCATATTTCCACCCCTGCCAGTGCCACCAGCTGCCAAATGCCTCTGGGAGCAGCCAGCTGTGAGCTGCTGTCATTGCTCAGCACTGAGTCCCCAGATTTTGGGATTTATGGTTGTTTGAGGAGGATTGAGCCCCCCAAGGATCTCCCCTAAGCTCACACCTCCTTCTGGAGGGATTCTCCAGTGTCCAGGGAGGGTTGGGCTTGCAGTGCTGTCTTCACCTCCATGCAGCCTCTGGAGCATCTTCTCCACTCCTTTCTTCAGGAAAGATATTTTTGGGTCTGGTCTGTGTCTCTGGAAATCAGGCTGGAATTGGGCCCCAGGGCTAAAAGCCCTGAATGAGGAGGTTTGTCCCACATCTCCTTTCCCACACCGAGGCATTGAGACATCCAGAGATTTTATTCCAGGCATCTTCTTAGAGGGCAAAATGCCCTGTAAGGACACATCCCAGCCCTTCCCTCATCTCCATCACCTCTCATGAGGCCACTGCTCCTTCCTTGATCTTCACTGAAGCATAAGGCCATCACCAGGGCTTTGTCCTGTTCCAGTATAAGGCTGCCCCCAGTGGAAAATTGCCCCAAAATGTCTTGGCCATGGAGAGGGCTAACCCAAATTTCCCAAGGGCACCAGCCACGTCCATGACAGCTTTGCAGTGGCTTGGCCTGCAGAATTGTGGAATCATAGAATCGTGGAGTCATAGAGTGAGAAGCAGAGTCATGGAATCATGGAGTCATGGAATCATGGGGTCATGGAGTCATGGAGTCATGGAGTCAGAATCAGAGTCATGGAATCATGGAATCATGGAATCATGGAATCATGGAATCACTGAGTCATGGAGTCATAGAGTCATGGAGTCAGAATCAGAGTCATAGAATCATGGAATCATGGAGTCATAGAGTCACAGAATCATGGAATCATGGAGTCATAGAGTCACAGAATCATGGAATCATGGAGTCATAGAGTCACAGAATCATGGAATCATGGAGTCATGGAACCATGGAATCATGGAGTCACGGAATCATGGAATCATAGAGTCATGGAATAACGGAATCATAGAGTTATGGAATCATGGATTCATGGAGTCATGGAGTCATGGAGTCACAGAATCACGGAGTCATGAAATCATAGAATCATTGGAGTCATAGAGACAAGGAATCATGGAGTCATGGAGTCATAGAGTTATGAAATCATAGAATCACAGAGTCATGGAATCATAGAATGATACAGTCATAGAGTCATAAAATAATGGAATCATAGAATTACAGACTCATAGAATGGCCAGGGTTGGAAGGGACCATAAAGCACACCGAGTTCCACCCCTGCCCTGGGCAGGGACACCTTCCACTATTCCGGGGTTCTCATAGCTTCATCCAGCTTGTCGTTGAACACTTCCAGGGATGGAGCATCCACAACTTCCATGACACAACACCTGAAGGTGCACATGGAGAGGAGGAAGCCTAGCCATGTCCCCAAAAGCAGGGCCAGGTGCGTCCCTGTCCCACAGAGACCTGTGAGCTGCCTGCTCAAACCATCGAAGTGCAGGAAGTCACAGGCCCTGCCATTGATGGGCATCGCTTGCTGTTAACTGATAACCAGTGGATTTGGCAGCATCTGGGATTGGCTGGGCATGAAGGGAAAGGAAGGGCCGGGAAGCGTCCCCAGTGGTGGAGCTTCTCCTGGCTCCATGTGCAGGGCAGAGCCTGATATTTTATTTATCCACAGGCAAGCAGTGCCAGGAGGACACAGTGCTGAAAGGGGAGCCTGGGCGAGTTATTTTCATTTTAATGTCCATTAATGTCCATTGATGCAGCATCACTGTTAACCACTCGCTTCTTCTCCCCCCTGCAAAAATCCCTGCCCATCCCTCCTGCTGCAGACACAAACCCAGGCTTGGGATCAGCTCCAAGCAGTGAAAGTCTTTAGTGACCCTTAATTAAAGGGCATTTGGGGAGCAAGGGCTGATGAGTGGTGATGGCAGGAGTGGGTTCCTCTGTGCCTGGCTGTGACCTGATGACACTGCTGGGGTGGGGCAGGTCAGGTCAGTACTGCTGGGATTAACACAGGGAGGGTTCCTCATCCTCAGGATATCCTTTAATTGGGGTGAGGGGCAAACTGGCAGAGAGTGGAGTTGTGGGGTTTTGGCTTTGGCTAGTAGGGAAAAATAGGCTTTTTTTCCAGCACTGAGCAATTCCTGGGCACGTGTCCAACCCCAAATCCCAGCACTTGCATCCCGGACCAGAAGTTTTTGGACATGAAGCATCACTTTTGGTCGGATGGTTATTTTTTTATTTGAATGCAACATTAGCTTTGATAAATATTCCCTGAGAACAGCTGGATGCTGATGGTTTCCTTTATGCCTGTGGGTGCTGCCCATGACAAGGAGCCATTTCTCCCCACACTGTGGGTATTTTTTCCTCCAGATGTGACATTCCACCTCAGTCTTTGATGACAGAGGAAGAGTTTCTTTTTCTCCACCATGTTTTTTGGTTCCTAATTCCTCAGTTTGCTCTCCTGCAGCACTCTCAGAAAAGCCCTTATGGAGACAAATATGTGCTGCCCACATATGGCTCCTACAGCACTCAGAAATGCTCTGCCTCTGTGGCTGCAGCAATAAATGTTATTGTATAGAAATGTGGTGTTATCCCATTGTTAGAGCCATGAGGGGAATATAAAGTGAGGCAGGAATTGTGCTGTGGGTGGGGGGACATTGAGTGTGGGGTTGGGGGTGACTTGAGCCACTCCCCCTTTGGAATTCAGAGCACTTGGGAAGCATATCTTCAGCATTCCCAGTCTCTCTCTGTGGGGTTAATCCATATTATGGCAGGCAGAAAGTTTTCATTTTAGCAAAACAAACCATCTATGTTCTGGATGTTCACGTAAAAGTCATTCCTTGAAGTGGGGTGACTTTGCCCTCTTCCCTCCTGTCCTCTTCCTTCATCGCTGTGTGCTGGGATGGATCCTGCCTGTTCCTGCCCCTGCAGTGCCTGGCACAGCCGAGTCCCTTCCAGCTCTTCAGGGTGTGCTCCTTGATGTAACCCAGGTAGAGCCAGATGGACAAAACTGAACGCATCCCATCTTTTGTTCCCCTTCCTATGGGGAGGGTACAAACCCCTGGAATTGTGCACCTGGTGGGTGGCAGAGTGTGGGCTCAGGGGCTTGGGACAGCTCTGCCTGATGAACCCACTGTGCCCACCAGCAGAGCAGCAAAATGCCAATGCCAGAAGGGAGACACAGGAACCAGAGGAACTGGAAGTGCCAGGAGTGAGATACAAGGGTCAGGGGTGGGATACAAGGACCAGGAGGGAGATGGAAGGACCAGGAGGGACATGGAAGGACCAGGAGGGAAATGGAAGGATCAGGAGGGAGGTGGAAGGACCCAGAGCACAGTACAACTGTCAGGACTGAGATGCAAACAAAAGTGAGATTAAAGTGCCAATAGGGACATACAAGCACCAGGAGGGAGGTGTAAGCACCAGGTTTGAGATGCAAGTGCCAGGACCAAGATGCAAGTGAGATTCCAGCACCTGAGGTGAGATTCCAGCATCAGAGATGAGACTCCAGCACCAGAGGTGAGATTCCAGCACCAGAGATGAGACTCCAGTACCAGTGGTAAGATACAAGTGCCGGAGTGGGATGCAAGGACCATGGGGAAATGATGCAGTACCAGGAGGGTGATGCAAACCCCGGGGTTGTGATGCTTGGACCAGGAGCAAGATGAAAGACCCAGGAGTGAGGTGCAAAGAGGAATGGGGAGATGGAAACAGGAATGGGGAGATGGAAATGGGAATGGGGAGATGGAAATGGAAATGGGGAGATGAAAACAGAAATGGGGAGAGGGAAATGGGAATGGGGAGATGGAAATGGGAATGGGGAGATGCAAACAGAAACAATGAGGTTCAAGTCCAGGGGTGAAATTGAAGCACCAGGAGGGAGATGGAAGCACCAAGAAAGAAGCAAACAGCAGAGGTGAGATGAAATGAGCACCAGGGAGAGGATGGAAGTTCCGGAAGGAAGATGCCACCTGGCAGGAGATGTAAAGCTGGAAGTCCCAGGGGTGAGATGGAAGTGTCAGGAGTGAGATGGGAGCACCAGGAGCTTTCCACCTCCTCCTTGGATCCAGATCACAGCTTGAGCCCTTTGGAAGGTTGTCCAGAAATCTGTGCTGAAGCAAAGGTCTGTTCCCAGTTCCAGAGGGGTGAGGTGATGCCTTCCCCATCCACCTCCTCCTCCCTGGGCTGGCACAGAGGCTTTGGGCCACAGCCGGATCACATGGCTGAGACAAGTCTGGGCTCCGGGCAATCCTGGGAAGAGGCACAGAGATAAAAGCAACTCCTGCTTTCCTTCACAATTCACTGAAATCTGTGCACGTTGAGTGCTTTGATATGGGAACAGCAATATCAAACACATCCTGGATCGGCTGGAATATGGCCAGGGGAAAGAAAAGGAAAAAATAAAAAAAGAAAGTAGAGGTGAAAATCCCTGTGAAGGGATAGCAAAAAGCAGCTGGGATTAATAAATTAAAAGTACCGAAGTCACCTTTGTCCTTCAGCGTCCTGGCCTGGACTGAGGGATGGGGAAAATTCCCTTTGTTTGTGCTCAGGGGGGTTAAAAGCTACTGATTTACAGAGCCAAAGTGCAGCTCTGCATCCCTGTAACGGCTCCCAAGGATCCAGCCGGGATGCAGAACACCGCCGGCTCTCTGGAGTCCTTCCCAAAGGTGAAACATCCACACTCGGAGGGCAGGAGCTGCAGAGGGAAGCGCCAGATCAATTCCCTGCATCCCTGGCTTGGGTTGTTAATAAAGAGAAGGGAAGGGAACGGCATCGCATCAACGCAAAGCCCGACCTGACGATGCTAAAGAGATTATTGAAGCCTCAGGAATTCGGTTAGGGCTGCAATTGGCCAAATCAATCATTGCAAACCAGTTCTTCGATGATCTCTGCCCTCTTTTATTTGGTTTAGGCATTGCTCACGGTGGCACCGGGATTTTTACAAACTCTTTATGCAAAACCCTCGGCGTTAAGTGCAGGATTGGTCCCTTGTAATGAGGCGTTAAAAGTTCCCTTTCCAACCCAAACAAGACATTTTGGTTTTCTTTTTTGCACAGGGGGACCTTTCCTGGTTCTTTAACAAAGGCATGAACTGATATATTTTTATTGATTTTCTTGTTCCTGAAAAACAGATTTTCGATAAAAACCTCTTTTACTTGTAAGCCATAAAAAAAAAGAAAAGAAAGAGAAAGCGGCCAAAATGCCGCAGGGGAAAATGTTATGAAATATCAAGAAAAACAGCTTTCTATCATGTTTCTGATACTTTCCAAAATGTTTCTGTCTTGCTAAGAAGAAGGAAAGGCAGTTTGGGATCAAACCCATCCTATCTCTTTTTTATTCAGTGTTTCATTTGGATTTTGGGGCTGAGCTCTGTCCTATCCCTCCTGCTCCATCCTCGGAGGGTTGAACCCTTTTGTTTCCAGCTGGAATGAGCTCTATCACAACACGGGGTTTTCTCTCCAGGACACCATGGAAAACATCCCACCAGGAGCATCCCAAGGCTGGTAGGAGTCACATGGCATTTACAGCTACAAACCTCAGAGAAAAAGCATTTATTGCATATTTTTTGCTATGATTTTGAAAAAGCCTTGGCCGTTTGCCTTCTTTCAGTCAAGATGAAGATGCAATATTCCCAAAAACTCTGCTTTTTCCTCCCCTGGCTATGCTGGGCATCTACAAACCTTGCTGTGCTCCCACCCTTTTGCTTTTCCCCTTTTGAAAATCTCGATTTCAATAAACCATCTTTTTTTTTTTTTTTTTTTTTTTTTTTTTTTGAGGGGAGGGCAGCAAAGAGAAGGAAAAGTGGCTGGTGGCGCTGGAATGCTCATCCTCTCCAAGCCACTGCTTCCAGCTGCATCCAACCTTTCCTGAACAGGGACACAGACCCTGCAGGTCTAATTAAGGAGAGGTTTTATTTCTCTGCGGTGGGAAATGGAAACAAAACTGTGCTAATCCACCTTTTTGTCATGTTAAAGCACAATATTGGATGTTTCCATTTGGAATGGCTAAATTTTCTGGTTTCTCCATGGTGGAAGCTGCTGGGCTGGGCTGCGCCTCACTTTGGGGGCTCTAAAGGAGTAAACAAAAAAGGAAAAACATCAAATATCTGCGTGGTCTTGGGCTCCCATGGCCAAGAGTTGCCTCTTCCATTCAGGAAATCCATCCAGGTTTTATTTTTCTCAAATAAAAATATATTTTCCATATCCCAAGCATCCTTTCAGGTCATGGAGAGCTGGAGGCTGAGCCAGAGCTGGTTGAGGACCAGCCCAGTGGGTCAGCATAGCCAGAGGGTGAATTTGCTCCTGACTCCCTGTCTCCATCTCTGCTTTGGGACAATATTTCTATGTTTTCATTCAATATTTCTATACTTTCAATATTTCTGTATTTTCATCCTGGGAGTTGGGCTGAAACACCCGTTAGCAGAAGGAAACGGAGAAGAGGAATAGCAGGATGGATTTGCCACCTCTCGGGTGAAGATAAACACATGGAGGTAGATATAAAAACTTAGAATAAAAGCAGATATCATCCTAAACACGGGGCAAATACACCTTGGATCCTGCAGTGAAGCTTTGGGGGAAAGGTTCGGGAAGGGAAGGTTTGGGAAGGTTTGGGAAGATTTGAGAAGGTTTGGGAAGGGAAGGTTTGGGAAGGTTTGGGAAGGGAAGGTTTGGGAAGGAAAGGTTCGGAAAGGAAAGGTTCGGAAAGGTTCGGAAAGGTTCGGAAAGGAAAGGAAAGGTTCGGAAAGGAAAGGTTCGGAAAGGAAAGGTTCGGAAAGGAAAGGTT
>VZRL01000713.1:14544-80667 GCA_013397895.1 Origma solitaria
GGGAAGATTTGAGAAGGTGTGGGAAGGGAAGGTTTGGGAAGGGTTGGGAAGGGAAGGTTTGGGAAGGAAAGGTTCGGAAAGGAAAGGTTTGGAAAGGAAAGGAAAGGAAAGGAAAGGAAAGGAAAGGAAAGGAAAGGAAAGGAAAGGAAAGGAAAGGAAAGGCAAGGCTCAGGAAAGGAAAGGAAAGGAAAGGAAAGGCTCAGGGAAGCGTCACTCAAACAAATGGCCCTGCAGTGCCCGGGCCCGGCCCCGCCGGCTCCTCCTCGGGCTCTGAATAATCCGGAGCCTGCAAAGGAAACCTTCGGCAGGCGGTCACCCTCCAGCGAGCTCGGGATGGGGTCGCTGGGGCTGCACGGAGCTCTCTGAATTGAAGCAGTGGAGTGTGAAATAGGAATTACTGACAGCTCTTAAGTATATCAAGAGAACAGCCCTATTCCTTAATACAGAGCTGCTAATAGACATCTAAAGACCTATAAAGCAGACAATTCCTCTATATCATCCTAGTTAAATCAATGTACTTATATTACTCTCATCATTTTCCCTTTAACGTTTATTACATTTTGCCACTGTAATTTATTTTTTCATATCCATCAGCCGATTAAAGACTTTATTCTGAAGATACACACACAGCCTTGTGACCTACTTGAGGCTGACCGAGGCCGTTAAGTAAAAGCAATTTGGTGGGGGAGGCTGGGGGGGTTTTGCCCTCCCTCTCTCCCCTGTTTTTTGCCCTTGCACCAGGAGCACGGGCGATGGGAATGGTGGACTATCCCGACAGCAGCACGGACGTGTGTCCTTGGGAAGCCTTGAGCAGTTTTAATTCTATTTCAAGGAGTCCTTGTCATGCCTGGAGACCTGAATACCCCGAGCTCATGGTTTTGCCTTCCCAAGTGAGGTGAGAAGGTCTGGGAGGCCATTTGAGCTGCCGAAGTTGTTCCCCAGTTGATCCATCACATCTCCAGCGTCCCCAGGTTTGTGACAGGAGAAAGGAGCAGTTCTTGAGTGCCATCTATTGATGCCATTCCTCGGAGGTGAAGGAGAGCGCCCGGAGCTGGGCAGGATCCGACCATTCCCTCCCAGACGTCACATTCAGCCCAGTCCAGATCCGCTCTGCTTTGGCCATGGCAGGTCCTGCTGCCTCCCGAGCTGACCCTGCGCTGGCCAAGCTCTTGCTTTTCATTCATTCCTCTGCCTGAATTATTTAAACATCCCCACTTAGACTTTTATATGTCCAGAGCCACTCCTCTTCCTCTATGTCCAAATAATTTCTCCCTCAGGATAGGAAGGAATAAATTATTTCTTTTGCCATTTGGGCCTGCACACACCCAACACTCCCATTTTGTTGGATTTATTGGCTTTTTTTCTCCTTATTTCCTTTTTTTTTTTTTTGCAGAGGGATCATTACTATGGTACCAGTTCCAGGAAAATGTTTTCCCATTTTTCAAGTGATGCCAATAAGGAGAAGGAAAGGAATGGGATGTGGAGAGCTTCAGGTCATGCCGGTACCTTGGGGGTATGTTGGTGACCATGAGGAAACAGAAGGAGAAAAATTCCTGAGTAAAATGATTGAAAATAAGATGGAATGCCTGAAAACTGGAAAGAATGCCTAAAAATAAGAAGCAATACCTGAGAACAGGAAGTACATGCCATAATCTCGCAAGGAAATAAGCCCCACATGAGGCAAGAATTAGGAAACCCAAAGCTTTTACATCTGGGGCTGTTGGCTGTGGCTTTCCATGAGGAAACGGTGGAGTTGGGATGCAGCAAGACCAGCTGCTTTGGGCTTTTAAATAGTATTTATTATTTATCATGGACATTTATGGCTTTTTATTTATTGCTGTAAATAAAGGGGAGTTGATTTGACCTCTCGCCTCCACTTCACCCTCCAAAAACCCAGCCAAGAGCAGCAGCACCCCTGGGCCTTGCAGGATAAAGGGAAATGGGAAAAAGGATAAAGAGCATTCGTGGGCAAGAGAAGGTGGATCTTGTCCAAACGGCCCCATCAGGAAGGGAAAAAAGCCCAAACTTCTGGCACAAAATCACCCAGAGATGGGAGCGAGGGAATTTAACTCCCCCATTTCCATCCTGGGGGTTTAGGGCACCTTCTTCTTGCCAAAGCCACCTCCCACCATCGCAGCTTCCAGAATGGAATATTTCCCTTTTTTATTCTCCCAAATTGTTCTCCTGACCCAGAGAGCTTCCCCAGCAGCTCATGGTTGTTATCTCAATGAGACCCCGAGCTCCAATCCTTGGCATTTAGCAGGGAGGGAACGGCTGCTCCGAGGGTGCTTTGCTCCAGGAAATTATCTTTTTTCCCTAATTATTTCCATTTTGTTTGGCTCAGTGATGCCGGGATGCTCTTTGTGCCTCATCCAGAAGCCATCCAGGGAAATGACTCTTTGAGCTCTGCAAAAACGATGCCCTGGATGCCAACGGATCCAGCTCCACTTTATTTTTAAAGTTACGATTATTTCCACACTCCCATGGTCATTGGAGAGCCCATGAGGATCAGGGACCTTCATGGAGGTTATAGATGGGAATGCTGCCCTGCTCTGCACCAAAACACTCCATTTTTGACTGCAAAATGGGCAAAGTAAGCAAAGTTTTCCCTGTGGAGCATAATTGGGAATTAGTTACCTTGGGAACGAGATTTATCTCTTCCCTTGTTCATATTTAATCCAGGGAGGGCACTTTTAATAACCAATTGATGGGAATTGCTGGGGATAAATTATGCATCCCCGGCCCGGCAGTGAGTTATGGACTTCTCCCTCCTGCTCCAGCACACGAGGACCTGGCTCCGAGCTGCTCCCGTGCCCTTTGGAAGCAGAGCATCCATTAAAGCTGGAACTTTTCCTGGCAAAAAAGGCCCTTTTGACTTTCCCAGCCCAAATCCCTGCCTCATTTGGAAGCAGCCGGGTCAGCGTTGACTCCAAAGTGCAAACAGAGCCAGGAAAATGTGGAGAGGAAAGAGTGGAGAGGATGAGGAGGGGATGGAATATGATATTTATATTTAACATCTATAAAATATACATCACGCTCCTGCAATGAATACAGGGAGGGGTCGTCCTCCCACTCCATAATCTCAGCAAAAAAACTTCCAACATGGCTTGGAAATGACATTTTCTAAAATTCATCCCATTTAAAATATTAATCTCGCATGTTATTAATAACGTGGGGCAGAAATGTATATTTTAAGTGAAGGTTTTTATCATCAGGCTCTGGCTTTAATGCGCAGTTTGTCCTTTTCCAGCAGACATCCATCCTCTGGACATCGCCGGGAGATGAGAACTTAAATCGGAGTCACTCCTGAATTTTTCATCTGAGCCTGATTTTCTCTTTAATATCCTATTTTTATAAAATAATCATCGTCCAGCTCGCAGGGCTGGTAAAAACAAGCCTGATGTAGATGTGAAATGCAATCCTGTCTATTCCCATCTTCATTTGCAGCTTGTTCCAGGTACCCATGTGCCACCAAGCCAGGCAAGTTATCCTGGGAGTCCATCACCACCCGGTGACTTGGAGGAAAGCTCTGTCCTTGGTGGTGGCACCAGATTTTCATGAGATGAGACAAAATTGCCCTGGATCTGAGGGTTTCATGAGTTTATTTGAGGGTTGCCATGAGTTTTTGGGTGTTTCCAGAGTCATTCTCTGCTTCCAAGCTCCCTTTTGCCAGCCTGTTTTTCCAGGCCTTGCTTCCTTTCCATGGTAGATGCAGTTTGAATCCCAACCAGCCATGATTTTTGGGATGCTACAGAGTAGAGGAATACACCAGCTTGATGATAATTTTTCTGGGAGATGCTTCCTTCCAGCATCCCTTGGATAAACCCGGGGCAGGATTGTGCAGCTGGGATGGCCCCAAGCTCTCCCTGCTTTCCTGGGATGCTCAGCACCAATGGAACACCTCACATCTGGAAATTCAGCTAGAGGACTTGGAGAGGGAAAGGTTAAACCAAGAAAATAAAAAATAATAGAGCGGCTTTTCCCTTGACTTCTCTGCCTTGGCACAAACCTAGTCCAAATGTTCAGGGAGCCTCTCCCACCTCCCCAGAATCCCAAGGGATGCTGCCAGCCTAGGCTGGCATCACTTTTCCCCTCCCTCTTCCCAATGTGCTCCCAAAGTCACGCCCCTCTCCATAGATCGCCGTTCCGGATATCCCACACCCCGCTGAAGCCGCTCCTGTGGATCCATCTGGAAGCAGAGGGAGGGAACCTGCCATGCCAAGGAAACGATAATTTTTAATTGAATTCCGGCGTCGGGGTTTTATCGCTGGCATCAGGCAGGCAGAGCCTGGCGCTGGAGGGCAGACACCGACTTTGCCAAGGAAATCTTCGTGGGATATGGGATATAGGATATGGGATATGGGATATGGGATATGGGATATGGGATATGGGATATAGGATATGGGATATGGGATATGGGATATGGGATATGGGATATGGGATATAGGATATGGGATATGGGATATGGGATATGGGATATGGGATATGGGATATGGGATATGGGATATGGGATATGGGATATGGGATATGGGATATGGGATATGGGATATGGGATATGGGATATGGGATATGGGATATGGGATATGGGATATGGGATATGGGATATGGGATATGGGATATGGGATATGGGATATGGGATATGGGATATGGGATATGGGATATGGGATATGGGATATGGGATATGGGATATGGGATATGGGATATGGGATATGGGATATGGGATATGGGATATGGGATATGGGATATGGGATATGGGATATGGGATATGGGATATGGGATATGGGATATGGGATATGGGATATGGGATATGGGATATGGGATATGGGATATGGGATATGGGATATGGGATATGGGATATGGGATATGGGATATGGGATATGGGATATGGGATATGGGATATGGGATATGGGATATGGGATATGGGATATGGGATATAGGATATGGGATATAGGATATGGGATATGGGATATGGGATATGGGATATGGGATAGGGGATATGGGATATGGGATACGGGATACGGGATACGGGATATGGGACACGGGATATAGGATATGGGATATGGGATATGGGATAGGGGATATGGGATATGGGATATGGGACATGGGATATAGGATATGGGATACAGGATATGGGATATGGGACATAGGATATGGGATACGGGATATGGGATATGGGATATGGGATATGGGATATAGGATATGGGATACGGGATACGGGATATGGGATATGGGATATGGGATATGCGACATGGGACATGGGACATGGGATATGGGATATGGGATATGGGATACGGGATATGGGATATGGGATATGGGATGCTCGTCCACCCAGGGATGCTGGTGGGAAAATGCTCTCCCTGTGTATCCACGTGCCCTCTTCCCTCTGTCCCCACTGCCACACAGACAGGGAAAGGGAACATTCACAGCAGGGAGAGTGACAGTGGGAGCTGGCACTGCCCCAGCGTGAGGAGCACGGGCTTTAATTAACTCCCAGCAAAATTGGCAGGGCCTTATCAGGAGCCTCCACCAGCACATTGCAGCCCCTGTCCCGCCCCAGCAGGAAAACTGGGCAAGGGAAGGGGACAAGGAGCTGGCAGTGGCGGTAGTGGTGGGGACACAACTGGTGGCAGCACTGCCCTCCCAGCTGGGCTCGCACCGCTCAGTGCTCCACGCTCCAAAGCAGGAAGGCTCAGCCTTTATTTCCCCCTCCTTTAAAAAATATAATAAAAGAAATCGCATCCAAGGCTGTTTCTTTTTTCTTTTTTCCCTTTTTTTTTTTTCCAGCTGCCCCAATTATCCCATTTGTTCAAAGCAAAATCTTGCAATTCGAGGCAGTTTATTTATTCTGCCCAAGACGTGTTTACAGCGGCGCATCGGAGCACTGGGGGTGAGTTAAGCGGTGCTGGGGGTTGGGGAGGGGAAAAGGCGGGGGGAGAGCATCTTTTTGGGCAAAAAAAAATTAAAAGGAGGAAATTAGAAAGAGCCATTTTAAAGAGGCAGACATCAAAGGCATCATTTATATTTCAAATCGTGGGGAAATAACTTTCTAATGAGGAATCATAATGGGGAAAGTGAAGATTCCGGCGTTATTGCATCTCCAGCTTCAAAACCCTCCCATTGTTCTACTTGAGAGAGGAAAAATAAACCCTGAGCCAGTCAATTAGAGGGAAGAGGGAAAAAGTGGAATAAACTATTAATTTTTAAAGGAGCAGCTCCATGGTGGGAAGGGCCTCCCTAAAAATTCAGGGTGTAGTGCTCCAAGCCTCCTGCTCCCCTTTGTTTTTTAAACCTGGCGGTTGTACTGAGTTTATTTTATTTTAAGTGTATCCATCCCATGCTGGTCCCATGGGATGCTCCAAGTATCTCCCACCGCCCCCAACCCCAAACCAGCCCTGTTTGGGGTCACAGTGATGGGGTTTATCCCAAGGATGCTGCCCTGTTAAAAACAACTCCTGCTATTCCAGGATTAATGACTTGCTGTCTGGGAAGGACGGCAGAGCTGCCAACCAGAGTCACCATTGTCCCATTCAGAGGAGTCAGCTCTGCTTATGATTAATTATTATTATTATTACAACCACTTGGGGAGCAGCAGGGGAAAAAAGGAGAAAAAAAGATCCGAGGGGTTCGTTTGGAAATTAAATGCCCAGTTTCCCCTGCGGAGCGTTTGGGAAGAAAGGGATAGTGGTATTTGCAACGCCCGAGGAAGCAGCTCCGGGAAGATAAGAGCTGCTTGGGAAGAAGGGGCTGTGGAGATGCCGAGCTCAGGGAGGTTTTATGGAGCTGCTCTTGGCAGGAGCAGCAGGTGACTCCTCTGGCTGCACGTGCCGAGACAATAAACCCCCTTGGAGCTGGGAACGGCCCTCAAATCCATGGGAACATCGAGAATCAAGGCCCATCCTGCTGATGTGGGGACCTGCTGAGCACTGCCTGTTCCTTTGGCCCCTGGGTCAGCACCACGATGGCCACAACAGGAGCTTCCAAGGGCCCAGTCCAGCACTGGGATGGAGCAGAGAACGGACAAAGCTCATCTCATCCCCGTCTCCTGCCAAGGCTTAAGGGATTTGGGAACTCAGCCTCAATTTCGTCTAATGCCTCTTGTTCTTTTTAATTGGGCTCATGCATCTAAACCCCTTCGGCAAATCTCCGCTTTAATCTCCCCACGCCCTGGTTCATCATCTGTTCAATTATTAACATCTCTAATTACTATTAACCACGGCTCTCCTCCCAACTTGCCAGCTGGCTGCTTGGCTCTCAGGATGGCAGAGGGGGATTTCAAAGAGCCCAGTGTTGTTTTGTGGATGTGGAGCACCCAGGGATTTCTGTGTCCTTTGGGAGCGGCCAGATCCCAGGATGGAGCTCAGGGTGGCTTCACCCCCTCCAGGGATAAAGTGCTTTAAAGAGTGGGATGAGAAGAGTTTAAAGAGCTGAAAGGGATGATTAATCCAGGTGGACAATTACCGAGTGCCCAAAAGGGCAAGGATGCAGCTCCTGGAATCACCTCCTGGATGCTCATCCCCATCCAAAGCCACCCTGAGTTTGCTGTGGGATATTCCCTTCCTGTGCCTCAGTTTCCCCTGAGAACAGTGGAGCTCATTGCTCTCCCCTGCAAACACAGCTCTGAAATGAAACTGCCTAATGGGGACAAACTCAGGAAAGCTAAGCTTCCCTGAGAATCTTCTCCTTCATTTCAGATTCCCCTTCAATTCTGATTCCCCTTCATTTCAGACAGGAGAGCAGGATTTCAAACAGCTCAGTATCTTTTCATAGAGCATCCAGGAATGTCTACATCCTTTGGGAGCTGCCAGACCCAGGGATGGGGCTCAGGGCGGCTCCAGCCCATCCAAAAGCTGCTGCTGCCATGGGAAGTGGTTTAGAGAGCTGATAGGGATGATAAAACCCCCAAAGTGGGAGAGATGAGCTCTGTGAAACACTTCCTGGAGGCTCTGCCACATCCAGAGGAGGGTTAGGATGGATTTTGGGAAAAGGCTCTTCCCCCAGAGGGGGCTGGCACTGCCCAGGCTCCCCAGGGAATGGGCACGGCCCCGAGGCTGCCACAGCTCCAGGAGCGTTTGGACAGCACTGCCAGGGATGGACAGGGTGGCATTGTTGGGGGTCTGGGCAGGGCAGGGGTTGGACTCCATGAACCCTGTGGGTTCCTCCAGCTCAGGATATTCCACCCTGAGCTTGCAGTGGGATGTTTTCTTCCCATGCCCCATTCCTTCATCAAAAATTTGGGGATGGTGATACTGAACCTGCAACCTCACACGTGAAATAAAGCTCTACAGAAAAACAAATTGAACCAAAACTTTTCTATGGATCTTCCCTCCACTTCTGCTTCCAGCCGGTCCTGATGCCAGACCAGCTTTTGGACCTGAGCGCTTTGATTTCTCCATCAGCACCACAAACTCAGGTGGAAAACTTGCTCGCATCCTGTCCTCATCAGCCTGTCCCAGACTGTGTCAGCAAGGAGCGAGGGAATGTGTTTTCCCCTGTACCCCACAGCCCAGGAATGTTTGTTATGCAGAATTGCTCGTGCTGCTCTCCCGGGAACAACACTGGGTCGGGAGATAAATCCTTCCCTCGGCTGCTCCGTGCTGGAGCCGAGCGTTGGGATTCTGCCCCAGCACTGCCTGATTTATGTCACCAAGCAACACAGCAGGAGCTGCAATTTTTACAATCAAATGCACAATTGACACTGCATTTCTGAGTGAATATTTGAGCAGCCCAGCTGGAAATCGCCTGTCGGAGTCGGCCACGAGTTTGGGAGAGTTGGCGCCGCAGTTTTTGGAATTGGGGAATTTTTAAAGTTAATGTGCACCAATATGATGCTGCAAAGAGGGAAGCTCCTTTCCCTGGATTTTCCACCTCAAATCCTCTCCCTGAGTCTGCTTCCCTGCCTCAGTTTCCCCTTGCATCCCTGCTGTCCAGTTTTAGGGATGCACTGGGACATGAGCTGCCGGCATCTCCCTGGGCTGAGGCTTTCTCTCACATCATCAGCATTTCCTGGGAACAGCAGCAATGAATTTTTCATAGGAGCAAGGGAATTTGAGCCCCGGTTTGGTTGTTTTATTAAACACACAACAGGGATCCTTCAGGGGAGACATGGCGGGTGATTCCGGGGCTGTGATTGGCGTGGTGGATAACGCAGCTCTACAGATGTTAATTCATCATTTTAATTTATTTAATTAATTTTATTTTTTATAAATATTTTTTATTTAATTCATTTAATTCATCATTTGCTGCGAAGCTTCGCCCCGGGGACATTGCTTTTGGAAAAGAGGGAATTTCTTCTGGTTCAAAACCTCGGGAGAGGCGCACCCTCCTGGAAAGGGGAGAAGAGTTGAGATAACTCAGTTGAGCACTGTGGGTTTGAACCCAAAGGTGTGGGGAGGCCTCCAGACCTGGAGCTGAAAGGAAAAGGGGTGAGTGAGCCCACCCATATCCCAATTTTCCTCCCAAAGTTGTGTGCAGCGACTTGGGCTCAAGCACAGGCTGCCATTCCATGTGACTTGTTGGTAATTTTTCTCATTTCCCATTGCAAAAATTCCATTTTACTTGAAGGGGAGGATTATAGAGGCGGCAGATGAGAAAGAGCAATCTTGGTCACTAATTAAAATTAAACTTCTCTGGAAAACCTCAGCCTCCACGTGAATTCCAATGGTTACACTGTGATCAGTGCAAACATTCCCAAATATTCCCATTGGTCTGCAGGGTGAGGGGCTGCCATGGCCAAAAAAGGGTGGTTTCAGACAAAATGAGCTATAATCTTGTTCACAGCATCCAGAAATCCAAAAAAAATCCTCCTCTCCAGAAGAAAACGTGAGGCTGAAACCTTCCCAGAGCCACAGCACTTATGGGAAGGAGGAGGAAACCTGGATTTGGTGCTGTGGATACATTTTGGAGTGAGCTGGAGTTATAAGTTGGTGTATGAACACTTTGAGTATCACTGCAGGATGATCCCAAATCCCTGTGGCCCTGAAAAGGCCATGATGGTCAAGGAGGAAGGAGCAGTGAGTACCATCCCATGGAAGCAAGAGGAATGCAGGAGAAGGAGCCACCCCAAAATCCTGCAGCAATTCCAGGGATTTCCAGAGATAAAACTAAAGCCCTGCTTTTCTAGCTGGAAACATATCATGGTCCATATATTCTATATATCCATATATTCTTCTCTGGATGCAAAAATGGGCTCCTGGCTGAGTCCCTGGGGATGCACAGCTCCACTCAGCAGCACTTCCCGGGACTCCAGGATGTGCATAACAACAATCCATGGCCACTTTCCCTTTTACTCCCAGAAAAAGTTCAGCCCAGCATTTCTCACAGCTCATTTCCAGCTCTCCACTTTTCCCTTTAATCAACTTCAGGTGGGAAAAGCCCCGAGCTGAGGCACTGCCCATGCTCAGGGTCAAAAGAATGTGAAAATTGGTGGGGTTTGCCTTAAATCCCTTGATCTGGGAGTCACTCAGGAGTCCCAGCTTTTATTAAAAAGCAAAGTTGCTGGCTTCGGTGGGAATAAGCTTGGAAAGAGGAACTGCGAAGGGGTCAGGGAGAGGGTGGGGAATAAAAACCATCCTCCAAAGGAGGCAGAGGCAGGTAAGGACTTCTTAAAACAGCTCCATGGATCACACCTGACACCTCCCAGACAACTTGAGCCACTGTTTGTGCCTCCAAAAATAGAACAGTGTAGCGAAGAGCCAGACTGCTCCTGGAATAACTCCAACGTGCCCCATTTGCAGTGGGTTTTTTATTTAGTGGGTTTTTTCCCTCATTTTGGCAGAATTTAGAAGACTCGCAGACCTCCTAGAATATAAATATCCACAGGGAATTGCTTTCTTTCCCAGGCTGCTCCAGGGGTGGCTGTTCCTTACACTGATTTTTGGTCCCTTAGACGTGCAACATCCATGGGCTGCCCTTGTCCATCCTCGTCCCGGGGATGTCAGCTCCACTGACAGCTGTCAGTCCTGTCCAGCTCTGAAGGAGTGCTCCCAGAGAATTGGCTCTCGGGTATTTATGGAATAAATAAAATCCCGGGTATTTACGGAATTCCTGACAGAGCCCTGGGAGCACGAACGCCCATTGCCATCCTCCATCTTGGGAGTTCCATGCAGTTTTGTTCCCATTATGGATCTGCTGGAGTCTGAAGGAACCAACAGGGGCTGTTTTCCATGCCAGGTGCTGATGTGGCACATTGGGGAGTAGTGGGACTATTTTGGGATGCAGTTCCGGCAAATGCTGCCAATGCCATTCCCCATTCCCCATCCCAGACTGGTTTCTCTGCTGGATGTCCCACACAGATCCTGGCTGATAGAAATCCTCCTATTTTTTAAAAAATTTTATTTTGTTTTGTTTTGTTTTATATTTGATTTTATTTTGTTTCGTTTTATTTTATTTTGTTTTGTTTTGTTTTGTTTTATTCTGCTTTGTGTTGTTTTATTTTATTTTGTTTTGTTTTGTTTTATTTTATATTTTGTTTTATTTTGTTTTGTTTTATATTTTATTTTGTTTTGTTTTATTTTATTTTATTTTATTTTGTTTTGTTTTGTTTTATTGTGTTTTATTTTATTTTATTTTGGTTTTTAAAAATTTTTTTTTAACTTTTAATTTAATTTAATTTAATTTTATTGTGGGGGCTTGTCCCAAGTGTCCCCTCCAACATCTCACCTGTGAGGGATCATGTGGGATCTGGATTGATGCCTAGAGCAGGCTACCTGAAACAGAGGCCAAAACAAATTAGGAGTGTAAAATGCGGACAAATTTATTTGAGGCTTTCGAGGTATATTCGGGCAAGAGAAAGTCCCCCCTCAGGGACAACACCCAAAATGGGCTCTGGGTTGCCTTTGATAAATTCTGTCCCATTAGCACATTGGCCCTTAATTCTCCACTCGCACCCTCAGGTGATGATGTTCACCACCCCAGGCCTGCTCCCCCAGCTCACAATTGTTTCCATATTTTCAGGCCCTCAGGCAATGAATATCTCCTTGAATCTGTGCTCAGAGAGCCTTGTTTGGCCAAAGGTGCTGAACAGAGGATTTCAGCACTTTGTGAGAAGCACAGAACTGCAGCAAGTTACAGACACATGAAGAGTAAAAAACTAGAAATACTTGAAGGCATCAGGATGCTGCAGAAGCAAAGCCCCACCATCCTCCTCCCTCCCCGACTCAGCATCTTCACCACGTGCTTTGAGCCACAGCAGCTCCTGGTGTCACCAAACGTTGGGAAGAAATTCCCTTTCCATGACCCACAGACAGGGATACACCTTTGGTGGGGAAACATTACCTTAATCATCAGATTTGGGGTCCCAAATTGTCACCACCCCCCTGGAAGTACATACAGAATAAACATAAATAAAGAAAGAATTTATTTCATTTTTGGAGGCATGGAGAGCTTTGGAATAAAGCTGGTGCTGGTGGAGAAAGTGCTGGAAATTGAATTATTTGTGGGGAATGACCTGTCCAGAAGGACTTGGCTGTACCTCCTGGAGTAGGTGGACACATTCCATGGCATTTTAGGAATGAGTGATTGAATTAAGGAGGACAACACCCAAATCCAGCTGTGATGGAAAAGCTGATCCCTCACCATCACATCCCGAGGAAGGGCACCATCCCTTCTCCATCCTCCTCCAGGACTGTGTCACCAGCTCCTTGGGCATCTCCCAGTACAACACAGGTTGTGTGGAGTTTTTATCTCTCCAGGGTGGAAAAAAAAAGCTGAAACAAAGATATTTCACACAAAGATTTTGTGAGCTTCATATGCTCCCTGCTCACGGCCACCTGCTTCCAGATGGCTGGGACATGTTCCCATCTGGGGTGGGAAACTGTCGGCTTTTCTGATTTCCTCCTCAGCACACAGGTTGGGAATGGCGTTGGATCCCACCCTCTGCTCCAGAGGGCAAAAACAAAGTGTTCAAATCATGACAAAAGGATTTAATCCCCAGGGGAGGGGTCACAGCCCCAAGCCTGGCAGAATTCCCGAGATTTGGACAATGTGGTCGCTCCTGTGCAGGGTTGGGAGCTGGACTTGATCCTGGTGGGTCCCATCCAACCTAGGATATTCTGTAATTCTGAAATGTCTCCTGTGCCCTGAGAAGCTGGAAAAAAGGAGATTTTGGGGCTTTTCCTGGAGAGCCAGATCCTCAGCAAGCCTGTCTGTTATCCTGTCTGTTATCCCTGTGATCCAGAGCGCAGTCTTTAATAACTGGAGAGGACAAAGAGCTGCGCTTGTTGTCGGAGACGTGTGGAGAAAGGCTGGGGATGCATCAATAAAGATAAGAGCCCTGTCTGAGGCAGCTCACAAAACCAAGGAAATGCCTTTAACCTCTCATTTCCTTGCTTTGGAGGATCCAATCCGAGCTGTGGTGTCTCACCAGCTGTGACACTCCCTGGATTGCAGCTGCTAATGAATTACCAGCTTTATTTATCAATTTATTCACCCAGTTTTCCTTCCTGGGCATGAGTAGGCCCAGGGAGCTGCGATGGGATGAAATCGCTGCTGGAGGTTTTCGTGGCGTTGTTTGGTGACAGCAAGTGTGGCTTGTCACAAGTGTCCCCTCCAACCCCTCCCATTTTAGAGCAGCATCCTATTGGGATGGAGTTCTGGAGTGCAATTCCTTGTAGATTTGGTGCTGGAGACTCGCCTGGCTCAGCTGCTCAGGGCCACTGTGGTGTGACACATCCTTGTCCTCCATCTGGGGACAATCCCAGCTGTCGATTGAATTGTGTTTCAATAAAAACATCTTGTTTAAAACACAAACCGCCCCTGCCCGGGTGGTTTTGTGCCCAGAGGGGCTGGAAGCACTGCCATGAGCTCAGCCTTTAAAATCAAATCTGAAACGACCCTCAGTCCCAATTGAAGCCGCAGACCCTCCTGACGCAGCTCTGCTCTGTGATCAGCGAGGAAAACGGATGGTCCATCTGGTAAGAGCTTCTCTGTCCGGGAGTCCTGAGCTCAGAGCGATGCCAGGAATTTCAATTATTCCTGCCGCTCTTACTGAGGACAAAGCAGCTCAGCCGTGCAGCGTGTCCGTGCTCCTCAGCCTGGATTTTAATTGGGAAAAGCCAGGTTTGGGGCCGTCAGGCATGTCTGGGACACGCCAGGGTGCTCAGGAGTCCGGAGCCGTGACAGCTCCATCCCAGAGCAGGCTCAAGGATTCCAGCTCCTTCTGGCCCAGTGCTGCTGTAAATTTTCCCTGGTGTTCAAACCCTGACCCAAAACGAGCTGAGAAAGTTTAATGCATAATTGAAATAAAATTTCTATTTCCTCTTTGGATTATCTTACAAAATTTTAATTTCACAGAAAAGTCATTACTTCATTTGTTTTGCTAATCCTTCGGATCTGCTCCATACGGAGGATGATCTGGAGCATTATTAGAGTCCCTAATAAGATCTCATTTCCTCCTCAAGGCCACTCGGTAAAGTCTGAACAAACAATGTGGAGCTGCTCCTTCAGCCGTGCTTTGGACACACTGGGCTGGAATCAGAGGCATCCCAGAATTTCCTGCTCCTCATCCCAGCAGGTTTGTTGTGGTGCAGCCCTGGGCTGGGACAACTGCCGGGTGTTTGTGCAGTCACTGAGCCACGAATCCCCAAAATGCTGCCACGAAAAGCAGCTCTGCCCGGCAGGGAGCTGGTTCCCAAGAGAAGCAGCAACAGGAAAATTCACTGGAGTAGGGAGAGGAGAGGAGAGGAGAGGAGAGGAGAGGAGAGGAGAGGAGAGGAGAGGAGAGGAGAGGAGAGGAGAGGAGAGGAGAGGAGAGGAGAGGAGAGGAGAGGAGAGGAGGAGAATGGGGGAAGCTCAAGCAAGGCCGTACAGGAGATGGTTGGATGGAGCCTTTCAGAGATGAACACTCCCTTCATCCCAGAAGTGAATAAAATTCCCAGGCTTGACTGTGTCCTTCACCTCCCTCCATCTCCCAAACGTGCAGGGGCAGCAAACTTTGTCCTTATTCCAGGGACAGATGGGAAAGTGGTCCCAGTTGGTGCCAGGGGATCTCCATCAGGGTGGGAAGGGCAGAGCCACCTGTGCATCCCCAGCATCCTCCTGCCCCTCCCTTCCTCCTCCCAGGAAGCTCAGCTTTGAATGCAGAGGGCAGCCAGGAGCAACGGGAAAGATGGAGATCCTGCAGCGGCTGGAGCCCCTCTGCTCGGGAGCCAGGCTGAGAGAGCTGGGGGTGCTCACCTGGAGAGGCGAAGGCTCCAGGGAGAGCTCAGAGCCCCTGGCAGTGCCTAAAGGGCTCCAGGAGAGCTGCAGAGGGACTTGGGACAAGGGATGGAGGGACAGGACACAGGGAATGGCTTCCCACTGCCAGAGGGCAGGGCCAGATGGGATATTGGGATGAAATTCTTCCCTGTGAGGGTGGGCAGGCCCTGGCACAGGTGCCCAGAGCAGCTGTGGCTGCCCCTGGATCCCTGGCAGTGTCCAAGGCCAGGCTGGACAGGGCTTGGAGCAGCCTGGGACAGTGGGAGGTGTCCCTGCCCATGGCAGAGAGTGGAACTGGATGGATTTTAAGATCCCTTCCAACGCAAACCCTTTTGGGATTCTGTGATTCCATGATTCCCAGACCAATAAGGCAGGAGAAATCCCAGGCAGAGCTCTCGGGACGGTTCCTGCCCGGGGTCTGTGGGGGTTCCGTGGGATCACGGCTCCCACTAGTGGCTTCTCCCAAACACAATCGCCTGTCGATACCTGGAATTCTGCATCCTGGAATTTGGGGGATCACGGCTCTGCTTTCCTCTGCCCCGGCGTGCTGCACAGAGCAGGAACAGAGGAATCCCATTCCACCACACCTTAACTTTGCAAATCGCTCCCCAAAAAGGCACTTTTGTGCCCCGTGTACCACCCAAGAAATGCCCAAATCTCCCAGGGCAAGATCTGACCCTTGAGATGAGCCCGGGAAAGAGGGACCTGCCCATCAAATAACAAACAGGCTAAAGGATGTCCTGGGAATGCTGCGTTTGCAGATCCTCTGGAATATCAACCCAGTGTTTGCTGAGTTACTCTCACAGCTGGCTCTGTTTCCAAAGGTGTTAATAAAATACAGAAAATACACTGTGAGGGAGACCTGGGGAGCTTGGAGTGCCTCTGAAAGGTTAAACTAGCAGCTGGTTCTGAGAGAAATCAGAGCATTCACAGCATTGCATTGATCAGCATCAAAATAGTTGCTCCTACTTTGTACAGTACATCTCGGATTGTTTAGCCTCCAAAATCCCCCCAAATCCATCACTCCTTAGGCAATTACTGCTCCATTATGCGGAGTTTACTGTGATATATTTGCAATCATGGAATGAATTATCCCTTATGAGGGGAAAAAAACCTGTAAATTTGGGGGAGTGGGGAGGGAAGGGAATAAAGAGCAGAAAATAAAATCAATTCATGCCTCCATTAACACCTAACCACAAAGCTCCTCACCACAGTCCATCCCTGTACGTACAGCTCCTGGGCAGCCAGCAAAGAGCCCAAAAAACAATTACAGACTAGAATTAAAATCACCTTTTTAAGTGAAAGTTCTCGAGACGCCTCCCTGCGAAGATTTAATCAGGCGGGTATTGAGTGCCAATGCGATAATTGATTATTAAATCACTATAAATACGCATCTGTACAAGGCTCCAGTCCAATTTCCCCTCTGCAATAAATATTTCTCGGGGTGTTTATTTAATCCACGCCTGCCCACGTGAATTTCAGTGATGGATCTTCGGCTGCCTGGATGCAAAACAGAGGCTCGGCAATGCCGCCATCCGTCAGCCACTAAGTTGCTGTTAATAACATTCTCTAGGGGGAAATTCCAGGCAAACAGTTATGAATTTAGTGATAGGGAGCCTCAATCTTCTATTTAAAGAGAAGAGGTGATGAGGAGGGCAAGAAGGCGCCAAGCTGGGCAAGGACAGAGGGAAAATTTCTTGATGTATTTGGGGTTGAAATACATCCTGAAATGGCATTTTCTGTGTTTTCCCTTGCTTTTTAGGGCAATCAGTCACAAACCTTGCATCTCACTGGAGAGAGGATCTGGGGAGAGAAGGGTGGCTCATGAGCAAAAAATCTCCAAACGGTTCTAATTGGTTCAGCCAAGCCCCAAAAATGCAGCAATTAACAGGAAATATGAGCACCCAGCAGGGGGAAAAGGCTCAAAGGGCGACGGAGATAATAAAAAACATAAATAATCCAAAAATCCCTTTCCCCTTTAAAGTCCAGCCCAAGAGTTTTATTCCCAGAAGCGCTGAGCTATGGCTTGGAAATGCTTTTTTCATGGATCTTGGCTTGGATGTGTCAAAAGTATCCTGGTTTTGCCATGAAGCTAAAGGAGGGATTTGCACAGCCAGGGGGGCTGATGGACAACAGCTCCGGAGATCCTTCCCTCCTTCCCTCCTTCCATCCTTCCACCTTTCAATTCTTCCACCTTTCCATCCTCCCATCCTCCCATCCTTCCATCCTTCCACCTTTCCATCCTCCCATCCTTCTATCTTTCTATCGTTCCTCCCAAACTCCCATCTTTCCATTCTTCCACCTTTCCATCCTCCCATTCTTCCATCTTTCTATCCTTCCTCCCATCCTCCCATCCTTCCACCCTTCCATCCCCATGCTCCTGTGTGGGGTTTAACGCCATTCTCTTCCTCCTTTAGCTGAGGTCAAAATTTAACGAGGACAAACTCAGCCCCGAATGAGGAGATTTTTGAGGCTGTTTGAAGGTCTAATGAGAACAGGGAATGATGCATAATTAAAGACATGGAGAATCTGTGGCAAATCCCAGGGAAGAGGAGGGAGCCTGAGGCTGTGCCCCACCCATGCCACACCCCCATGTTCACCTGTCTTAAAAATGAGCCCTTTTCAAAAGTTTCTTTAAAAAGCCCTAATATCTGCATTTTCCAAGAGGGAGGACCGAGGCACAGGTGTTCGAGGATCACTGATGCCCATCATATCCCTGGAACACCCTGGAGCTGAAGGGAAGCAGGGCAACATCCCTGTTGTGCTTAGGGTTGAAATGCCTCATGAAAAACCATTTTCCTTTGATTTTCTAGGGCTTCCAAACTTTTCCAAGGAGTTGTCCAAGTTGGGTTGACCAACAAATTCAGAAGAACAATCCCCAGCACCATGAGGATGCAGCTTGAGGGATATTTCAGGATATTTCACCTTTTTTTCCCCTTCTTTATCAATATCTCCTGATAGGGAGCTGCAAATGTTATCATGGAAGATCCCCAGCATCCCATGATTACAGAGCGATAACTCTGAAGGGAAAATAGGATGTTTTATTCAGATTTTTTTTCTTTTAAAGGTATTTCTCAGGATTATCTCACCTCCATCCCAGCTGCACCCATGCATGGATAAATCACAGCTCTGGTGTCACTTTTTGAAAGGATAAATGTTTCTGCTCCTGGGATATTTATTCCTTTTTCCTCTCATTTGACAGACAAATCGCATCATCCCAGGATTTCCCCGGCAAACTTTGGAGCAGCCAACATGCCCCCAGGGATTTATTTCACTATCAAACCGTCTTGTTTTGGAGGGGGATGCGGAATTTTGGGCCAACCTGATGGGCTTTGTGAACAGGCTGAGGTTCATCAGAGGGATTTACATTCCCTGGATTGACTGATTTTAGCTACGTGTTCCACAAAGATGTGGATGGAGCTGGGATGGGAGAGCAGGGGTCTCCTGGCTGCAGTTTTCCAGGTAAAAATGAAGGTGGAGATGACTTTTGAGAAATGGGTAGTCAATTGGTAACTCAAGTTAACTATTGAGAGACAGAATATGTGAATTCTAAACCTAGGAAAACAGAATTCCATTTATCTTGTCAAGATCAGAGGGACAAGAATCTGTTTGAGGCCAGCACAGAAACCCTGAATCACCCACCAAGGGCTGCCCATGCTCCAGAGAGAAAGGTGAAAAGTGCACTGTGATGAAGACTACAGATCTTCATCACGAGCAGACCCCAGAGACCACCAGGACACACAGGGCATGCGTGGCACACAGCTAATGATATCAATGATTTCCGAGAAATGATTTGTATAACCACTCCTATCCCGGGGAATGTGATGAATATTCCTGAATGTTACCCATAATATTGTGTGTTGGCAGTGCCGGGGTGTGTGTGTTTGGAGGAGTGAATCCCCACACCCTGAGCCGAATAAAGCAAATCCCCTCTGCTCTGACTGTGTCTCTGAAGGGTCTCTAGGCCTGCTTGGGGCGAATCACTTTCCACCTCAGATGGTCTCCTTTGAAAGCCAATGTCAGCAATATCTACAACTTCCTCCTGAGGGAATTGGAGGGGCAGCTCCAATCCCTGCTCCCTGTGACAGTGACAGGACCCAGGGAATGGCTGGAGGAGCTCTGTCAGGCCAGGGTTAGGATGGATTTTGGGAAAAGGTTCTTCCCCCAGAGGGTGCTGGGCACTGCCCAGGCTCCCCAGGGAATGGGCACAGCCCTGAGGCTGCCACAGCTCCAGGAGCGTTTGGACAGTGCTGCCAGGGATGGACAGGGTGGGATTTGGGGGGTCTGGGCAGGGCCAGGGAGTGCATCCTTGTGAGTCCCTTCCAACTCAGGATATTCCACAATTCTATGACTTCCAAAAAGAGGACCCCACCATATGTGCAGCTCCAAAAAGCCCGTTTTCCCTCTGAAAACCCCAAATTAAGGATTGTCTCATGAAAAAACCTGTGCAAAATGAAGGATTCATGGAATAGCACATAAAATCCTGACATGCCAGGCTGCTCCTCTGTGAATGGACATACCTGTTTTCCCCTAAACACAAAGCAGACTTTGGAGCCAACACCATTTGCTGCAAGAGCAGGGTGGTAGAAAAGCAGAATCCCCTAATGGCTCGGAGATGTTTTACAGACCTTAATAACTGTGGGCTCACAACAACTCGGCGAGAAATAGGGACTGTAATTGTCCCCATTTGCAGGAAGAAGAAAAATAGATACACATGAATTAAATGAGGGGCTGAGTAAAGTCTTATCAGGAGCTGGGGGAGCTCTCCATTACCTGATGTCTTAAAATCAGTGCTGGATCTCTTTATATCAATCATACTCTGCCTCTGCCAGGAAGAAGAAGTAGCTGGGTTAAAAAAAAGGCTTTTTGCCTTTCTCTCTCCTTTTCTTTCTTCAGGAATGTGTTTTTCCTGTGAAAAATGAAGGAAGTTCACTTTTCTTCAAGCAGCTCCAGCCAGACTTTATGAGATTCATCCTGATTTTCTCAAGGACATTCCCAAGGAAAAAGAAATGGACCAGAATTGAAGGCACCTCCTGTGTGAGAATAATCCTGGGATGTTGTAAGCAGCTTTGGCTTGATGGGAAACCAATCAGAACTTCAGGCACGATATTTTCTCCAAATGTTTTGGGATGGGGGCAGATGTTGCCTGATTTCCCCAATGTGCCCCCTTCCCACATGTCCTGAGCATCCCTGGGCACTGATATGAATCCAAAAGATAAGGAGAAAAGGAATTTGGGGATTTAGTGAAGTGAGTGTGAAGGGACACCTTCCACTATCCTGCGTGGCTCCAAACCTTGTCCAACCTGGCCCTGGACACTTCCAGGGATGGGGCAGCCACAGCTTCTCTGGGTAACCTCTTCCAGTGCGTGTGAAACATGAGGCAAACCAGCTGTTCCTTTCCCAAATTGTTGAACATGGAGTAGGGAAGCTGAGAGAAATTAGAGCCTGGCACAAAAATCCCGGCATTGATTCCATATTCAGCCAGCGCTGCCAAGGGTTTCTGTTTGCAAATTGCCTGCAAACAGATTGGAGAAGTCCCCGCCATATTCCTTGTTTGAAAATTTTTGCAAATTTCTTCACGGTCTGAGGATCAGTTGGAGTCCAAAATGTGATTATGGAATCGACAATTCCCAGTCGCACAACTGCTGCTGACCAAGCTGTGGTCTTTTGATGTTTCTGCACCGTAAATACACAAGAAAGGAGTCGGAAAGTCAGTTTTAAAGCTGGAAGGAAACAAAGTCATCCAGCTGGACTCCCAAAAGCTCTGTTGAGTGTTGTTCGAACCACCCAAAAAAGCAACTTTTAGGAACAGTCAGTGCCCGAATTCAGCATCTTGAAGTTGTGAAGACTTCACCGCCTCCTGCAGTTGGCAGAGCTGGGGTTTAATTCCTCTCCTGTTTAATTTCTACCTGAACATTTCTAATTTACATTCAGCTCTTTGCTGAAGATCCCTTGGCTCTCCGGAGCTTCTCCCAGTGCAGCTGCCGATGGACCAACAATTATCCATCCTCCATTCCCAGTGCTGCACTTGGATTTTCCAAAGCCGCGACCCTTCATTTGCAATGTTGGGTTCTAAACCAAGGCAAGCTTGGATTCAAAGCAATCCACCCCAAATCCAGAGGTGGATTGGGCCACCTCTGCTAAAACCCAACTGGCCCACCACAAACGGGGAATTCTGCTATCAAGGGGAGGTTTTGAAACATCGCTGGCAGGGAAGATCTGAAGGAAAAGTTTGTTTTCTGGGAGAATTCACGCCAGCAGAGCTCGGCTGGCTCTGTTCAAGGTGAGTGAGCATAAAAGGGTCAAGCTGCAGCTGTCTTTGGAATTAGAATAAATTATCCTCTTTCAGATGCCTCCTTAATGGCTCTGCTCTGCCGGATCCCACTCTGACCACACGAAGCTCGGAGGTGAGCTGAGACTGCTCCTAATGATCAGCTCATTACATCCATGAATTATGCACACAGCCAGCTTATGCAAAACAAGCCTGGTATTATTATTAAACTCCTGACACCAGCCCAGCAGCTGGAAGCTCCCTGGCTGTCATCCTTGACTCCTGGTGAACATGCTGGCCAATATTGCCTCCGTGTGACTCTGTGCTCTTCCATCTGTCTGCACATCCCCACTTTTTGTTCTTCTCCTGTCTCAGGCACCCTTCATCAGAAGCTTGTTCAGTCTCTCACAGGAGATTGGCATGTCCCACGCTGGGGCCACAAATAGCAGAAAAAACGCATTAAAACTTCACATAGACCTTGAGTTTAAGGAATTAAAGATATTTGCTAAGCTCACGGGGGAGAAGTGCTGGGCATGGCACAAACTGGGATATCTGGTCCTTGCAGCCCTGGAATTCCAGTCCAAACCCTCCCGTGTTCCTTCTGCCTTATCTCTTCCAGCCTCTGTGCCTTTCTGGGCGACACTGCCTGCTCTCCAAGCTCAGATCCTGCCTGCACCATGCTCTTCCAGCTCTTCTCAGGAGGCCTGGATCTTGCAGGAACTTCTACATGCCACTGTTGTCCAAATATTATTAAATATGAATATTGAAGGAAATTTGTTTTCCACTGTTTCCTTGGCTCTGCTCAGTGCACACTCAGTGTTTAAATGACATCGGAGAGTGTGGATGAGAGGGAGAGAGGAAAAGAAGAGGGAGGAAGGGAGGGAACATCTGGTGCTTTGAGGAACTTGGTTTGAAGCTTGGAGCTTCTTCCTCTCAACTTTTCACAGTGCTGTGCACGAAGAGCACCTCTAGATTGACCACACAGAGGGGACCTCTGACACTTTGGGAACCATGTGTTTCATTTATCTGTCACCTTTGTTTACTCTCATTTGTATACTTAACTAATTTGACTTGACACAATAAGGGCATGACCATGAGAAGCAAAAGACATTGCTTAAATATTTCATAAAATGCTTTAAAAAAAGTGACATGAGAGAATAAAGTCCTGGCTCCTTGGTCCTGCTGGTTTTTATTAGGAAGAAAGGAGTTTGGGGGGAAATCGCCATCATTACCTCAGATTCCGCATGAATGCCTAATAAAACTCCTAAGGATATGTGAAATATCCGTGTGTTCACTAATGGGAATTGATTCAGCATTTGATCCATTTTTAAGCAGATTTAATGACGTTTCCTTGTCTGTGTCTCCCCGTGGTTCATTATTCCATTAAGTGCCATTTAGGCTGGGTGATGTGTGTAGAAGGGAACAGCTTGCGATGGCTTTTGTTTAACAAAGCCCTCGCCGGCGCTCCCGCGGGCTCCCAACAAGTGACAGGTCCCATCCCAGCACGGTGGCCTCCACTGGAGTCACATCAAAGATACATGGCATCAGCTGGGAGTCAACTGGTTTTGGCAGCTGCGCTCCTCACTGATGGATTTGGGGCGGGATTAACAATTTAAACCCAGCCCTTGTGTTAGCATCTCTCTCCCTCATTAGCCGCGCGCACGCCTTGAACAGCTGCAGAAAAATTACCTTGGAATAGCATGGCAATCTGGATTGGAAGATTTCCTGCTGGATTTGGGGTGTTCTCCTGATTTGCTCCTTGGGGTGCTTTGCAATGTGCTGTGGGCTCTCCAATGACTCCTGGTCATGTCCCAGGGCTTGACCAAGAGCTGTGGGAGGAACCACTGGGATGGGTCCAGCTTCACGCCACTCTCCAACTGATCAAGTTTAGTCTTCCAAGGAGTTCAGCTGGTTCTGAACCAAACTGCTCTGCCTTTCAGGCCCTAAATTTAGCTGCTGTTCAGTTGTGGCCTTTAACTTCAGCCATTATTTTCTCCCTTTGTTTCCCTTCCCTGACATATTTATAGAGCAGCCAGGTCCCCTCTTGCTCCTTGCCTGGGAAGGCTGGGGGAGCCTGGCTCTGCTCCTTCCCTCTCCCGGGATTCCTCTCCCATTCCAAGGACAATGAGGTTGCTCTTTGCAGCAGCTGTTCCAGGGCCACTTCTGCCTTTTCCAGCAATGGATATTAAAAGTGTCCTGTGGGTGTCAGAGACAACTTCACCTGGGGCTGGCACTCCACCAGGAATCCCTCTTCCTCCCGACTGGAAATCGCTCCTTCCAGATGTTCCTGGAATAAAATGCTTCAAGGACTTGAGGGCAGCAGGTGGATTTTATTTTCTTTTCCAGCCGTACCACACTGCGAGGAGGACACTGAGGGGTTGGAGTGTGTCCAGGGAAGGAAATTGAGCGGGGGAAGGGTCTGGAGCCCCAGGAGTGGCTGAGGGAGCTGGGAAAGGGCTCAGCCTGGAGAAAAGGAGGCTCGGGGGGGACCTTGTGGCTCTGCACAGCTCCTGACAGGAGGGGACAGCCAGGGGGGGCCAGGCTCTGCTGCCAGGGAAGAAGGGATGGAACAAGAGGAAACGGCCCCAGGTTGTGCTGGGGGAGGTTTGGTGGGATATTAGGGAAAGTTTCTTCATGGAAAGGGCTGTCCACTGCTGGCACAGCTGCCCAGGGCCGTGTTGGAGTCCCCATCCCCGGAAGGATTTAAAAGCTGTGTGGATGTGGCACCTGGGGACATGGCTTAGTGGTGGACTTGACAATTTTAGTTCAAAGATCTTAGATGGGCTTTTCCTAAATGATTCAAGGATGCCATGATTTCAGCTGTCCCATGGTGTGCTGGTCTCCCAGGCAGCTCCACACCTCAGCTGGCACTTGGGATGAGCAGATCCCAGGGCCCAAAATCTCTGACTCATTGCAGCTTCTCCAAGCCAGGCCTAATGTGCCTCCTTCACCTCCCTACACAACCTCCACAAGCACAGACCCCGCAAAACCTGCCCAGAAAGCTGCTCCTGGGGCTGCTGGTCCCTACTGGTGCTGGAATAAAGGAGAACGGATGGCCATGCATCTGCTCAGAGTTCAGCAGGATTCAGGCCATTTAAATGTAGAGTTAATTGAAAATGCTCAATGACTGGAGCCGGGGGGGTGCTGGAAAACCTGCCATGGAAATGCTTGAGGTGACTCGACTCAGCCTCGTGTCCCACAGCAGAGCCACTGTGGTTTAAGGACAGCGCTAATGCCACTATCATGCACTCAGTGCCACTTAGAGCAATATTTAAAGGCACTGTGGAGATTCTTGACTCGATTTTATGCTATAGCCAGTGACACACATCTTCAGCCTCAGCTCACCCCAACCAGAGATGCACTGACACATCCCCACGTAGGCAGGGCTTGCTTTGAGTGGTGTGGAATAAGAGAAAAAAATCAATATAATGTAAAATAAAGGCATTTCCAAAAATAAACTGAGCCATGATTCACTTTAGTTTCGAGCCTGTGCCCACAGCCCTTGTGTGTAACCTGCTGGCAAAGCTGAGCAGAGAGCAGAGCTGGATCCTGGCCAGTAATTACAGTGATCAGGAGAATTGAAATGTTTTGCAAAGCTTGCTTGGCTTTTATAGGTGAGCTGCAGAACAAGACAGCTTGGAAGTCTCCTTGCCTTTAACAAAGATGCCATTTCATTATTCAAATGAGCAGGTACCGTGGAGTGGTGATTACACAGCTGGTATCTGCCTTTCCCTGAGACTCCAGCTCTTTAGGGGATTTTGCTGTCTGATTCCGAGGGAAAATGGGAATAACAGGGCAGATGATTGCTCCTCAGGTGGGCTGTGCTCAGTGGATGTGATATCTCCCTCCTGTATGCTTCTACATTCCATACTAGGGGAATTCGGGCTGCACAGAGAGCTGGGATGACCCTCCAGACCTCTCCAAAATGCCTGGCAGGAGGTTGGGAGCACAGAGTAAATGGGAAACTGAGGCAGGGAGAGGTAATCCTGTTTGGAGCTGACCCAGCCAAGAGATTGGATGTGGGACAGTCAAATAAATCAGTCTGGGCTGGGCAAGTCTGTCTGCAGGAGCAGAGGGATGGTGCCAGACCTGGGCCATCCGTGACCCTGTGCCTGCCCTCACCTCTCTTGAGCACCATCACAGCAGCAACAAAAAAAAAAAGAGAGAAAAAATGAAAATAAAACGTTATTTAGAAGAAGAAGCATTAAAAAAGAATGACTTCTTCTTCTTAAGTAACGGCAGCAGAGTCTGAATCCTACTCATCATTTCAAAGTGCTGACTCATTTACCACTCGAAATGAATTGAGGGCTGTTAAAGGGTTTATAGAAGATTTCATTAAATATGGATTGAGCCAGCTTAAGATGGAAATTGTTATAAAAGCTGGCACCGTCTCTGAGAACCAAATGGTTCCGTTTATTACAGAGATATTTTACTGCTGCCTCTGGCCCGAGCCCCGCGGTGGCCGCGGAATGGCAAACACAGCGACGTGGGAACGGAGCTGGTGTATTCCAGAGTGGGAACGGAGCTGCTGTATTCCAGAGTGGGAATAGAACTGCTGTATTCCAGAGCGGGAACGGAGATGGCATAGTCCAGAGTGGGAGCCGAGCTGGTGTATTCCAGAGTGGGAATGGAACTGCCATATCCAGAGTGAGAACAGAGCTGTCACATTCCAGAGTGGGACTAGAGCTGTCCTACTCCAGAGTGAGAACAGAGCTGTCCTATTCCAGAGTGGGACTGGAGCTGTCCTATTCCTGAGTGGGAACAGAGCTGTTGTATCCCAGGGTGGCTCTTTGCCCTGCAGGGCTGTTGTGGGTCCAGACTGCAGGGTTGATGTCACTGTATCACAGAATCCCAGAATTCTGGAATGGTTTGGGATGGAGGGGACCTTAAAGGCAATCTCTTTCCCCTGCCTTGGCCAGGGACACCTTCCATAGGCCAGGCTGCTCCAAGCCCCTTCCCACCTCAGCCAGGATGGGGCAGAGATGGAGATGAGCATCCCTGTGCTGCTCCAGCAGGAATGGGAAAGACCACACCAAGATCTTCGAATGATGTGGAGGATAAAACAGACACCCCTCAAACCACATTTCTGGACAAACCCTCCACTCTGTGCTGCACCTCACACCAGCTCTGAGCCTCTCCCTGGCTTTTGGATCACCAAGAAATGCATGGATGGGTTGGGGCATGAGGAGATTTCCCTGGAACAGCAGGAGCTCAGCTGTCCATGCCTTCACCCTTTGCCGGACAAAACCCATTCCAGGCTGCTCCCAACCCACCCTGACTCTTCCCAGCCCATCCTGGCCATTCCCAGCTCTCCAGCTGCAGGCAGTGGGATGGTGGTGTGTGAATGAAGGGGTTTGTCAGGATCAGGACAACAAGAATGTCCCCCCAGGCGAAGCACAGATGTGTTTGCACTCCAACACGATGCCGACAATTAAAACAACTGTACCTGCATTTATCATATTGATGGGATGGAACACGCTTGGCTGCACCGAGGCTTTTCCAGTACATTATTCATGGGGTCGGATACATTAAAACTGTTTTCATCTCTCTTTATAAATGTACATGGGAGGAGAGGGGCTGTGGGAAATCGAGGAGTAATGCCTGTGGAGGCACGACAGGGTCTGTCCCTTGGCCACTAGTGGAGTGGCTTTTGTCACATCCAGGGTATTTTATTTCATTTCAAAGTGAGGAATTCAGCAAGATGGAAATCTTCTGACTCCAATATTCCCCATTAGCACTAAGCCGTGAACTTGAGCCACATGCAAACCACTCTGCAGAACCTGGCCTTGAAGGTTATTGTGGAATTTGGGAATTGTTTGGGGTAGAAAGACCTTCATGTAGACCAGGGCCACATCCACCACAACTTATGGGACACTCGATTTTGAGAGGGCTGTGGGCAAAGTGACTTTTTAATGCTGAGGGTGAAGAAAGCTCTGACAGGTGCCCAGAGTGTTTTTAGTGCCTGAGCCTTGAGAGCTGTGCCTGGCACTGATTTCCTGCTCACATCTGCTTGTTATCTCTGAAATCCCCAGGGGAATGGGGGAAAATATCCAACCACACACACAGAGGTGAGAAAGAAGCTGGGGGAGGATTCCCTGCTGGAAAAAGGAGGCAGAGTCACCTCCAGGCAGCAGGCAGGGTGACAGCCTCCTCTTTAAGGTGAGGTGAGGAGGTGCCAGCCGGGCCCGGGGCCATGGGTGGGACCCATCTGTCCCACTCCGGGTGTCTGCAGAGGGGTGATGTCTCCTCAGGCTGGGCTGACACCTTGCTCATATCCCCCCTCCTGCCTACAGCCTGAAGCTCCAGCTCTTTTATTCACAACTTTGTCCCTGTTTTTGGCTGGTGGCAAGGCTCAACACAAGCTGCTTGTGCTCACACCCCTTGCAGAGCCAGCACTGGCTCAGCAGCAGCTCTAAATGAGCACAGCAATAATTAACCAAACCAGGCAAAATTATTCCAGAAAGGGGGTGAGGGTGAAACCCCTCCATATTTTTGTTTCCTCCCCACAGGCAATGAACCATGAAATGGGTCTGGGTTCATTAGTGACAGCACCAAACAATTAAGAATTCTTGTGGCTGATTTGCTTGGGTCGAGCCAGTTATTTTTAAAACCAGGAACAAAATAAGTTGCTTCACCTTTGCTGATCCTCATCTCTTTACAGCAGGTAGAGACGAGCTGAGCTGGTTGAATTTTCTTTTATTGGATTCTTTTGATTTTTCTTGGACATCTACCTGGAACATTAAATGTCCTTTCTCTCCTTATAACCCAGTTAATGCAACAAAATATGAGAATCCTTCAGCTTCTATTATTGGAGAAAAACCCCTTCACCTTGTATAAGAAAGGATGATGTACTTTTTCCCAGAAAGGTACAAGAATTTACAAGTGACACATTCAAGGATCCCCAAAAACGCAGCAGCAGCTCCCTGAATGAGGAGAGCAGCAGTTGCTGGGCTTTTGTTGTGGATAGAAATGCTCCAACATCAGCCCCTTTGGATAAAGGAAAGGAAAATTTTGGTTCTATTTGCTTTCCTCATTCGGAAAGCAGGGGTAAGATGTCTATTTGCTGTGCCCTCCTTGGTGACCAGAGCCAGGTGACACCCCCAGGTCCCCTCCCTGTGAGTGACCTTCAGGGACAGTCCTGGAGGCAGATGTGGCCTCCTGCATCCTTTGATGTTCATCCCACCCCACAGGAACCTCCCTGCTGGCAGCTGCAGTGCCAGATGCTGTGGCCACCGAGGGCTTTCAAGGTTGCTGCAGGGTGGCAGCAGCCCCTGCCAGGCTGGCTGGCACCTGCAGCACAAGGACAAGGGCTTTGGGAGCTGCCAGATGTGCAGCAGCGTCACTGGGCAGGGGTGGAGTCTCCGGAGGGACTTAGAAGCCATATGTGGATGTGGCACTTGGGGACGTGGGTCAGTGGTGGCCTTGGCAGTGCTGGGGAACGGTTGGACTCGATGACCTTAAAGGGCTTTTCCAGCTCAATTCCTTGGGGGGTGGCAGGAGGAAGGAATGGGGACCACCCGCGGATCCAGGGGAAGGGCAGATCTCAGAGGCAAAGGGGCACAGGCCTGGCACGACAGGGAGGGAGAATGTCCCTTATCCAAGTCCACAGTCACCCCATCTCTGGGGCTGCACAGAGACCTTTCCACGGAAATCCCTTTAAAATTAAACCCTCAGACCTTTCCTCAGAAATCCCTTTAAAGCACGTGGGTTCTAATAACAGATAACTTCCCCATGACAGGCGTTAGGCCTTTCCCAGGCCATTTTGGGAGGGAGTGGAAGCTCCGTGGCAGCAGTTTGCTCCTGGGATCGAAAATAAACATGGCACAAACCCCACTTGTCTCAATGTCTTCCCATTCCACGTGATTAATGCCCGGACAGCAGCAGGATCTCTGCCCTGGGTTTATTACAGCTGCTGGGCCATTCATGACCCCAGTGCCCTCTGGCAAAGCTCAGCTGGGAACATACTGCCAAGGGGAGACATCCTGGCAGCGGCCCAGAGAGGCCACAACCCCTCTGGTACCACTCATTCCCTCCTTGCAGCCTCCTCTTTCTTTGTATATCAAACCCGAGCCCAGCAGTTCTTGGAAATGGGCAGAAAAGAGAAAATTTGGGCAAACGCTGGGGTTTTTTTTAGCTCAGCCTTCATTTCTAGGAAACCAGGCTTGCTGTTTTCTGTGTTTTTCTTGTGTCTCTCTAAAGCTGTCCTGTCATTGATGAAGCAGAATAAACCCAGTCATTCTTCCCTGTTCCTTTGTCTTAGATCCTGGTCTTTATTTATAGCCGGAGCCTGGAGCAGGAATGAGCAAACTCCAGCTTGGGGCTGTCCCTGCTCCCTTCCCTTAACCTCATCCCACGTGAGGCAGCTCACAAAGCTTTCCCCGTGGCACAGCTCTTCTCTGGAGCCTTTCCAGCCTCCAGAGGGACAGTTCCCTTTCATTTTGCGGCAAAGAAGCTTTGGTTTGGCAAAATGGAGCAATCCTGTCAGCGAGAGCTGAAGGAGAGGGTAAATCCCTCTTGTTTGCTCCAGACGATTCTCTGCATCCTGTTGGCTCACTCGGAAATCCACAGGGAATTTCAAGGAGTTTCTAATTTGTTTGGGCTTCCTTTCTGAATGGCCGAGGGATGCTTGGTCAGGCTCCTCGCTCCTCCCTGGGAAATGCCCCGTGCTGGGTGACACAAACACTGAGTAGAGAATTGCAGGATTGGGTTCATTTGCTTTCTGAGCATTTAGGAACAAGGCAGATATTTCCAGAACTTTTTCTGTGCAACTTTTAGACCTAAAAATGGATTTCCTTCTTAACGAAACCTGAGTTTTTGCTCTAGACAGTGCCGGGGGGCGATGGGGCTCTGCAGAACATCCCAAAGCTCCCGGGACCAGCAGAGCTGGATCTGGAGACCCATCCTTTACCCAGCCAGCAGTTTGGGTCTGCTCCATAATGAAGATTAAACACTTACAAAGTTTTAGTGATGTCTCGGAATTTCCTCCAGGGCACATTAGGAAGAGAGGACCTGCAGAGCTTGGCTTTGATGTGGGAACAGTTACCTGGGGAGGCCGTCAGCTCCATCCGAGAGTTTGGACAAGCAGCTGTCAGGAATAGTTTAGGTGGATTTAATGGCTTGGGGACAAAAGCTCAGACTACAAGACATCCCCAGCCCCTGCCAGCTTGTGCAGGTTACCCACGGGCATCTCAAGAACTGGACTATGGGATAAAAAATGCAAATAAAAGCGCAAAGCTCCTTTAAAATCACATAGCAGGCATTTAGGTGGAGAATTCTGTTGGGGTTTAAGCCCTCAGGGTTTTGATTTTGGGGTGCTGGGAAGGATGTGGCAGAATGGTGCCCCCAGGAGTGGCCACATTTACAGGAATCCTGCCTGGGGGTTGAAGGCTGCTGGATAAGAAACAGCAAGTAAATGAAGTGCATGGGAATTAATCTGAGCAAATCCAGTTTGGGGCTTATTAGGCAATTGGTATGCAAGGAGAAGCTGCTCTTAAAGCACATTTAGCCCTGGGAGGAGATTTTTGATTCATCTCCTTCAAGGTTCCAGAATGTGCCACTGAGGAAACTCCGTAAATATTCCCCAATAATTTGCCAGAATGGCTCAGCCATGGCCAGAAGCCCCCAAGGGGCAGGGAGAATCTCCATCCCTCTGGCCCAGCATTCCTGGCAGGCTGCTGAAATGCTGGACACAGCAATTAATGCCAATTGCTGCAGTCACTTCCTTGACGGGCTCTGATCTGGATTGATCCACCAGCTCAATTTTGTTGTTGGGGATAGAATTTCTCATTTCAAGACATAAATCTCTCTCTCACTTATCAATGCAAAGATTTGTACAGTTAATAGGCGCTGGCAGTATCTGTAATTCCACATGCTGGGCCGGGAGACTATCTCAGGGCTAGGGAATGGCCTGCCCTGGAAGGAAAAGAAAATTATTAGATTAGAAAAGGCAGGAGCACCAATATTTCTGTAGCTCATTGCCAGGATGAATTGAAGTCTTGGCCCTATTAAGCTGATAACAAACCTGGCTTCAGCAGGGCCAGGGTGTGCATGGAAATTCTGCAGGAATAACCAGCGATGGCTTGGGATCTTGATTTTTTATAGAGTGGGGAAGCCAAGACCTCTGGGATAAGCAAACTCAGCCTGTGGGAGAATAAATAGCCTCAGATCCACCAAATTCTCCTTGGGGCGAAGGAGAGGAGACTTCAAAACTGCCCTGGGAATTTCCCTCCATCCTCTACACTCCTATGGGAGTGGGTTCTAAGTCCAGGTCTTCAAGGCATCTTTTCTTCCGCCCCTCAAACCCTTCCCCTCCCAGCTTCAATGAGCAAACCTGGCTCCAGTGATCTTTCCCAAGGCCACTCCCTAAAGCCGTGTTCCTCATGGAGCAGCCAACTTCCAACTCCTGCTTTCAAGAGCACCTGGAAGTGGCAGCAGCTCGGGAAGGGAAGTTCAGGGAAGGGAAGGTTTGGGAAGGTTTGGGAAGGTTTGGGAAGGTTTGGGAAGGTTTGGGAAGGTTTGGGAAGGTTTGGGAAGGTTTGGGAAGGGAAGGTTTGGGAAGGGAAGGTTTGGGAAGGTTTGGGAAGGTTTGGGAAGGGAAGGTTTGGGAAGGGAAGGTTTGGGAAGGTTTGGGAAGGTTTGGGAAGGTTTGGGAAGGTTTGGGAAGGTTTGGGAAGGGAAGGTTTGGGAAGGGAAGGTTTGGGAAGGTTTGGGAAGGTTTGGGAAGGTTTGGGAAGGGAAGGTTTGGGAAGGGAAGGTTTGGGAAGGTTTGGGAAGGTTTGGGAAGGGAAGGTTTGGGAAGGGAAGGTTTGGGAAGGTTTGGGAAGGTTTGGGAAGGTTTGGGAAGGTTTGGGAAGGTTTGGGAAGGGAAGGTTTGGGAAGGGAAGGTTTGGGAAGGTTTGGGAAGGTTTGGGAAGGGAAGGTTTGGGAAGGGAAGGTTTGGGAAGGTTTGGGAAGGTTTGGGAAGGTTTGGGAAGGGAAGGTTTGGGAAGGGAAGGTTTGGGAAGGTTTGGGAAGGTTTGGGAAGGGAAGGTTTGGGAAGGGAAGGTTTGGGAAGGTTTGGGAAGGTTTGGGAAGGGAAGGGAAGGGAAGGTTTGGGAAGGTTTGGGAAGGGAAGGGAAGGGAAGGGAAGGGAAGGGAAGGGAAGGGAAGGGAACTCGTTTGGCAGGTGCAGGTAGCCACAGCAGAACAACTGCTGCCCTCTGCTCCTCTGCTCCTCTGCTCCGGCTGGTATTCCTGGGTGTGTCTGCAGGATACAGGTGATACTCAGAACCCACCAGTCACAGATAATAGAAATAAAAATTGTCATCTCTGTGGTTTCCTGCTCTGCTCCTGCAGGGATTTTGCAGAGTTTTCTCCCTGGTTCCTGTTTGGGGTGCTTTGCAGGGTGTCCATCTCTCTGCTGGCTTCCCACAGGATTTGGGAAGCCATTTGGGCAATTTCAGAGAAAATCTGGGGATAGGCTGGAAGGTCCTTCATGGATTGTGGCAGTTTCTCTGCCTGTGATTCTGCCATGGGCATCCCACACTCACATCAAGCATGGAATCATGGAATGGTCTGAGTGGGACTCCACTTTAAAGCCCATCCAGTTCCACCCCTGCCATGGCAGGGACACCTCCCACTGTCCCAGGCTGCTCCAAGCCCTGTCCAGCCTGGCCTTGGACACTGCCAGGGATCCAGGGGCAGCCACAGCTCCTCTGGGCACCCTGTTTCAAACTCCACCAGGGATCAGAAAACAGAGACATTTTGGGGTCTTTGGAGCCATTTCTCCAAATCTCTGATCCAGAGTGATGCATTTCATGGCAGAAAACTGAAGGGAACCAAATCCACCAGGAAAACATCTCATGTCTGGTTTGCTCAACAGAGCGAAGAGCTGGCTGGTGGAAAAGGTGTCCCAGAAAGAACTGAATGGATAAGGAATTGTCTTCCTAATTCCCTCAGTGGTAAACTGGGGATGATGTTTAGGGTGGTCGGTGTGTGTGGATCTCCTGCATTTCCTATGCAGGCAACAAAAATCATTTTGAGTAGGAACCACCTTTATTTTTTGCACTGGCGGAGGTAAAAATACACATCCATTAGAAAAAGAGTGCTGTGGGCACCTTATCTCCAGGGAATGCGTGATCGAGATCCTTGTGGAGAGAGATGAAACGCCCCAAATTGACGGAAACCTGTTGTCATAGATGCAAATTTCACAGGTACAGGAATAAATCCCCGGCAGTCATGGGAGTGCAAGATTAGATTTGTCTGATAACAATCTTCAAAACACACAAACCCAGGATTTCTTCCCCTGGACTAAGGAATGGAGTGGGATTTTGGCAGATTGGAGGTGATACCCAAATCCTGGCCATCCTCCCCAATAGGAACATGGGAGGGACAAGGACACAGGACAATTAATTTCTTCCTTTCCATGTAGGGTCTTGCTTTGACTTGAATTCTGAAAACCCTCCACAAGGCAGGGCAAAAAGAAAGGCACCGTTTCCGATAAGCCGGGTTCAAAGGGAAGCATGAAATTTGGATGGATGTGGAGCCAGAGCAGCCTGGGCTCAGCTCAAAACCCACAAATGCTTGCAATATAGATTTCATTTAGATTGAAGGATTTGTTTAGTGTGCATATTAGAAAACACTGCCCTTATTAATTCTCTTCCTTTTGGGATCTTTCTCTGTTTGTTTGGGTGTTTTTTGAAGCGAACAATTTCAAAGTCAATTGAATCCTGGGGGAAGGTGTTGGCTTGACAGGTTTTAAGCTCAAATTTCTTCATTTACATGCAGAGATAGCATGAGATTGGGAAGGGTAAACTTTCCATCTGCTCTAATAGGCATGGGTTGGGAATACGAGGAAGGAAAAGTGCATCTGTAGGTCTTCAAATTTTACTAGGGATATAAGCCATGGATCAGGCACCACTAAATTCACTATATTTGGAGTTTTCCAGAAATAAAACAGCACCTGGACTCAGGTGAATGGAAATAGATCTCCTGTCTATCTTTTATTTCCCTTTTCTGTGCGTTTTCAAACTCACACGTGCAAAATGGGGTTGAATTTGGATACAGGGACCCAAAGGGTGCCTCTTGTGCCTGTCTTGATGGGATTTTCCATTCCTCCAGTTGGACAATGCTCCTTTCTGCTGGCACTGGGGCTCCGTGCCTGCTCCAGGAGTTGGATGGAGCCCAGCACATCTCATTTCACCTCATGTAGGTCAGCCCAGCGCCAGCAGATGGGCTTGTCATGGAGCTGGACTCTAATTCCATCATCCCTTCGATCCAGACGTGCCCTGGGAGGGAGGGGACGCTGCAGCTCCAGGAGCCACTGGGGCAAGAGGTGCCAAAAATAAACTCCTTCTTCCATTAATATTTAAATTTTCCCAGAACTGAGGGAGATTCACTGAGGGCTGATCCAGGGTATTGTAAATTGGGGAAAAAAGGGGCACTAAAGTGTGATTTTTAATCCCTGCCCATGGCAGAGGGTTGGATCTAGATCTTAGGGGTCCCTTCCAACACAACCTTTCTATGATTCCATGATTTTTCAGCCTTTTTCCTCAAACTATGTGAATTTTAACAGAGTTAAAAATGCATTTCAGAAGATGCTAAAATGAAGTATCTCTAAATAACAACTTTCAGCCTCCTCCCCTCCACTCCCAATAACAAAAGCTGCCAAAAGCAGATGATGTTTAGAGTTTTATTGTGTTTTCTCTTTTCTCTCCTGGTTTTTGGGGGTCTTTGGAGGTTCTACTCATGCTTCCTACACTACAAGGAGAGCAAAGGTGCTGCCCTCCCACTGTAACGCATAGCCCAAACCTCAGGAAGGAGTTTCAGAGGCAGAAATCCCCTTTAAGGCTGGTTTTTGCTGAATTTGACCCTGCACTGACCTTGTCCTGGCCTCTTGCACGAACAGAGGTCATTAAGCTCGCAGCTGCTTTTGGATTTTTGGAGAGAAAAGAAAGGCCAGAGACACATTCCTTGCTTCCCCCTCTCTCCCTCCTTCCCGCTGATCTCCTCAGCCCCTGCAGGTTGCTCCGCAAGGAAGCGTTTTGGATATAAATAAATACAAACCCCCTCGGGACGCCCATTGCCGACAGTTCCAGTGCAAAGAAGGTCCCAAAGTTCAGAGTTTAATGCAAAAGTCTGAAGTGACCACAATTTATTCCAAATTGCTTCGCTTGATCTGGTGACCTCTGGGAGTTATCGCTGGAGGAGCCGGGGATCGGTAGCCGGGAGCAGCGGGAGGCGGCGGCAGCGCAGATGGGAGACAGCTCTGCAAGGACAAGGCTGAAGCGACATCTGGGGTTTGAAGGAGCCTTGGAGAGACATTTTCCTCCAGAGAGCTCGGGGATTTGAAGCCCATGTGAGCAATCAGCATCAAGCATCCTGCGGGAGCCTGGCAGGGATCAGCAGGCATTGCGCTCCTCGGGCTGTGCTCGCCCCATGGCATTTGCAGGGCAGATGGGTGCCAGGGATGGGGGATTTGGATTGGATTTCCTGGCTCCCTGCCCTGGGTGCTTTGGAGCTGAACTCCTCCCTCACTGCTGCAGGGTGCCAGCACTGGGAATAGCTTTGGGTGACCGACACGTTCACAGCTCAGTGAGGCCCCCGAAGGAGGTTTTGTGAACGTTGCCTGGGTTAAAAACCCAATAATAATGGAGTGGACAGGAATGGGAGGAGGCAGAGCAGGCTGGATCCTGACAGACACACACTGGGCGGTACTGGGTTGGCCCTGTGCCCGGTTTTGCTGCTGATCACCCACAGCCTGATGCTGGCAGTAGGGTCAGAGTTTATTCTCCTGCCTTTTATTTCATCCTTGTCTTTGCTAATTGAGTTCTGGAGGGGCCAAGGTTGCCTTGACCTCAGCTGTGACTCCAGGGACAAATCCTGTCCCTGGCTGTGCTGGGCTCTGTGATCTGTGCCCAATCCCTTCACACTCAGGGCAGCCTTTTGCGTCTGCTAAATAATCCAAATGGATTTCCAGCCCCCAAACCCTTGCGGCAGCAATATTTAGGATTCCTGTGTGTGCTGGGGAACGCTGGAAGTGGCAGCTTCTTTGAGGCTGAATCAATCGACAGAAAAGCACTGATTTCACAGAGCTCCCAAACCCTTCTGGGTCAATACGAGAAAATGAGACACTCAAATGAAGCTGCGAATGGTTTGTGCAGAGCCTCTGAGTCCTGGCTTTGTGACAGAATTGGAAACAGGAGTCACAGGTTTTCGGGAAACCTGACTCTCATTCATGGTCATTTCTCATAACAGACCCCTCCTTTTTTCTGCCTTCTCCAATCACATTGATTGGACAATGACAGACCCTGCCAAGATCTGCACATGGATGGGCATGGAGCACCGCATCCCTCAGGTGCCCGGGATGTGCTGGGATCCATCAGGGACACATCCCAGGAACCTCCACCAGCTGAAATCATAGCCTCCAAGGAGCCAGATGCTTGAAATCCTGGTTATTTCAGATGGGATTTGAGGGAGATAAACCCTCCTCTTGCTCTAAAGCCACTGACATGGGTGGCATTCCCAGCTGGCACTTTGTTCCCGCTGGTCATGGCATTCAGAGGTCATTGTTTAACCCCTTTTGGGGAGGAAAGAATACAAATAAGTAACTGCAGCTCCTCTTCCCTTCCAAAGCCTCTGTAACCTGTCTGCAGCAATAGCCTGGTGCAGGAGAACAGGGATGTGAACAGGGATGGAGCTGGGAAAGAAGACCCAACTCTAGAAAAGCAGGAAGGGAGATTGGGTGGGAGTTGGTGTCCAGTTCCATTGCATCTTTCCTCTATCTTTGCTATCCTGAGATGCCCAAAAGAAGGTTGTCTAAGCCTAATGTTGGGCAAAGGGGGGAATTTTTGGGGTTATCCTGAGAAGACCCAAGAGTTGGACTTCGATGATCCTTGTGGGTTCTTCCCAACTGAGGAGATCCTGCAATTCCATGATTTTAATGTAGTCATTTAGCTGATTTTCAGAGCCAAAGGTGAGTATCTTGGGGGCATGGCTTTCCCTGTCTAAAAGTCACTTTGTCTACTTGTTACCCAGATGAACACCAGCGTGGCAAAATCCGTGGAATCACGGAATCATTTAGGTTGGAAAAGCCCTCAGAGATCATTGAGTCCAACTGGCAAGACCACCACTAAACCGTGTCTCCAAGTGCCACATGTACGCATCTTTTCGATTCTTCCTGGGATGGGGACTCCAACACTTCCCTGGGAAACCTGTGCCAGTGCTTGAAGCCCTTGAAATCCCACTCTTCAGAAAATTTCCTCTTCCACCACACCAACTTCTTGCACCTTGAGAAAGCAGCAGAAGGCCTTCAAATCCCTGCCCACCCCTCCTCGGAATTGCTCCCCTCTTCCCCTCCCCACCTTGTGGCATGAAGGGATCTCGGATCTTTCCAAGGAGGCAGATGCTGGTGCCATTATCCCAAGCTGTATCCCGCTCCACAGGAAGCCCATCATGCCTCCACTGCTATTCCTCATGGTACCCAATGCTCTCCATCAGCATGGAAATCGCTGCCTGGCTGCATTTAATGCCCAAATTAAGCAGCTCTTTCCCTGCTGGAGCCGAGTGCTTTTCCTGCAGTCAGACTTCCTCAAGCACATGTCCCGGGGTGCTCCAGGGAGTGCTGCCGGAGGGGAGGATATTCCAGAGTCACCCATGGGCCTCTCTCTAATTAGGCTTAAACGAAGCTGTTTGATAAGGACATGCCTTTCCCAGCATTAGGAATATGGCTGTGGAGAACAACACCAGCTGTGGAATAACACCCATCTCAGCCCAGCAAAGATCAGTGCTAGGGCTAAATTACATCCTGGCCCAGCAATAGGGGGATTTTTATCCCAGCACAGCCTTTAGATGAGGAAATCAACAGCGGGAAGTGTCTCTTAATTTGCTAATAACGGGAATGCGAGCGACGGCTCGAGCGCTGCTGGTGACATTGGCGGGATGCGGCAGGATTTGGGCAGCGCAGGAAGCGCAGTCGTTGGGTAGCAGATGGCACTTCCACATCTCCCATCAAAATGCAAAGTTCCTTAATGGATTTCTGACACGGAGCAGCGTGGCAGGAATGGCTCGGGCTGGGAGCGAGCAGAAGAAGCAGGAATGAGCAGAATCGGGAGGGACCGAGGGCTGCTCGTCCCTGTGCCAAGGCATCCAAAGGCAGGACTGGGATGCAGCAGGGAAGAAGGTACTGTCAAGGGCAAAGCTGACAGCTGCTCATTCCAAAGGCAATTCCCTTTATTGCCCATTGGCTCAGACAGGGCTCCCTTATCTGGGGCAAGTGGCCGTCTCCAATGGGTGATAACAGGAGTGCTTTAGAACTGTGCAGAGAACAATTCTCCATTTGCCAGCTGACCTGGAATATCAAGGGAGAGGGGGAAAAAAAGATTATTGATCTAAAATAGCCCTCTTTTGGTCTATTTTATAACAGTTGGATGGAGAAAAAAAAATCTCCACGAGCTCCCAGTTCAATGAATGACAAGGGAGTGGGATTTATTATCCCAATTCATTCCTTTCTGAATGAGGGCAGGTGTTTCTCAAATGAAACGCTTTTCCCAAATGAGCAGAACAAAAAGGGTTTAAAAACACAAAGGAAGCTGTGGCTTTTCCAGCTGATGGATATTTGTTTTAGGTATCACTCAGTACTTTGTTTTTAGAGGGCAGAGAAAACTTCCATGGACCTTTTTCTGAACGTCTCTCATTGGAATTCAGGATTTAAGGAGTTAATTCCCACCTTCGCCTTTCAAACTCCAGTTCATTTAATTTAATAGCGGAAAAAGAAAGAGAGTGACACATTATTGAGTTTACATGATGGCCCAAAGACATTACAATGATGGGATTATGTGCTTTGGAGTAGCCTTATCATCCAAACTCCCACACGCAGGCAGGAACAGGAGAAATTCATCACTCAATCCTTAGCACTGCTTGTCAGAATGAGGATGGTTAATTAATATGACCTTTTTTACTCTAAAGGGAGAACCCAGAAAATTCCACCTCTCTTGCATTTGTTGGTACAGAAATGAAATGAGTCCCAAAGTGCACTAATCCATGAAAGCAACAAAGGGTATTCAAGAACCTTCTCCTTCCTCCCCACTCCGCAAGCCAGAGGAAAACAAGTGTGAAAAGGAAGTCTCAGGTAAATAGAGCAGCTCTGCAGTAAATAAAGCAGGAAATATCAAGTGTGATCTCAAGTCCAACAGCCTCAGCTGTGAATTTTCGGCTTCCACGAGCAAGGAACCTTGAGGGAGACCTTCAGGAAGTGTGAGCCTGGCTTTAATGAAGGGCTGCAGAAAGGAGCTGAGAGCAGCCCGATCAATAAAACACAGGCTCATCCAGAAACCTTCAAATGTATGCAAAAAAGGGCAAAAAGCAGGGGAAAATGCCCTGGAGAACAACACACGAATTTAGCTTGTGGACCATCCCACTCCAACCAAGGGAAAGAAAGGGGAATTTTTCAGCAGTGTTGAGTCACCCCTGGCTCCAGGATCTTTCCCAACCATCCCTACTTCACAGCATCAACCTCTTGATTCCTTTTTTCCGGGGAATAAAGCTGCTATTCAAAGCTGCTGGCTCCAGGGTTGGGCTGGAAAAGCAGCAGTGTTCAGCCCCTCTCCGGGGAGGCTCCGCACAAATCCCTTCATTAGGCACCGGCGAGCACAGGTATCGCTGCTCTGAGATGCAGCACTTTATCTTTCTTTTATGTTTAATCTCTTTTTCCACTCCCACAGGTTGAAAACATTTCCTCCAGGACTCTTCACGCTGCAAAGAAAGTTCCTCAATGTCAAAACTGGAGGAGGTTCAGGCACCTCTTCATGTGAGGATAAAGTCGGATGAGGTGTTGGGAGGAGTCTGGAGAGCAGACGAGGAGCAAGGACACCGTGGGTGCCTCCATCCCTTCTCCACTCAGGGAGCCATGGGGAATGATGGCCCTGGAGAGCCCACGTGTGTGATTCCAGCAGCACTTGGAGCTGCTGCTCCCATCCCAAGTGGCTGAATGCTCTATTTAACTCATTTCTAAATATACCTTGCCCAGCCAGTGTCTGGCAGCGGCTCTACTCTGACCACAGGCGAGTTATATAAAATTCTCACCTCAGCTTCTCTCCCTCAGCTCAGAAGAGCCAGGGCAGCCTCTGTTGTCCTCCAGCTCTCAGCCCAACTCATAAAAGCAAATAAAAACATGGAGAATGAAACCTGGACGTTTTTCCCTTCCAGACAGGAGTAGATTTACTTGGAAATGCCCTCTTGGGTATCTGAAACCCTGACTCATCCTGCATTCCACCGCAGCCTTATGGACAAAAACAGTGCAAGGAAGACATCAACTGCTTCAAAGGGACATTTTTACACCATTAGAATGTGTCTTCTGCCTTTTTGGTTTACAGTGTTATCACCTCACTTCAGAATTGATGGAAAGAGGAGTCGAGGAAGAATTTTCAAAATTTTTTAAGATTTACACAAAATTATGAATTTATTCACCCCTTTCACCCCCAATTTACTGGGAATTCAGGAAGACACATTTCTTTTTGTTCTGGCCTGAGTTAAACCATTTTTTCCATGCTTTTTTTTTCCTCCAGAAGAGGAATTCCAGGCTCTGTGTCTCTTTCACCCTCAGTAAGAGTGGGAAAAAACTGTTGGATCCGGTCAGGTCCTTTCAGCAGAACAGCTGAGACACTCAGCACATGGCTGGTGGAGGAGTCCTCCTGAGTTTTCCTAACTGCTCCCACTATCCTCATGCACGAGGCTATAAATGGAATAAACCACTTGGATCCTTTCTGATATTGTCAGAAATCACTTCAGCATCCCCATAACAACCACGACCGTAAAATCAGATGTCCAGGAAATTAATCCTACTATTCTGGGAAATATGGACGCATCAGTGTCTGCAAAGCTTTGGCCAAAGCATCTCAAGTGACAGAATGTTCATCCTTGAGCAGATTTGCGCCAACACTTTAAACTGATTGTCCAGGCAGGGTACAAGAACCTCACTGGATTCTCCTCTGTGTGTTTCGTCTTTCTTGTTTTTTTCCTGGAAAGGATGAAGGCAGCTACAGAAAGTGTTATCCAGAAAAGAGGAATTCTTACACTGACTGCCTAAAGCTGACAGTGCTCAGGTCAAGAACAAGAGCTCATCCTATCTCAAATCCTGCTTTTTTTTGTTTCCTTTACATCCCAATGGACTTTGGAGGTGCATGAATCCTTGGAATGATGCTGGATGTTAGGAGGAAATTGCTCCCTGTGAGGGTGGGCAGGCCCTGGCACAGGTGCCCAGAGCAGCTGTGGCTGCCCCTGGATCCCTGGCAGTGTCCAAGGCCAGGCTGGACAGGGCTTGGAGCAGCCTGGGACAGTAGAAGGTGATTGGGGGTGGGACTGGATGGGCTTTAATATCCCTTCCAACCCAAGCCTTTCCCTGATTCCATGATTTCGTGAAATATGGCTCCAATATGAAAACATTCTCACCTGACTCTCGGACTCTTAAAATTGGACCAGATTTTAAGAAGGTGCTCCATTAATTCCATTCCATTCCATTCCATTCCATTCCATTCCATTCCATTCCATTCCATTCTTTCAACAGATCCTTTCAACAGGACCTTCCCCCCAGAACTCAAGAGGAGATGTTGAGGAGCTGCAGAAGATTGTTCAGGGCCCATCTCTGAGATTCCTGAATGAGTTTTTCCATGTGTGGGATCTTCTGGACTGGATATGAACACCACCTCGGATCAGCTCTGTCCCATCAGCAGCAGTTGGCTTCACAGCCTGCGCCCACCTCTGCCATCAGCTGCATCCATGTGGATGAGCCGAAGGTTTTCCAGCTCATGGGACACAAGCTGTAGCCGAAACCTTGGACCAGAGGGAGAAGAGGCCACGAAAGGCAATGGTTGTGTTCCACAAAACCAGGGGAGAGGGAAGCAAGGAGAGGAGGGCATGACAGTGGTCACCAAGGAGCTGGGAAAGAGGAAAAATGGGTATTTTAATGCTTCCTGGGAGAGGAATTCAGCGTGTTGGGGTCAGAAATCTTCAAACAACACGGAGCTGGTGGCTGTTTCTGCGAGTGCACTGAGATTCAGGCTCTGCTGGTGTTTCTGAGAGTCCGACTGAGCAGGATCCGTGGATTATCCCTCCCTCATCTCCTCAATTCCATGGCTTATTGAGCTCGTGCCTAGCCATACCTTTCATGAACCTGGATCTCATGTGCTCTCCTGTGCTCTTGAACCCTGCAGGGCATCCTGATGTGAAGAAGTGCTTCCAAGGTTCTTCAGAAGAGATCTCGCATAATTAGTCTTAATTTATCCTCAGTAATTGCCTGCGGCATCCGTCAGCAAAGAGGGGGTTGGAAATGCAGGAGGAGAGATCCTTTATTTTTCATTATTTATTTTCCTTGACACAGAACAGTTTTCTTTCTGCAGGGAAGCTGCTCAGCCGAACTTGTGCAATAAATAAACAACACCAAAAGTTTCTGGGGAACGTTCTGATTTGATTAATTTTGCCACAAGGAACTTCTAAGTAGAAAAAAAAGTCAAATCTGCAACCACGAAAGTAATTTTCATTTTTAAGTTGTCATTCTTTGCATTTGTCGCAGAGCTCTTCCTGCCTTGGGAAGAGCAAGGAATGCTCTTGCATGGATCAGCTGTAATTGGACCCCAGAAAAATCTTTCCTCCACCCACACTCAGCAAAGAACTTGTGGATCTTGCTTCTTCCAGATCCTTGCTGCAATTGGGACATGTTAAAAATAGGGATGCACTCCAGAGGTCTCCCCCAGGGAAGCTGATGAGGTCTGGTGGTTGTTAACCTGGGGCAGGGATTAAGATTTCCCCTCCAGTTCCAGAGATGTTCCTCACAGGCTGACAGCTCCCTATTTTTCAATTTACAACTTTTCCCTCTTGTAATGCTCACATTTTGGGGCATGAAGGCATTGCTTGAAGCCTGAGATTCCTGAGTGAGTTTTTCCACACGTGGGATCTTCCAGGCTGGATATAAACAGTTCCTTGGATCAGCAGTGCCCCAAGGAGGGCTTCTTGTCATGCTGTCCCCGGGCAGTATCCGGCTTCCTGCACTGCTCGTTGCCTTTGGATCTCAGGGAATTACTTTACAACATCTTCCCATCTGTTCCAGCCTCCGGATGCTCTCAGGAGAGCCGGTGCTGCCAGCTGGGTGCGGTGGGTGGTGATTGAAGGGCCCTCGGAGCTGGCACTTCAATGATCTCCGTGAATCTTTCATGCCCCACAGTGGGCTGGGAAACAAAGCATGGAGGAGTCCTGCGAAGGAAGGAGGGAATTCTGTGTCTGTGCTGAGGCAAAACCCCACGTGGATGGCAAGGTCTGAAATCCAGCAGTGCCAGGGGTTAGGTTTGCCCTAAAACACGTAGGGTGGGCCATGGGAAAGCATTTAGAAATATTTAAATTCGGTCTAGTCTGGCATTTTCATTTTCCCACAAAGCAGGTGGTGCAGAAGTTTTCCAGGGGAAGAAGTGTTTGAGATGATCAGGAATTCCTGGGGCTGAGTGGAGCTGCATGAGATGCAGTGGAGCTTCAGCCAATGTGGCTCCAGGGGATAAAATCCCATCCCTTGGACACCACCCCATTCCAAGCCTTTGCACTTCACTGCGTTACTGCCGGAGAGCCCTTTAAACTGCATCAGCTCCCATTTAAATCACAGCAGTTTCCAGTTCCATTTCCAGTGGCAGGTGGGAACAGCAGCCGAAATTTGCTGCTGCCTGAGAGCCTCGTGGCGCTGGTGGAGGTGGCACTGCCATCCCCGTGCTCTCTGCCACCACGGGGCTGTCCCCACTGCTCAAACGTAGCCCAACAGGGGTGACCTGCTCCTGCCCCACACCCAGGAGCTGGGTTAAAGTGGTGTAAATGCACCAGTATTTCACCAAAATTGGCTCTTTTCCACTTATTCTCTCTTTTTAACAGCTCCCACACACACAATCAGCAGCCACACGGCCGGGGAAAAAAAGTGCTAGAAATGACAGCAGAGTAACAGAAAAACTAAAACATTTTCACAGCCTTGTCTGCTGGTTTTAAGTGCATTTCACCACAGCTCAAAATTACATTATTTAGTATCAATTATCCTTCGATTGAAGCTCGGAGAGGTGGCAAGGCGAGCATTTTTATCTCATTAGCATGTCTTGCCTGCTAACCATTTGCTGTATTCCCTCCCTTTGATCCTGTCTTTGATTATATTGTGTGACAAAAGCCCGTGTAATCTACCATTATTTCCATTAAGAGCCGAGCTGCCCTCCTCTTTGACAAGGCAATTTATTCTCATTGCGGCGCCTTTGTGCAGCCCGGCCAGGTTGCCATCCTCTTCCCGCCCCGGCGGGGTGGGATTGGCAGGTGTTGATCCAGCCTGGGTGGCCTTGGGACCTCGGAGTGTCATCAAGCAGGGCTGCAAATATTGACTTTTTAATGGCAAGCAGGAGGGGATGAGCTGCTGCCAGAGGCAGCGCAGGTCAAGCGGTTCTGCTCTCTGCCCCGGAGAGATGCGATGGATGAAGATGCAGGAAAAGGTCCTTGAGGAGGTGAGATCCATAAGCGACCTGTGAACACGAACAACTTGTTTTAGAGCCCTGAACGAGCTGTATCTGCCCCTCAGCACCCATTTCTGGTGCCCTGATTGGTGTCCAGACCCAAATCTGATTTAGAACAAGAATCCTGTGATCTCCATCCATCTTTCCAAAGTCACTTTGTGAAGCCAAGTTATTTATTTAGAAATATCCTTCTTGCTGGAGTTTTTTCTCCCACAATTTTACAGCCACAAGCTGGTGCTGGAGCCAGAGTGGATCTGCCCAGCCCAATTTGACAAACTAAATCAGCCCTTATGAAATAATCAGGTATTATGAAACCAGCTGGAATAATTTTGACCATTATTTGACTAAGCATGAGCCGTTCTTTAGTCTCAGCTTTAAGAGTGATGCTCCCATGGCAAGGACTCAAGGGCTTTAAAATGGAATGCCCACACAAGGCCACAGCCCAGCATTTTTCCAGGGAGATTAAGCAGCCCTGGCTGCTCTTCCCCACCTCCTCCAAGTGTAAACACCTATTTCTGCCCTTCAAAAAAGATGCACTTAAAATAAACCTCCGGTGTTGTGAAAATACCAACTCCAGCACTCCAAAAGGATAATCACGGTCCTTAACTTGAACACAGTGCACTGAGTGCTTATTACTTTCCCTTGCCCTACTGGTCTAAAAAAGGCAGTGGGAAATGAGTCCTGCCTGGAGAATAAAGAGGGGTTTGGTGGGGATCAGTTATCCACGGCCATGTGGAAGAGGAGAACGCCTTCGAGAAGAGGGAGTGGGAATTAACTGGTGATGAAATCTCCTGTCGGAGACACAAAAGATTCAGGCCCAGGTACCAAAGGCTGCCTCTCCTTCTCCCTTTTCATTAAAATTTCTTCCTCTACCTTAAAATTAAAAGCAAATGAGCGGCCCAAGGTGCTGAACATACCTTTGAGCTCATGTGGGGCCTGACATTGCAGTGGAGAATGTCCTGAATTAACTCCATGGAAAGGATTTGTTGATGTGGGTTCCAAGCTGGCTGCATACTGAGAACCTCCTTTGCGATTTTCTGGCCCTAATTTGAGGTACCAGGTCTCCTCAGTGTCTTTGTGCAGGTCAAGATGCACATAAAGCACCAGGAAAGCTTTTCATGCAAAGAGCATCCACCTGCACCTCAGCTCAAACACAAACAGCTCATCAGCTCATGGAATGAAAATATGTTATGGCAAAAATCCAGAGTCTGCATTAAAATCTGCAGAATATGGATTTTATCCCTTAAATCTCTCTGATTTTTAATTTTTTCTATTGTTTGAAAGAAATCTAATATTCCTGATATTTTTCTTGTGAGTTCCACTGGCTGGTTTGTCTCAGCAAAACCCAGATCTGATTTAATTTCTGAGACAAACTAAGTGCAAACTCTGCCTATTTGTAGTATTTTCTGGTGTTTCAGGGTGATTCCCAGCGGAAAATAACTTTAAATGAGAGTTATGAATTATCTTTGAGTGGCAAGGTTAGGCTGTAAGGAACAAACCTGGGAGCAAGACCTTAGTGCAGAGCAAAGCTCATGTCCTGCTCCAACTAAGACCAATTTCCGTGGAGAATCCAACTGAGAAAAGGAGGAACTTGCTGCAGGAGATGCTCCAGGCACAGGGAAAACCTTCCCCTGCTGCTTTGGAACTCGGTGTGCTGGGATTTTTTATTGTATGAGCATGGAGGTTTAATGAAAATTGGAGAATTTAAAGCACAAAAGCTTTTCTAGACCAAATTGCAGGAGGGTTTTTGTAGGGAAAACAAAAACTTTGCCTTTCTCCTCAGTTCTGGTTTTATTCTGGTAAAAAAAAAAAATGGAAATAAAGGGGTAAAAAAACCCAAAAGAAGGATTTTTTGGGCTGAGAAGTGTCCACATGAGGGTTTCCAGGCCCATGTGTGTAGAGAAGCCCTTTGGAGAGTGGTTGAGCTGCAGCCCCAGAGCTCCTCAGCTCTGGTGGAGAAGTTCCTCCCTGGAACCCAGCACTGGGAGGCAGAAGGTCAGGCTCCATTATCCCCAAATCCCCCTGGATTTCCCAATCTATGCATGTTAACTGCTTCTTTCTCCCTTGCATTTATTAATTCATAAATAAATGAATGGAGTGGGTTGATCCTTCTTTTTCTTTTTTTTTTCTTTTTAATCTTTGAAGTGTTTTTGAAGAAAAATAATTGGCAAAGAACCTGTCCCTTTTCCCAGCAGCTCTGTGGATTCATTTAAGTTTTATAAGTGCTACTTCTCTTAGAATAAATCTTTATTAAAAATGACTGTAATGACCCTCATCTGGACAGGAGAACCATAACCCCAAATCCCACTCTTTCTGTTGAGAACTTTACCCTTCAAAACACAGGGTTTCTTCTCCAGGAGACTCAAGTAGCTTGAAATCACCCCAAAAAGAAAACAGCAAATAACAAACCTTTAGGAATACATTGCTTGTCCCTACACTCTGGAAAGCCCTTCAATTTCTTTCAGCGATGAGAAGATGGGATTTAAGATGGAAGAACAGACATATCTGCAGCTTCAGCTGAGCTTCCAGCCATCCATGAAGGGTTTGGACCCTTGCTGAGATATTTTTTGGAGAAGGGAAGGGAAGAAACGTGGAACGGTGATGGCTGAGGAGATTGGACTGCATGATGGAGCCCAGTGGGGGCACTGAGTTTTGCTCTTAGCACATGGTTAAATGAAGGAGACTCCCGTGAATGGTTAATTCCTGGGTTTCAGCCTGAAAAATCAGCTTCTGCCTCCCCAGCAAAGTCCCACAGGCAGAGGAGAGCCCGTTCCTGCCAGTGGCTGCCTCCACCTCCCCATTTCTCCAAAATTCTTTGGCCTTATCAAATCCCATTAATTGCTTTATTCCCTTCCCACCCAACATCTCTGCTTGTTCCAAAGCCTGGCTGGAAAATCCTGCTTGTGGGGGAAACCAGAGCTCCAGGAAAACTCTGCTTTGCATTCCCACCGGAAGCTCTTGATAACAATTCCGTGACCTGGGCTTTGTTTTTATCACCTGTTAAAGCCTCAGGTCCATTATCTGCTGCTCTGGGCAGGCAGAGCAGGGTCAGTGCTCTTCCAGAGTGAATTAAAATGGAAACCCTGGTGAAATGATGGAGTTTTATTTTCTTTGGAAGAGACACTTTTCGGGGGTTTGTGGAAAATGAACCATTCCAGTTTTATGCAGGACCTAAAGCCCCCCTTGAAAACCTTTGTAAAGCTTTTGAAGTTATTGTGAACAACAAATCAGAACTTGTCAATTGACCAATTCCATAATTTCCTATATGAAAACAGGATGGATTTGGTCCCTTTTCCAAATCTGAATTTTTTTTTGCTTTGAGGACTCTGCACCATGAGATCTATTGGATTACAGCCATGATTTTCCCATCCAGGCTCCATAGCAAGTCCGGTTTGGTTTTTTCCCAAGTTTTTTCCACCTTTGAACTGTTGTCTCTGGCCGTTGCAATTGCAGACCAGTATTGCCACCACAGAGTGATGAGCAGAGTCCTGTGAATGGTGGAGTGACCCCAGAAAGAAATCAAGGAGAAAACAAGCACAGAAGAGCAGGCAAAGACTGAAGACTACTTGACCCCATTTGGGAAAACCAAAGAGCTTAACCAAAAAATCCTCTTAAAAGGCAGGAAAAGGGTTTCATTTTCTCCAAAGTTTTTTGTTGTCATTCCCACACAACTCTTGCAGGTAAGAGAATTTGGAGACAGCCCTCCAACTCTGCCAAGCATGTTTCCATCTTAAGTCATTCCCAAATTCACCTGGGAAATTCGTGATCACCGACCACGGGGCAAAACATCTTGGAAATACATGCCAGGGGGAATTACTGGAGTGAATTCCCAGAAAAACAAAGAGTGGGGGAAAATTATTCAGGTCATCCCATTTTAGCCTGGCTGGGATCGCAGGGACTGCAGCGACTTCGCAGAATTGGTCAACTGCTTTTAAACCAGAGCGATGGGGACAGAGCTTAAGGAAAAAGAATCAGCAAATTAGGCAAGCAAAGCTTCAAGCAAAAAAAATGTGAAAGACAACCAGGAAAATAAAATAAAATAAAAGGGAAATGTTAGTTAATGGAAGCTTCAATCACAAGACAGCAGGAGCCACAGGAGGCTGTCACAGTGACAGCTCACACTTAGTGCTGGCAAAATTGTCCTCTGGAGAGTGGGACTGGGGACAGCAGGATGGGCTTGGGGTGCCTGGGGATGGGGGGACAGACTGGGGCTGGTTTTGTCCTCCTGCCCAAAGCTGGGATCTGGACATGAGGTCTTCCTCGTCTGCCTCATTGTGACCTCTCCAGGGAAGGAAAAACGCTGCTGGCAAAGTCGGTACTGGGGTTTAGGGCCTTTAAATCCTGACTGGGGCTGTTTTCCCCCTTTATGGGAGAAATTAGACAGCAGCCAGAATTTCCCCCTCGCTGCCAAGGAGCTCAATGGGCTGAGTTATCCAGGCAGGCAGAAGGCTCCATGGATCCCCTATGACACTAAAAACCATGGAAAAGCCTTTCTGCCGTGACCCATTGAGATCCTCAGCAGTTCCATTTCCTCTCCCATCTGTCACACCTTTAAAAGCAGAGCTTTTGCATCTCCTCTCGTTCCAGTGTTTCCAAGGCAGCCCCAGGTAACTCCTTCGCTTCCCAAACAACATTCCAGGCTTCCAGCCTCTCCTCCCCACCACTAAAAACAGCTGAATTGGTTATAACAGAGTCATGGATTGACCTGGACCATCCTTAACAGGATGTCAGTCACATCCACCCACGTGGAGGAGCTGAAATCCCTGCCAAGCCCAGAGCCCCAAGCATCCCTGTGCATCCTGAGCTCCTGGATCTCCCATTTCCCAGCCTGAAGTTCTCCTGCACAGCTCATTGGCACGACCTTGGCTGGAACTCCTCTCTCCCAGTCCCTGACGGGTGTCTGCTCTGAAGATGAATCAGATTTTTAGGTCCCAATCAGCTCCCCTGGTTTAGGCAAAATGCATCCATCCCTCTTCCAGCCTATTAAGGGCTGGGATAAACTTCCCAGCTAATGCCGGCTGCAAATCCACCACCAGTCGGGAGATGTCAAGCACCCAAATAATTTTTGTTGTTTGCTAATGAAAGAATTCCTTAGGAGGAGGAAAAAGGAGGAGAAGACAGTGCCAATAAAGACACTGAGCTCCAATTAAATGAGTTTCCCTGTCTGCCTGGATTTGTCTCCATCTCTGAATTGCTCCAGCAAGGTCAGAGTAGGGTGGGAGCTGTGCATCATTCCAAGAGTTCTGCATCGTCCTCTCTCCAAGGACTGCAGAGACCCAGAGGATGCTGAGGTACCAGATTTGGTTTGGGGAGGAGAGAGCCCCACATGTGCCTGCCCTGCTCCCTCCTGATGCTTCTGGGAGAAACAAAACTGAATAAAAAAAGCTCAGGTTTCACCCCAAAAGAAAATTTCCTGCTGCAAAGTCCCCAAAAGCTGGAGATAAGGAAGTCCTGGCAGCACACAGTGTGTGATTGCACAGCTAGAGTGTCACAATGTGAGTCCAGAGAATCCCAGAATAGTTTGGATTGGAAGGGACCTTAAATCTCATCCCATTCCACCCCCAGGGACACCTCCCACTATCCCAGGGTGTTCCAAGCCCCATCCAACCTCCCTGTGCGCAATGATTGTGTTGGGTCTCTGCTGCACAGCCCCCCCTCCAAGGAGCTCTGCTGCCCTTTCCCTCAACCAAAACCCTTTTCCATCAGGATAAATCTCCTGGGAGTCTTCCCATGTAATGAGAAGTCTTCCCTGAGCTGTATTTGGGGAATGAAAGCCCCCAAAGCCTTTGTGTGCCAAGTGCTGCTCCTGCAGCCCCGGAGGGGGAAAAAACCCTCCCAGTTTTGCTGAGCCCATTTCTTTTCGTGCCTTCACAACTTCTCCTGGGTACAAAAAAATGCTGAGGCCCTCCCTTGGCACTGGGATGTGCTGCTAAGGTCGGGATGGACTCCTGGTGTCGTGGATGAGGGATGGCAGCAAGGGCAGGATCCAAGCAGCCCTGGACACACTGTGCACGGCAGCCCCTTTGCCTGAATTCCTCTGGGATTCAGCTGGCACCAAAGCACACCTTAGGGCAGCTAAACCGCTCCTTTTCAGATGCCCAGATTCTTCCTTTTCCTCCTTGGGATGCAGGAATAGCACCCAGGACAGACTCTGTGCAGGGGAGATGCTCAGGTTGAGGCCGGAGGTGTTTAATTATCTGTGGCCTTTAAAGCGCCTGGAACCGGAGTGGCCTTTCCCTGGGAGAACAAAAGAGAGATAAACTGATAAAAAGTCATTTATTGCCTTCCAAGAGTGGAAAATCTGGAAAAATATCAGTTCCCAAAGCCAATTGCAGCCCAGTGCCGTGCCCAAGCCTGGTTCTGTGGAGGGAATTTGCTTCCCTTCCTGCCCAGCTGCAGATGCAACTGCTCTAATAGGCTGTAACTTTCCTTTCCATTTGGAAGTAATGAGATATAATCTGGTTAATTCCAGTCTTTGAGCTCTTTTGGCGGCCTTTTTCTATTCCCTTTTTGGGTTTTTTTTTCCTTTTTTTTTCTCTTTAAAGGAAAACTCCATCACGAAGCGAAAGATTTTCTAATCACTGGCTCTAATTACAAAGCAGAGTAAATTGCCATAAACTTTTTGCTTCTTCTTTTTATTTTTAATTTTTTTTTTTCAAAATTGCTTTAAATATAAAGAAGAATCACTAAAAACCCAGCGAGCAGCTGCAGATTGGAGGGGCTGGTGGAGGCAAGGCTGGGGAGAGATGGGAGGTGGGAGCTGAGGCTTGGAAGGAGCTTTTGTGGAAAACCACAGAGGTGGAAATATCCTGAGGGAGTTGGGATGGAGGTGCCCAGAATCTGTGTCCAGAATCCCCATCCAGGCAGAGGGGGCTCTTCCTGGGGATTTATTGATCCCTATGTGGGTATTTGTTGAGGTGCATCAATTTTTCAATTGGGAGAGTCCCCAGACCAGGCAGGATTTGCCCCAATCCTTGCAGGAAGCGACCTGCTGCCAAAAGCTGGAAGAGTTTGGTGGAAATCATCCCAATGTCTCAGCAAACACCTTGGGACCTGGAAAGATGCCGGAGAGCCCTGGACACCCAGAACTGAGGGCTGTGTGTGGACCAGAGGGGCTGAATCTGCACCTGAGCCCTCGTTCAAAAACCAGTGTGGCATCCTGCCGGAAAATATCCCAGCGCATCCAACACGGAGCCCTCGCACTGCAAACCAACCGGGGAGGGTGGGGAGGCTTCATTAGCAGCAATCAATCGTTTCCATAGCTACAAATGGAAAGCAGGGAATCCATCACACACTGACTTAGGGAAAGAAAGGGGGAAAGGAGAAAATCATCTTCTGTGGCCAGCCATGGCCAAGGGGACACGGAGCTGGAAGAGGAGACGGGTACCGAATGGAAGAGGGATGGATTCAGAACCTCCGGGCATTTTTTTGCCTTATTCCTGATCTTTCCCACCTGTTGGATGTCTCCATCAGGAGCATCTGTCAGCTCCCAGGAAACCCCCAGCAGGTGGGTGTAAGGTGCTCTGAGGGGAATGGATTAAATTGAGGCTGCATCTCTTGGTATGTAACCGCCACAAAACTTTTTAGGAGCAGCCTGGAAAAACAAGTCCTGACTGACTCACATTTACCTAGAAAAGGGGGAAACGTGAAGGACCAGCTCCTGGATTTCCTACCCAGGGACTTCGATGCTCTACATTGCTCAAGTGGCTGAAATACGAATCAGTCCAAGCTGGGGCTGTGTGGGGTTTATTACACACAGTGAGAACTTCGGAGGGGTCATAAACCACCCATTTCAGGCGTCAAGGTCTTCCTCAGAACAGGGCCTGGTGTCCTTGCTGCCTGTCTTGGTTTGAAGGACAAGTGTTTGCCAAGGAAAGCAGGAACCTCCCTTGGAATAGGGAATATGATCCCTTTTCCTTCTGAATTATTATAACTTTGAAATCAAGGGGCTCTCAAGCAAAAGATATGGGGGAAAAAAACCCAGTTCTTCACTAATATTTAGAGCAAGGCAATAATACAGAAACAACGGTTTCAATAGACAAAGTCAGAATACAACCTGCACCCTGTTAGGGCGGTGCTGCAGTGCAGTTCAATGGTGGCTGCAGTCCCGTTGGAGTGATGGATGTGCTCTTGTTGGAGTGGTGATCTTGTGGAAAGGTCTCGTCGGTCTCCGGAGGTCCAGTGGTGGCTCTGGAGCTCTTCTCCTCTGGGAATCAGTGGGAAAGGTACCCCGGTGTTCCAGGGTCTCAGTTTATGTGCAGGTGGGAGTGTTCAGTTCCTCCCCTCTGGGCGGGGCATCTCACAATGGCTGATGGAATCTGTGAGTCATTCCAGAGCCCTCGATGGCCATGAGCAGAGATAGCCCCGATGGTGTTAGCAGGGCTGGGTCACTCCTGGGGACATTGATGGCCATGAGCAGAGATAGCCCTGATGGTGTTATCAGGGCTGGGTCATGCTGAACACAAAGAACACTGCCCCACCTGTTTTGAACAGCTTATGGAGATGGGAATAGAATACATAATTTTGGTTACATTTTCCATTTAACCTAAGACACTGCCCAACTGATTTCCCTCTCCTCTCCGTGCTGCTGCAATTCATTGCTTGGTAAAGTCTGAAGGTGCTCGGATAAAACCCAGGCTGGATGGCCCTTGCCACAAACAGGGCCACAAAAAGAAGCTGAATTAATTGAAGAGCTTAAACCCCACAGGCTGTGCCTGCAGCAGAGCTCTGCAGGAAATATCCCCACAAAGGTTAAACAGCTTTAAAAAGAGTTTGACAAATCAGTGTGGAGTGAGAAAAACTCAAAAGCTCCACCCCAAAATGTTGGTGTGGCATTCGGCCAGGCTGCTCTTGCCTCCCTGCCTCAGCAGTGAGCTGGATGAGACCTCAAATAATTCCTGCGGGTGTGTAGAGGCTCTCGTTGCTCCCTCTGGAGAAACCCAACGAAATATTCAGCGTAGGTGGTGGAATGAAACTCTCCCAAAAATCAACACCAGGTTGCACGTTTCCCTCTAGCCCCCCCGAATCCAGGTCTTAGACCTCCAGGAAAGAGAAAAAAATTCCAGATTGAGCAAAACACCTGCTTCTGTTTCAGTGAAAGTCAGAGGTTTTCAGCAACTGCTGATGTGTGGAGAGTGGGTGTTTCCTGTAAAAAAAACATTTCCAGAGTTTTTCTGTGCAGCCTCAGTGCTGAACACACTTTTCTCCAGGTTTGGCCAAAAGGTCCTATTTATTTCAGGGAAAATTGTGATTTAATCTGCCTTCAATGTGAGCACCACACTTATCAGGCACTGGAGAATCCACACTCACCTGTGCTGTGACACCACGAGATCCCAACAGAAAGGACACCAATGGCTGTGGTGGAGAATTCAGATTTTGGGGTCTGGTAATGATTGTGGGGAGAGCTGCATCATTCCCAACTCTCCACTCCACTCTCCTCCAGCATCCTGGAGCTTAAATTGTCTGTGTACCTCAAAATGTTGGTGTGGGGCTGAGAAAGTATTTATGGGGTTTTTTCCCCCATACCTGGTTACATCCCCCCACCCACCCTACCCTATTCTCTGTCTCCTCCCCAGGCCTACAAACCTCCCTTTGCAGGAATAACACCCCAAATTTCCCACCCCAAGAGATGCCAGAGGAGAAAAATATCAAAACTTTCCTTTCCCATGTCCTCAGGAAAACCCAGGGGCAGGGAAAGGTGAGCAGGGAGCTGTTTGAGCTGTATCTTTTCTGCAGGGGTGGGAATCACCTGGAATTTGCCATTGGTACCTGCCAAGCATCCCTGGGGTGGCACTTCCCTGGGAACATCCCGGGGATGATGCTCACTTAGCTTTGATTAATAGGGATGCTGGGGGCCTGGGGGAAATGGAATATCACAGTCCATATGATCTGCGATGTCAATGGAAGTCATTTGGAATATCAATTTTTTAATGGTGGGATCCTCATGGAGGTTTTTCCTGCTCAGCCATGGAGCTGCCTGGAGCAATGCCAAAGGGAATTCTGTGGCTCTTTGGATAAACAGTGTCCAGTGGAGGGCAGGATTTCCTTTCATTAATGATTTGACAACTTCAGCCTCCTTGGTTAGGGGTTTGGGCTTGGGTTTTATCCCCTTTTGCCATCTTTTCTTCCAAACTTGAGGGAGTTTGACCTGAGGGAATAGCTGGAGCTGTGCCAGGGGAGGGTCAGGTTGGATATCAAGGAAAGGTTCTTCCCCCAGAGGGTGCTGGCAGTGCCCAGGCTCCCCAGGGAATGGGCACGGCCCCGAGGCTGCCACAGCTCCAGGAGTGTTTGGACAGCACTGCCAGGGATGCTCAGGGTGGGATTGTTGGGGAGTCCCATAGTTGGACTGGATGACCCTTGCGGGTCCCTTCCAACTCAGGACATTCCATGATTCCATGGACTCATCAAATCCTGATTTCACTTGCAAGCCCAGCCATGAAAAGAACCGAAACTTCCAAACCATCAAGTTTTTGCTCAAAATGCCCAACGTGAATTCCTCTTGATATACTCTGGATACAACCATCTTGGTCAGGGCTTAAATCCCATGTTTTCAGGACTTCAGGAACACAAATTGCAAGTCACAAAAGCAGGCTGAGACTGGTCCCTTTCCTCCTGCAAAAATGATCCCTCCGTGCTCAAAAACATTGAGTCTCAGGTGCCTCGACAGTGATTGTGACATTCATTTAATCCCGGCTCTATAATTAGATTGATTTTCCAGGGAAGAGCAGCAAATTGCATTGGAGGAAGTTATCACATTATTTTATTACGCTCCTGATTATTATTTTTTTTTTTTTTGGGTGCAGGTGAGGAAATAAAAATGAAGATGCACTCAGCAAATTTGGTGCAAACTCTTTTTTAAATTGTAGATTAATTAGTGAGAGTGACAGACTTACCTGGGCCTGAGGAGAAGAGCAAATAAACATCCTCCCCCTCCCAACCCCTGTTCCATCTGCATTGCAAACTATTCCTTAGAATCAGCTGTAAACAAGAGCATCTGAAATTCCAGCCTCTCAAATCTGTGCTTTTGCTCCAAATCAGGCTGAAAAAGAATGAAATCGGAGATTTGTGAAACTCCAAAGAGCTCCAATTTAGAAACAGGCACTTACATGACACAGGGTGTTAAAAATGTGGATTAATATCAAACAGCATAACTCAATCCCTCACTTAATGGAATATTTGAAGATTGCTAAAATTCTCTCTTTTCTTGATGTTATCAGAGCAGAAGAAGATATTGGAAGCGATTTTTCACTCATGAAGTGCCGAAATGGCCCCATCACTGACAATTTGTGTCAAACTCCTCTTAAAGAAACAAATTCTCCTTTTGAGCGCCGGAGTTCACAGCGTTGGCACAACTCCAGTGCAAGTGTGGGTTCCATCCCTATGGTCAGGACAGAGACCTTGGTCCTGGAGAAAATGTCCCATAAAAGCTGGGAAAAGAAGTTGAAATAAGTTGGGGCAGCCCATTCTGGGCACTGGATCGCCTGGAATCCTGATGTGTTTGGAACACCCTCTGGCTCGGATCTTGGATAAACCCTCTGCATTCTGAAAGCCTTCTGCGAAGTTGAGAAGTTTGGGAGGTCAGCAGGGGAAGCAAAACGTGTCATGAAACTCCTCCTAAAAACTCTTGCGGAGGTTTTGGTGCCCCGAGGGTTTTCCCGCAGCTCTTTCCTGCCATCCCGCATCACTCGGCCACTCTCCTCCCGCGCCTCTCCTGGCGGAGGGTCTGGGATGTCGGGCTAATCCGAGCAGACAGCATGCATAATTCAGCGGGATTTGGGGAGGGAAGGATGAGAAGGGGCAGGAGCAATCCCATCCCTCCGTGTGGCTGATTCCATCCCATCTCCCGGCGTGTCCCTAATTGGATGGCGCCCTTCGCTTTGCGTTAGGGATGCACACGGAGCGCCCGGAGAGGGATCCATCCTCCATCGTCTCCATATTCCTCTCCACAGTGGGAGAGAAGTGATTTAAGCATTTTAATGTGTTGAGGGCTTTTTCCTGACGGACACGATGGCATCCTGGGATTTAGACTGGCTTTGGAGGGGTGCTCCATCCCCTTGTGCCCCAAAATATCCCTGGGGTGGGATTCTCCAGGAACCGGGGCAGTATAAAATTGTCCATGTCTTTTGCATGGTTTTATTGTGGGTGTTCCTCAAAGAAAAAACAATCACAGAGACAGAAAATATTCCAGGCACTGGAGAAGCCCATGGGGACATTTATACACTCTGGGTTTTTTTTCCCCTTTTCAAGTTAAGTTTTACAGAATAGTCCATAAAATGGTGACATTTTTAACCATTTTTGCTCATTGCTTTGAACTTCCCAGCCTTGTCTTCACAGGCACTGAGGCCCAGAAGGGCCAGGAGATGTAGTTTAATGAGACAAGTTTTAAAGGTCACTCTGTGTAATAAATCTGTGCTTTTTAATATTTAAACTTGTAAGGCATTTAAACCTTTAGGCTCCTGGGATTTGCTCCACCAGATCCAACTAGATCCATCAAACTCAGCAAGCCTTTTGCCTCTGGGAATATTGGATTTCTTCTGCTTGAGATGAAGAGGGTCTCTTTATCCAAGTCCATTCATCTGTCATAACTCAGGTGCCTTTAAATCCTTTAAATCTCTCAGGATGCTGGATAAGGTGTGGAGGAAGCCTTGCTGAGTTCCAGCTTGTGCAGCTCCATCCCTGTCTTCCTACAAGTCAGGAGAAGAAAGGTCAATAAGAGAGAGGTGGTGTCTCTCAAAAATGTGCCCAAAATCTTCTTCCCTGACCTTGGCTGAGCTCCCCGGGTCAGATTTAGAGGGAGATGCTGAGGAGGATCAAGGAGAAAGCAGGACAGGAACTCAGATCTTTGCTGAAAAATGGATGGTTTTAGGAAATCCACCCATTTTGGGCGGCACAGGTTGGGATTCATCCCCAGGTCAGGGCATTTTGGGGCTAATTTGCTTCAATATGCCTAAATCACACCCCTGAAACCTCTTGGATGTCCCCAGCTGAGCCCCCCCACCCTCTGGCCGAGGGCTCTGCTCTCACATGGTGTCAGAGCCGATGCTGTCAGCACCCGATTGCTTTCCCATCGCCAGGCATTAGGGCTGCTCCCGCTCCGAGCGGGAGAATGCGCTCACACACTCGGAATTGCTCCTCTGACTGGCAGTTTTCCCTATTGATATTGCACTAGGAATTAGATATTATTAAATTGAATCATTGCCTCCTAATCAGACGGAGGCCAGAGGCACCGTGGATGGTCAGATGGTGAATTTTGGATGGGTTTGCAAATCAGGCTTCCAGGAACCATAATTTTAAAAGCCAGTCTAGAAAAAAAAAGGCATTTTTCTTTCACAAGGTGAAGTTTTCCAGGGGCCCCCTGGTGCCCCAAACCCTCCTGACTCTCACCTGGAATAGCCACGTGGGAGGAGAGAAGGCAGATCCCAGGCCTCAAGGGGAAGAGCCACCAAAAAACTACCCCAAAATGGTGTTTGAAAGAAAAGGAAACAGCATCTTCCAGAGGGATGGACGCAGCTCCTGGATTGTGAATCAGGGTCTGGAGCAGCAATCCTGGCACGACAGGGACAAGAAAAAAAGCCCCAGGGGTCGAGAGGGTGGCAGGGAAGACCTCTGCTTTCGATCTTTTAAAAAGCTTCTGTTTATAGAAAGAAATTGACCCCACTCCTGATTATTCCATCGCAGGCCCATTATCCAAAGGCTCTGGATGCATTACAGAGCTTTACATTAATGCTCCCGTGATGGATGCGCTGTGCTGTGCGCAGGATCTGCTCCCCAAACTAACAGGAATTCCATTAGGAGGCCGGCTGGGAAATGAGGTCTTTCAAGATTTAAATCCTTAAATACCACTTTTTTTAAATTCAGGGCCAGCATTAAGCCATCTATTTGACTTCAGTTCAGCGCTGAGACCTGGCTGGGCTGCCGGGATAATCTTCGCAGTTATCTGTGTTTGAGGTAGGACCTTATCACTGCTTGTTCATCTTCTCCTGCTCCTGCCTCCCGAATCGGAATTATTTCCCTGCTTCTGTAATTAAGGCAGCATCAGAGGTCGCTTAGAAACTCTGTGCTAAAATATGCTCCTGTTTACATTGAGGCAACCTTGAAATCCCTGCAGCTGCTGCCCATGGCACCAATGACAGCGGAATCTGATCCAAGGGGTCCTCCATCTGAGTCTTCATGCAGGGACCAGATTTTGGGGTGCAAAGAGTCCTGTGGAGCTGAGCTGGGAACGCAAGAGGTGTTCACCTGGAGGAGAGAAGGATCCAGGGAGAGCTCAGAGCCACTTCCAGAGCCCAAAGGGGCTCCAAGAGAGCTGGAGAGGGACTTGGGAGAAGGGATGGAGTGCAAGGATACAGGGAATGGCTTCCCACTGCCAGAGGGCAGGGTTAGATGGGATATTGGGAAGGAATTGTTCCCTGTGAGGGTGGGCAGGCCCTGGCACAGGTGCCCAGAGCAGCTGTGGCTGCCCCTGGATCCCTGGCAGTGTCCCAGGCCAGGCTGGACAGGACTTGGAGCAGCCTGGGACAGTGGGAGGTGTCCCTGCCCGTGGGAGGGGATGGAACTGGATGAGCTTTCAGTTCCCTTCCAACCCAAACCCTTCTGCAATTCTGTCTCCTTCTGGAATTCTATGCATAAGGAGAACTTCGGGAAATTTTTTGCAGGAGAAAAACAACCAGTTTTCAGTATTACCCCGGTTTGAGGCAAAAAGGGAGAAAACCGAAGATGAGAAGTGGCAGCTCCTTCCTGTGGTGGGGGAAAGCACTTTGAAGATTCCCCAGGTGGGCAGAGCCGCATCTTCCTGGATGGATGCTCATTCCAACTTCAGATTGGCTGGAATTTGTCCCCACCTGGGCTGGGAGGTGACAAACCCTTCACAAAGCAGAGAAGTGTCAATGTCCCCAAGGGTTGCACTGGTGGTTCCCAAAGGCAGGGTTGGAGACCCACATATCCAAAGAGAAATCAAGCACAAAGAACTGAAAAGAAAGGGAAGGAACCAAGCCAAACAAACCCTTTGGACTGGGAAGAGGCAGGAATGTGTTTCTAATGTGGGGCAGGTGCTTTTCATTCCTTTCTTTGCCCTGCCATGGACATCCCTCAGGAATGCTCAGTCTAGATGTACCTCTGATGGAAGTGCAGGGAAAGAGGAAATGCTGCCAATCTCTAAAAGATGAAAGCAATACAGGCATGGGAATATTTAGTGGATCATCATCCTTAGCCTATGGATTTGATATGGATTTTTTTTTCCAAATCAACCAAAACACTGAAGGGAATAGTAAGGAGAAACCCTCTAAGATTTGTTATTTAGTCCCATTATTGAAGTTTTTTGACTCTTCGCTGCCCAGTGGTGGCTCTTCAGCTGAGATGGTTTCCTGAGGATTCCCAAGCAGAGGGATCCATCTGCCTGCTTGCTGGGAATGGAGAATGGAAATGTGCTCCTATGGAGAGCACGACTTTGCCTTAAGGTCTGGGATGGTCCCAAATGGATCCTGATGTCTGATCTCCTGTCTAGGAAGATATTCATGTTCTCCTGAACTTCTGACATTGGAAGATGTTCCTGTGCTCCATGGTTCCTTCCAAGCCAATCACACCCTAAAATAAAACAGCAGAGAGGTGGTTTTGCCAAACCATGATCCCAAATGAGCTGGATTTGATCTCTGGAGCTGCAGCAACCCCAAACCCCCTGAATTTGCTGTTGATCTACTGCTCTTCCAGCTCACATCCTTCTTGGATTACAGCTGGGGGCAACAAGAAATATTTCCTTCTCCACATTTTATTGAATGATCAATCTCGGTTGGCGCCTAAATCCAAATAAAATAAAAACTTTGGCTGGTTTAAGCTGAACAATTAACCCCAGCAGCAAGAGGGGAGAAAGCGCAAAAAAGGGGGTTTTGTTCTATGGAACTTCCTGAATTAAGCTGGAACAGTGCTGCCTTTCAAGAAAACTCAGTTAAATGAAGATGGGCAAGACTAAGCTGCCTAACATCCAAACCCGGCATTAGCCCGATCCCTATTCATGAAGGCTTTATGTTGAATTAATGTTGTTATAGAATTAGGCTCCTAAGAGGCTTGGGGATGTCACCTCCCGGAAGTTGCCATCATTTGTAGCCCTCTTGGAATGGTGAATGCGCTCTCAAGGACCAGCTCAGATCATCCCATCACTGGGTATCCTACAGGAATTGGGAAACCCCATGGGTTGGGTTTTCTTGAACTCTTTTTACTGGAATCTTTGAAACCCCAAAAAACCCTTTGAAACCCCTGGAGCTGGAAAACTCTTCTGCTCCAGAACCACCTGTGCCTTTCCTCTCCATTTCACTCCCATTCCACTCTTGGAGGCATCCAAATGCAATTTCCCAATTTACTCTGCTTTCCTCTCCATCACTTGGAGTCCTTTCCCCACTGTCTCAGCAGCCAAGGCACCCTCTGGATTTTATTCTGGATTTATTATTATTTATTTATTATTGAGGGTGTTCCCCATGGGATCTCCGGGGAGGCACCAGTGTGGAGTTGGTGGACAATCCCAATGGCTGATAACAGCATTGGCAGATAAACAATGAGGGCAATAGATCAGACAAGAATATTCCAGTTGGGAAAGACCTGCCATGACCATCAGCACTGTCAGGACAAGGACATCATGCAGATGGAATCTGTGGGGCACTTCCCCTCTCTGCTCATCCCTGTATTTCCATAAAAGGCAATCCCTGTATTTCCCCAATCCTGCAGCCCCAGGGAGGGATTTTCCTGGCCTCATCCCTTTGGGAAGGATTTGGATCAGCTCTCCAGGCTCACCCTGACTCTCCAGCCTCCCTGTCACGCCTTATTGCCTGACTCATTTAAAGGAAATTAAAAGCTTGAAAAAAAAGGAGAAACTCAGGACTTAATTGAGTCTTATAATTTTCCAAGTGCAAACGATTTTGACACACAGCTCTCCATCTCTCCCTGGCATGCTCCTCCTCTGCTCGCTCATCCTGGTGGGGATGAATAACCCAACCTTGGGATGCTGGAGGAGAAATCTGGGGCACTCCAAACTTAATCCTGACACCCCCAAAAAGGTTAAAAAAGCTGGGGGTGACCCACTCCCCTCCAGTGCTAAAAATGCCTCCATATGGGGCTTGAAGGGGTTTAGGTTTCCATATGGAATGGGAAGGGAAAGGAAAAGGATAATTTCCTTTCAACTCAATGTTGCAGGTGATTAGTGCCCAATATACCCCGGGCAGCTTTAGTCTTTAACATGGAGGTGATCGTGAGGATTTATGAGAGCTCCTGGACAATAACAGCTTTCCAGAGAGGCTTTGATTAAACATTATGGATCCACATTATGCAAATTTATTGCGTGGTTAATCTGACTCCAAAAGAACACAGTGGCACTTTAAAAAGCATTTAAAAGGGGGAAAAAATCAAAGGAGCCAAAGATGAGGGTGTTTCTCAGAGCTCCAGGATGGTTCAGGTTTGAAGAAGTCACAGAGCCATTGATGTGCATGGGGGAAATGGGGAAACATCGAGAAAATCCGGGAGTTTAAACAACAGATAAATTCCAACCTGGATATTTCACATTCAAATGGATGCTGGCATTACATCACTTGCAAACCTCTCTTTTCCAACAGTCACGTTTCGTTTTAATCTGGGATAACGGGAATGGCAGGAGATGGAAATGTGGAGCCTTTGCCAAACTGGGCTTTTCTCACAGGAATGGGGGGGGGGGGTCACTGTGTTTGTTTTCCTCCCTTCAACACTTTTGGGTGTCGTTTGTCACCGTCTCCGTGCAATGATGGGATTTCTGCCAGCAGCTGATTGCGAGGCCTTCATTAACTTCCACAGATTTCCCTGCTTTTCAAACTCTGATTATTGTAAAGCCCAGGCTTATTTTCCTCCAGAAATCAAGGTTAGGGAGAAGAGAGATCTCATTTGCAGCTTCTTCTCCAGCAAATGGCAAAAGCGTAAAAATAGCAGAAATCAGAGATGTGATGGCCAAACAGCTCTTCAGTGCCTGATGCAGCTTCCACTGGGGTTTTTTGGTGTAAAATCCCAAGGTTTTGGTCAATAATTATGTCCTAGGAGCTCTTGTAGGCAAAAGACTTGGAGTTTTGGGAGGTTTCAGAGCATCGCCTCTCTCCCCTCTTGCTTGGAACTTGGAGAAACCTTCCCTGGCATAAATCAAAGCTTCTGCCAGGGAGCAGAGATCTTTTTTCTCCCTCCCAGCCCCACCAAGCCTTCACTGTTGAGCTCTGTATCCTTCCAAAGTTGTGACACAGATAACAATTGTTGTTTGTGCACTATCCAGTGATGGCTCTGTTCATTTCTCCAGAGGATACTCCTGGGGGAGGCTGCTGGAGAGAGGGAAATGGGCAATGCTTTAAAGTTTTAATAAAAACAGAAATAAAAGGGTGAAAAGTAAGGGTCCTGTAGAGCACAGGGATGATGGAGAGTCAGCACAGAGCCAGAGGGTGGAATCTTTGGGATTTTTTGGGGAAGGAATTCTCAGGGCTGATCCTGTTTGGAACAGAAACCACGTTCAGCCCCTAAACTTCTGGGTCACCTAATTTCTGCTTTCCCCCCATCTAGGGATGGTCCACAGGATCACTTCAGGATAATTCTGGAGTTTTTAACTCACTCACTCAGTTTTCCCAGAAATTTTCAGGCAGGGGCCAATAAGTCATGTCCCAGCCAGCAACTAGGCCAGGCTTAAAGGGCTCAGGTTTAAATAAAACTCAAGGAGCATTTTCAAACCTGACTGCAATCTGCAGTTGTAGGGATTAGAGGTGCAGGGGGATGAAGTGTCTCTGGAACACCTTAGAAATCTCTCCCCATCCCAGGATGGCACATCCAGGAGCTGTTGGTGGGTGATGAAGGACCCCACAAGCTCCCACGGGAAGGGAAGGTCAGCTCAGTCTCATCCATGAGGTTCTTTGTGAGGGATGTCTCATGAGATGAGCTCACTCACAGCCGGATGAAATGGATTTAATGTGTTTTTAATTGTCTGGGATTGTGTTTTCTGCTGGGTAGAAATCAAATTAGACCCTTAAGAGGGAACTAATTGGAGCAGGACAAGATTTTCGGGCTGTCAGTGATGGTTTTCCCCAGAAATTGGCTCCGGACAGAGACCAGCGCTGAGTGCGCTGTTGGAAGATATCATGGGAATTATTTACTCCCTTCCTCGGTAGGCCTTGAACATTCAAGAAGGTTTTCTCCCTCTCCTTCCCTTTTGGAGCAGAAATGGGGAGCAGGAGGTTGGGAACTGCTCATTTTCCAATTTTGCTTCATTTCACCAAAAAAAAGGTTAGTTTTAGAAATGGTTTCAGTTTCATCCTGGCTCCAGTGCGGCAGCATGAGCCCAGCCCTCATCATGCTGCCTCTTCCCAGCAGGACCAGGCCCTGGATCCCACACCATTCCCATGCCAGAGGGTCCATCCGTCCCCACCAGCCACCCTCCCCGCAGGATGGGGTGACACAGCTTCCCTGTCCCCATGCATGAGATGCTGGGAAAAAACAATTCCAGTCCTACACCCAAACCTTGTGTCCCTGGGGATCCAAACCCTCCAACCCTGGGGATCCAAATCCTCCATCCCTGGGGATCCAAACCCTGTGTCCCTGGGGATCCAAACCCCCCCCGGGCTGGCAGCACATCCCCCTGCTCTCTAGGATGTGGTGCCAGGGTTTTCCTGCTAGATGCTGATCCGTTTCCCTCGCAGCACCTTTCACTTCTGTAGCAGCTTTTATCCAATAATCTCCGGAGCACTTTACAAGTAATAATTAATTAAGCTTCATAGACTCTTTGTTCAATTCCAGATTATTAATAAATTATCCTTTATTATTTATAAATACATGGCACATCATTTTTCCTCTCTCTGTTCCCCTGAACAGTCACTTTGCCCGCATTAGCACAGTTTAATGCCAATTTGGCAATGATGCTCTTTAACCCTTGCAAGGCTGCTGGTTTTTAGAGGATGTTGAAGAGCAGTAGGGACGAGAGGGGGCTGCTTGTCCTGCCCAGCCCTTTCTCATGGATTATCCATAATTTCACTGCCTATTTTGACCAAAAGGAGTGTTATTAATGCCCTTTATCCCCACCCAGCCAGAATTAGGAGCATTATTCCCCCCTTGCCTCCATCCCTTGCTATCCCTGCTCTAATTCCGAGTCCTGGAGCTTGGGCCTGTTTCATTTTCCCTCCTCTAAGACTCCCCAAAGCTGCTTATCCAAAGTGAGAGCCCAGAGCCCCTTCCTGCTCCACCCCCAAATCCTCCTGACCTCACAGCCAACAACTTCAGCTCGAAGCCACCCAAACCCCCCAGATTCTCCTCCTTGAAAGCAGAGCAGGATTTCATTCCCCAGCCGCCCTCACGGACGGAGAGGAAGCACAAACAAGTTAAGAGAAATAAGCCATGAGATGGTTTTTCCAAAGCCCCTTTTGAGGGAGAAAAGCCGGCAAGGAATGTTCTTAATGGCATTGAAAGGGGAGAAGAGAGTGAGGCTCATCCGGCTCCTGCAGCAAATAGACAGGGAAGAACACTATTAAAGGGCTTTAATCCCTGGAGAGACACCCTGGGAAAAGGGGCAGGAGGGAAAGCAGCCTGGACAAGCTTACGAGTTGAGCTGACCTCCTACAAGCTGAGTACATCCTGATTTTTGCCGGATTTTTGGGTGGGATGAGGGGTCAAGGACAGCATTAACTAGCCCATTCTGACTGATTTCTCTGCTTTTGGCTGGTGGTGATCCCTGTCTCCTGCTAGGATCCTGGATGGGCATGGAAGAGAATCCATTTGCTCCTTGTCCATCCATGAAACCCTAAAAACTCCTTCTGGGCACAATAATTGGGGCTGCAGGGTGGCAGAATGAGCCCAGAGCTGCTCTGCACCCTCTATGTACGTCCAGGTTGAGTTAGACCCAGTTTTGTTTAAAACCCACCCTGGTGGAGCAACTGAAGGTGCAGCACATCCTTTCCCACCCTTTGGCATCAAGCAAAGCAGGAAAAATGTCCAAGGGAGAGTCACAGCCCCAAATTTCTGCTGTTCTTTGCAAATCTGAACGTTTCAGAGTGACCAGGAGCACTCTGCTCATCCTGGGCTTTGCTCCTCAAGTGTTTGGAGGCAGCTTCAGGAAGGGAAAAGGGATGTGGCAGACTGGCAGAGTGATGCTGCCTCTCCTCTCCTCTCCTCTCCTCTCCTCTCCACTCC
>VZRL01000713.1:80742-104353 GCA_013397895.1 Origma solitaria
CCTCTCCCATGGATGTCCACTGCCTCTAAGGAGTTATTCCAAGGTTGCTGGAGTGCAGCCATCCATCCAAGCCTGTGTTCCAGCAGGAAAATGCTCACTTTGCTCTTTTCCCTGGACATGAGATAGGTGAAAAATCCTGGATGAGGTGAATCCATAAAGAGGGAGAGCTGCAAAGTGTAAAATGCCCCACTGGAGAGAAAGCCTGGGTGGAGCATCAGGGGTTTAGTTATTGGTACTCCCACCCCATGCCAAATTTGGGGATAACATGGCTGGACATGCCATGAGGGTGTGCACATCCCCAGATCCCTGCAGCCACCAAATCCCAAACACCCGGAAAAATATATGCATTCTACCCCTTCTCAGTTCAGCAACAAAAAGGAGTAAAATCCACCTTTAAGTCTCCATTGTCTCATTATTCCTGAATCAATATCAGGGGATAAAGGGGGAACAGAGTTTAAAAAAACAGGAATTGCTTCTCCTTTCTAAAGGAAACTCTGTGTCTTATGGACCACACTCCTGTCAGGAGCATTCCAGACACAACCATTCCTTTGATGTGATTTTAATCAATATTTTGAGAAGCTAACGAGGCATCCCAGGAATCTGATGGAACCACACCCCATGGGGAAACTGAGGCACAGAGAAGGGAGATTCTGCTTATGTAACCCTCTTGGGTGGGAATCTCAGAGCAATGGGAATCTCAAAGGAATAGGAATATCAAAGCAATGGGAATTCCAAAGCAATGGGAATCTCAGAGCAATGGGAATTCCAAAGCAATGGGAATCTCAAAGCAATGGGATTCTCAGAGCAATGGGAATCTCAGAGTAACAGGAATTTCAACGGAATGGGAATCTCAAAGCAGTAGGAATCCCAAAGCAGAGGGAATCTCAGAGCAATGGGAATTCCAAGCAATGGGAATTTCAAGCCCTAAACCCCCCATCATGGCTTTGTGGCTGTGGTTGCTGATCCCAGCCTGAATCCCACCTCCTCCCTGGGAGAAGACAAATCTCCCTAGGAAAACCCTGCTGCCATTTTCCCTCTCGATAAAAGGAGGATGATGCTGTTCACCATTGGCCAAGCACCTGGAGCTCCATCTGAGGGCAGGAAAGAATTCCTTCTCCTTCCAAATTAAACGTGGAGTCCTCAGGGCTGCCAGGAAGGTGTTCCTGAGGCTGCTATTCCCAGAACAGGGTGTTGGGAAGGATGCGGACATGGAAGCCAAGGATTGGTTGTCATTTCTCCCTGCATTGATTCCCTTTTTTCCTTTGTTTTATTTGGGGATAATTAACAGCTTTGCCTAATGCAGAATTAATTCCTTGTGTCATTGCATTAATTAGCATTAAAGAGATCCTTATATCACTGTCTGGAGCTGGAAGGAGCTCGAATCCAGCAGCAAAGTCAGTGCAACTTTTCCAAATTCCCCACCGGAATACGTCACAAGGGTGGAAGGAAAACATCCAGAAAAAGCTTTTCCAAAAAAAACTTCCATCTCCCAGCAGCAATGCAGCATCCCAGTGGACACCAAGATGGGAAAATATCTCTGGGAGAAGGTTGATTTTCTCCCTGTCAACACTTTTCTTCCCTGGAAACACTAAAGCTGCCAGAGCCCTGGCATTGTTATCCTGATGTTGTCTAAACCCACCAAATCCACTTAAGACTCTCCAGAACTTCCTCAGGGGCTGGAGCAGAGCAGAATCTTTAGGAAGATTGGGCATTTTTGGGCAGCAGAACATCACCCCAAGGACTTCTTTCCCAGGAGATCCTCTGGAAAAAGCTTCTCGGGCTTGGGGTGGGCTTTTTTTCCTGGTTTCCTGGCAAGCTGCCCCCAAAATGGGTCGGGAAAAGGGCTAAGCTGTGGTGTTGGAGAGGAACAAGGCAGGAAGTCCTGGGGTGGTTTCCAGGTTCTGACAGCGCTGATGAAATTTGGGGATAAGGGATGGGAAATGCTGCCGATGGGCGGGAGAGGAAACAGCCCCTCTCGACCCAACAGGAACATCTCCAGGGGTCAGGAGAACATTAATCTCCAATTTTCCATAAAAATAACTCTGATTTGAAGGGGGAGGAGCCCATCCCTGCCCTGGAGTTGTTTTTGAAGGTTATTGGGAAACTCCAAATGGAGGCAGGAGGCTCAGGATCCAATATCCCTCACCACGGGAGGTCCTCACCTCAGGGTCGCAGCTCTGGGATGAAATATTTGGGATGAAACCTTTCCAGGCACTAAAACTCCTCCAGCACTGCTTCCTCTCTCCGCTAAGAGCCACAAAATAAATAAATTTGGAATAATTTTAATTTGATCCCCGGAACTGACAGTGGGAGTTTGAGCACAACAAAATCAATGTGGGGCCGAGGCGTCTCTCAGCTCTATTGACAGCCCTGCCTGGCGCTTTTTCCCCTTGAAGTGGCAGAATAAAAACCAAAAGCTGCATTCGTTTTTTTAATTAAGACTCCGGCATTATCAGGCTTTACAAGGCAGAGCCAATGCACAGATGAATTCCCATTTAATTAAGCTTTCCAAGAAACTTTTGAAGACTGCAGATTAAATGTGGGCTCAGATTTCTTGCAGGGTTTGTTGTTTGGGGTTTTTTTATTTTTTATCATTATTATTTGGGAGAAGTTTTAATTGTTTTCCTTGAGCTTGATAAAGAAAAATAAGAATAGAAATCATTATCTGCAAGATAGAGCTTGATGAGTTTCCACTTGTGGAGCAGCCTGGATGTATCTCTCTCTATATATAATATAGATAAAATATATATAGTGTGTGTATATATAGTGAAAACTGGGATGTATTTATGCCCCAAATATCTCCTTGATATATTTATTATATGTATTTTCATGTATTTATTATATGTGTTTATTATATGTACTCTATTATTTGTTATAAGTATTAGATGCATTTATTACATGCATTAATTATACATATTATTGTGTGTTCAGTATATGTGTGTATTGTGTATTATGTTTATTGTATGCATTTATTGTATGTATTGTTATGTATTTATTATGTGTATTTAGTATATTTATTATATGCATTTGTTATATATTATTATGTGCTTATTGTGTGCATTTATTATATACTATATGCATTACTATATTAATTTATTGTATTTATTGTATATATTTATTCGATGTATTTATTTTATATATTATTTGCATTTACTATCTGTATTATATTTATTTATTATATGTATTTATTCAATGTGTTATTATGTATTTATTACATGCATTTATTATATATATTCATTCTATGTATTTATGCCCCAGATGGAACAGGCAGCCCAGAAAAATTCCCGAAGTCAAACCCAGGGATGAAAGGAGAGTTTGGGGGAAAAAAATCCTTCCCAGTTGTTTGCATTTCATGTCTTTATTTCAGTTTCCTCACATTGAGATGCAGACAGGGCACAGAGGAGGGGCCGGGACAGAATTCCATTAGTTTTCCCTCGGGAATGTGGCAGCGAGTGGGAAACCTTGGAGCTGTTGAGAGGAGAGCAGAGCTCCACAAGGCAGCATCTCCTAGGGCCTGTCCCTAAGAGATTTCCAGGGAATTCGACACTAATAGGAGTGGTTCGGTGCCAATATTGGGGTTTTTTCCCATTATTTGTTTAGTTCCAGTGGGAAAATATCCGTTAATCCCATTACTGCTGCAGTGTCTGGGTGTCTGCAGGAACGCAGAGCAGGAATGCGAGGACGCAGGGATCCCTGGCTTTGGAGGGAGGCTCTTCCATGGGCATCTGTGTGCCAAGTGCTCCTGACCACCGGGGAAAGCCTCTCCGTGAGCCCAACAGCCACATTGCCAGGACCCACGAGCAGTGACCTTCGGATTGGAGACGGGGAGCTGATGGAACACAGAAATGGGAGCTGGGGTGGGGCTCAGGCGGTGGTCAGTTGTCAGGATCTGAGCGAGGAACGGACTACAGCCCACCAGTGTGATGTTCTGATAGCCAATTTATTACTATAAATGCTTATATCTTATAACATAATTTGTTCCATATACGTGATTGTACCATGATCATCATACTTATGATTGGCTACGCTGCTTTGTTCACACAAATAATTTTCTCTAATGATTGGATAACTATTGTTCGTAAGCTGTTTGCAAGTTGTTCATAAACAAAACGACTACTTCCTACAGTATCCCAAAATTTTGTTACTTGCTTCCACATTCTCTTGTCACTTCAGCGGATTTTCTTATTGCTTCAGCGGTTTGCGACTGTCTGTTCATTGTTCTTTTACTTCTTTTACAGTTCCTTCATTGTTCTTCCATACTCTTTACAGTTCTTCCATTGTTCTTTCATACTCTTTGCAGTGCTTTCATTATTCTTTCATACCTTTTACAGTTCCTCCACCCCCCAGGCCCCAACATCCAGTGGATTCCCCCGGAGCACCAAACCTCTTCCCAAAAGTCCCTGTGGTGCATTTTGAGGGAAACAACCCCATGGGTGTAGGGTGGGGAGGCTTTGGCACAGGTTATCCAGAGAAGCTGTGGGTGGCCCACGCCTGGAAGTGTCCAAGGCCAGGCTGGATGGGGCTTGGAGCAGCCTGGGATAGTGGGAGGTTTCCCTGTTCTGGGGTGGAACAGGAAGAGCTTGAAGATCCTTTCCAACCAAATTCTGGGATTTGATGCCATGAGAAGCACAGATGCACCTGTGGAGCAGAGCCAAAGGGACCATGCTGTGACATTGGGACGTCCGTGTCACCTCTCCATGGCCTTGCAGCAATCTGCTTAATGGACAGGAGGCACTTAAATGAACCCTGGGGAAGTTTATGGGGTATTTTTAAGAATCTACAAGCCCTGAATTTCCAACCCCCCCCTGCAGGATTGCCATCTGTGGTGTTTGGGTCAGTTTGTTTCAGACGGTCAGGACAGAGACGAGAGATCTCTGGAGTTTGGTCTTAGAGCATGAGGTTTATTGTGAAAGGTGTGGGTGTAGGGGAGCTGCTGGGAGCTGCCAGACACAGCTCAGAGCAGGGAGAGAGGGGAGAGAGAGAAGTACAGAATAGAATACAGAATACGGAAAAGAACAGAATGCCGTGGTTGCCGTTTACAATACAATAAATCATCTTCTGTGCTGAATATTCTAATTTTCACTAACCAATCTAGAACAAGCTACAAATCCTACAACATTTACATACAGCCTATGAGAGTCATTGCATTACCATACGGCGTTATATTTTAAACCCTAAAAGCTGCTTTCTGGACCCTCTGCCAAGTTGGCAGGGTCTGCTCTGCCCCTTGGAGCTGTCTGCAAGCAGAGGGGGTTGTTTAATCAAAGAGGGAGATTACCTTCAGTCAGCCACACCATTGTTTTCCAGTTGTTCAGTACCTGGGGTTTGGTATCTCAAAGCTTGTCTTCATTTCAATCTCGTTTATAGTTTCCATATTCTCAGCATCTTTTGCCAGGTAATCATATTTATAAGGCTTTCCTATTTCATCCTCCCCAACACCCCCCTCCCATGACATCCACACTAACCTTCTCATCACTCCATGGCCTGTGCTCACCTGGCATCAGGTGAGGTGATCCAGCCTCTGCATCTCCAAGGATTTGCCTCAGAGCAGGTCCTGAATCTTGCAGGTGAACCCCCAAAACCACCCCAAGGGACAGGATGTTCACACCTCAACCTGTAGGGTCATGGCACCACCCCAGATCCTGCCCCAGTGACCAAGTCCAAAAGTGCAGGAGATTCCACGGTGCCAGCAGGGCTGGGCATCACTTTGGGACATCCATGGGGTCCCAGCTGTGTCCGCAGCAGGGAAAGCCCTGCAGGAGGTCAGGGAGTGGAGCCAGGCAGGAGTAAATGCTTGGACATGTGCTGGGAAGAGAGAGGCCCTGCAATGGGATGAGAGGCACTGACATGGGCACTCATTGGCACTTCAGTCCAGCCCAAACCCCACCAGCCCCTGCCCTGCACTCAGCCCCTTTTTAGGGCAGTTTGGGGTTTCTGGTTGAGCCTGGCAACTTCTGCTTCACTCCAGGGCCACAGGTTGGGAATAAACCGAGTGTGCAAAGAGCTCTCTGACAGCTCTGACCTGCTGCATCCCAACACCTCAGTTCCTGGGATATCCAACATCCTCCCCTTCAGGAGCTGATCCCCACCTCACTTGGGTTCCTGGGAAGAAGAGAAACCCCAGCCCTGTGTCAGATACTCGAGTATAGGAAATTTTGGGGACCTAATCCCTAAAGCCGATTTTTTCCCGGCACCAAGGCTGCGGCTCCAGTGCCATCTCATGGGTATCCTGGGATGCTGCAGCCCTGCCCGTGCCTGGATGCTCCACAGCTTTTGGGGCCACATCCAGATCTTTTGGAGCAGAGGTGCCCATTGGGAGTGGAGCAGAGAGGTGACACTGGGGAACACCTGGATTGGAAGGTGGTGGCACCAGAGGAGAAGGAATACACAGCCCCCCCAGGACCTTCTGCCCGCAGAAAGAAAGGAAAATCAGAAAAAAATTGCAATTTTCCTAGAAATGGATCCTTTCCCCTCAGGTTTGGGGGATGCAGGACGGGCTGGGAGCAGTCTGATGGAGCAGCCCCGTGTCCCACCATGGCTGGGAGCACCCACACCTGTGCCGGAGCAAAATGCCCAGGCTGGAGATTTTCCCAGCAATAAATCCTTATAGGGAAAAGAAGATAAGAGGGATTTTAGTTAAAATATTGTTCAACAAAAATATTTTAATGGTTTTCCGAGCATTAAAATCCAGCCAGCACAGCTGGATAATTCCACGGGGATGGGGATGGGGGTGAGGCTGGAGCTGCAGCCACAGCTCCCAGGCTGTGCAGGCAGACCTGGAGAGGGCAGTGCAGCCCTTCAGATGGAGAACCTCATCCCAAATCCCTCTTTTCCATCCCAAATCCCTCTCCTTGCAGACACCAGGAGTGAGCCTCAAGAGCCAAACCCTTGTTTTTCTCCTCTTTTTTCCATCCCCTGTGACTCTGGAAACGGAAATTGGGTCGTGGGGTTTTAATGTGTGGGGTTTGGGGATGAGATGAATCCAAGGGGATGAGCTGCTCCAAGATCCTAAAACCTCTGGCCACCAACACTCACAATAAGTCAAACAAAGCCATCCCAGCTGAGTGTTTCACTGTAAAGGGAATAAAATATCCATCCAAATTCCCGTGGGAAAACCCTTAATGCCAAACCCACATTTGGGATTTGGTGCAACACAGCCATGATCAGCAAATGATTTCATATCATCATTTTTTTATCCTGGGCGATGATCTGGCCAAGGTTTTGTTTGTTTATTTGGAGATTTTTAATGGATTCCAGCTCTTTTTCATTGCTCTGTGGCACAGGGCAGTGTTCTGGGATCCCAGATTTTAAAGGGACAAACCTTGAAGTGCAGGGAATGAAACCATCCAAGGCTTTCCCTCATTCCCATGTCACATATGTCCGTCCCTCTCTAAGCAGAATCATTTGGATCCCATCAAATAATGGCAGCTTTTCCAAGGCACATACTCCAGTGAAGATATTCCAAGGCAGGAATTCCATCTCACCCTTGTCCCAGAGCAAGATGAGTTAGCACGGGTATTTTCCAGGACATCATTTGCTGATTTTATTTGATTTCTTGTTCAGAAAATGGAGACTTCCCAGCATCCCCATGAGCAGGTGGGAGCTCTTTTCTCCCAGGAGAACATTCCCGAAGCCCCAGGATGGTGCAGCCTGTGGGATGCTGATGCTGAGACCTGTGCTGCCTCTTCCAGGGCACCTGGGTGAGGGAAGAGGAGCATTTGCCATCCTACCCAAATATGAAATCCCTAAATTAATGCACATCCTCATCAGGAAAACTCAAGCAATCCCGTCAGGGGACAGACCTCTGTATCGGCCTGGAAATAGCTCGAGCTCAGTGCCTCAGTTTCTCCATCTGGGAAAGAAGGCTTGGGAATTGCAGATAATGGGATTTTGAGGGAAATAACCCCATGGGTGTAGGGTGGGGAGGCTGAAGGTGCTCGGAGGCACTGCATGGGTAACAGCTGGCATTAGAAAACCATTAGAAAATAAATCCCATTTGGGGCACCTTAGGACATGGCTGAGCTCTCACTGCTCCAGGGCTGGAGCGCCCTGGGCTTGCCCTGGGCACTGATGCATCTCTTTTATTTTTCCAAGGAAAAAACCAAAAGGGAAGAGCATTAAGGACATAGAAGAATTTGGTTTTTTCCTTGCTGGGCTCAGCTGAGAGATGTGGGGTTGTTTTCTGCTGTGAGAAGCCCAGCCCTTGTGCTCCCAGCCAGGGCCTCGCCTGCAGCTCTGACACTTGTCCATCCCCCTCTGAAAATACAATAAAATGGGAATATTCAGCTGGTTTTTCCTCCAGGAATGGAGAAAAAAAAGAGATTTTGAGGTGTTTACGAGAAGACTCTCTTAGCATCTGGCTGAAGGAGTGAAGGAGCCCAAAGATGAGGCTCATCACGCAAAGGAGACACCTTTGTCCCTTGGGCTTGTTTTAGCCCCTGGCTATTGAGGTCCCCTGTGTGACCCCAAGCTCCCAGAATCCCTGGATGTGCCCCAAAGTCTCCCATGCTGGGGAAATCCCACACTGAGGGTGGCATGGGCTCCTCGTGTTGGCTCTGGGAAACACATCCCTAAAGGTCCTGCAGGGTGACCTGACCTGACCTCCTGCCAGCAGTGCATTTTTTATCCCATGGTGCTTCCCAAAAGGGCTGAGGGGCTGGAACACAGCCCCTGCACCGAGGCCAGCCCCCCAAGGACAAGGTTTAATGGCAGTCCTGAGGCCAAGCCTCCAGATCCCCTCAATTTCTGCCTCCTCTGCCCAGCACATCCATGAGAGCCTGGGATGTTTGGGATTTTCAAGGTAACTTTTGCTCCCTGTTGGAAAACCACCCTTGAGGGAGCCACCACCACCTTTAGACCCAGCCAGGAAAACTGATCTGGAGAAGAAATGCATCAGAGTGGAGTAAAGGAACGTGGAATGAATTTTTCCCGGTCTCTGGTTGGGTTTATTCCTGGAGGTGGAACTGGAGGCACAAAGCAGCAGCGAGTGGAGTACCCAGGAGGAAAAGGAGGAATCCTGGAAGCCTGACAGACCCACCTGATGAACCCACCATGCCAGGCAGGTCCAAGTCATCGGTCAAGAAAGTTTGGGGACATTTGGTTGCCATCAGCCACTCCAAGGATCTGAATTTCCAGCGGCTCCTGGATGGAGAAAATCCCTGTGAGGGAGAAGGCAGCCCTGAAGCTGCAGCCTGCAGCTCCTGGCACACAGGTCGCCCCTGGAGCCAGAGGAATTTCCTGGCAGAACATCAGCGTTGGTGTCTGCAGCCCCTCAGCTCCGTGAGGATGATGATGGAGCGGTTTGCTTTATTCATCTTCTCTGGGAATTTAGGCAGAGCTGGCTGGGAATAACTGGGATGCAGAGCAGGACAAGAGGGCACAGACCCAGCGCCAGCACCTGGGACATGGAATGGAACTCCATGGGAGTGCAAAGGCCAGGCTGGAAGGGATTTGGAGCATCCTGGTCTAGCGGAAGGTGACCCTGCCTGTGGCAGGGCCTGGAATGGGATAGGCTTTAAGGTTGCCCCTATCCAAAGCTCCTGGGAGAAAGTTTGGGATGGGGCAGATCCTGGGAGAAGATTTGGGATAAAGCAGCTCCTGGAGAAGGTTTGGGATGAGGCAGCTCCTGGGAGAAAGTTTGGGATGGGGCAGATCCTGGGAGAAAGTTTGGGATGGGGCAGATCCTGGGAGAAAGTTTGGGATGGGGCAGATCCTGGGAGAAAGTTTGGGATGAGGCAGATCCTGGGAGAAAGTTTGGGATGAGGCAGCTCCTGGGAGAAAGTTTGGGATGAGGCAGGTGAACAAGCAGCACCAGAACAGGACACTGCTGACTCGTGCTGGGAAATGGAAGCTCAGGCCTTGCAGTCACCTGTGCCTGCTTTCCTTGGAAAGGGATCTGGAACCCATGTGAAGAACAAGGAGAAAGCCAAAGCAATCCCACTTCCTGCTCCCTGCTTTGCCTTTCCCTGCAAACCCCGGTGGGCAGCAGTGCTCAGGATCAGCCCCAAGTTCCTCATTCCTCGCTTTGGATGTCACTGTGTCACATGGGAATCAATAAATCTCTTGGATTTAAACCCAAGAAGCAAAATCTGGGAAGGCCGAGTGCCTGTCTCTGCTGGAAAGGACACGCACGGATTTTTTTCCTGGCAAAGCCACTAAAGAAAATGCAATTAAAAACGAAAATCTTCTTTGACTTGCAAAATCAGCCGTGTGCTTGGCAAACCAGGGATGTTTAATGAATTCTCTCTCTGCTGAGGTTGACTGGTCAGGGTAAACTTCCTCCTGGCTAATTACTGAGTCCAATTAATTCCTGCAGTGCAGCCATCGATGGTTAGGCCAGTGCATAAGCCTGGTCTAAAGCAAGGGCAGCTCTCCTCAGCCTCCATGGAGGAGAGGAGGAGCTCGGTGATGCAGCTGCTCCCAATCCACTCTTGGGTCAGACAGGGAGCGTCAGGAAGAGAGATTGGGTTCGGGTGATTCCTTCCCTTGGGTCAAATCAAGATCCCTCCTGAGAAAAGGATTCACTCTTTATGTGTGTCTTTCCTGCCTTTAAAGGTATTTTGCATAGTGATGAGGACACAGATATATAAAAATATATTAAAAATTATAAAATATATATGTATACATATATATAATTATACCTAGATGAATGCTATACATATAAATTTATATATATATATAATATAGAATAAATATTTATTAATAGATATAATTATATATATAAATATAATCTCAGGCACATTCCCATGTAGGGACACCCCCCTGAGCCACCCTCTGGGACAGAGCTGCAGCTCACAGTGACACAGGCACAGGTGGATGAAAATCGAGCCCTGCTGGCCGAATACATTTCATGATGGAATAGTTTGGTTTCTGTCAAACCATAACAATTTCCCTGCCTAGGTACCCAAATGCCTTTTGCAGTTCCCATCCCAACTTCACCCTCCAAAAATCAGCGTTTCCATGGGATATGCAGGCACCCTCCCAGCCAGGGGAAAGCACTTTGACACAGCAAGGGCTCAGAATTAATGAATTCATCCTGATTTTGCCTGGTTTGGGATCAACCTCCCCTTTTGCTGTTAACCCCCAGGTTTATTTCCAGTCCTCACCTGCAGATGTTTGTGATCCCAATTTCCCTGGGCATCTCCTCCGTGCCCAGAGCCAAAAGTTTTTACCTGTCCTGGCTCTGCTTGGAGTGGATGAATATCAGTTCCAGCACAGTCTGACCCGAGCTGAACCCCCTCAGGAGCCAGACCTCCCCCATCCCATCCTCTGGGCTGGGTTTTGTTCCCTCCTGTGCTCCTCCTGAGGTTAATCGTGTTCCAGCCAGAGGAGCTGCACCTCGGCATGACCACAATCAGGGATTTAGCCCTAATTAAGGGGTGATGCACAGCCAAGGCCTCCAGCAGCCAGGGGTTCTTCATTAGCCTGATTAATTTGGCTGCTTTGGGGCTCTGCTGGAAAGCCCCGAGCCCTGGCTGTGAAAAACCCTGGAAATCCGAGATCCCTCTCCCCGCACCTCCTGCTTTATTTCAAGGCTCTGCTCTGCCCTGTGCCTCCCGCCAGAGCTGTGCTAGGGGTTTGAACTCAGACCTCTCCAGGAGCCTTAAAGAGGCCCCATTTGCCCAAAAAAAAAAAACCAAAAAACCCAACCTTTTTTTTTTTTTCTTATTTGCAACATGATATCCCCATTTTACAACTGAGTAGTGCATGGATTTCCCAAGAGCAACCCCAGCTCAGAGTTACCTCTGCCTCTGCGGGGGAAAGCGCAAGGACCAGCACAGCTTCACTCTCTGCATGCCCAGGAAAGAAAAAGCCCTTCAAAAAGGGTTCTTTTTGGGAAGTTTCATTCGTATCCTGCTGTTTGGAAGGACAGAAAGATGGAATCAAGGCTCTGCTGGGACACAGAGCTGGGGTGGGAAACCCTGGGTGCGAAAGTGTCTCTTTGGTGGGGCTTGGGGTGATGTGCAGATGGTTTTAGGGTGCCAAGGTTCAGGCTGAGATGTCAGCTTTGAGTTCCCAGGGATTTTACTCAGATTCGATGCCACAATGAGTCAGATTCGGGTGCTGAGAGGGGGAAATGCCAGTGCCTGGCACCCTGTTCTGCTGTTATCTGTGTGGGAATCGTTCAGGCTTTGGAGATAACTTTGTGGATTAGAAACAGCTACAAATCCTCCAGGGATCTGTATTCCTCTTTCTTCATATGATCCACAAGCTCTACTCCCCCAAAGTCCTTTTTTCCCCTCCCACTGGGGAGGTTTTTCCCTGTTCCAGTAGCCCCAGTCCACAGTGGACTCCTGGAGGCAGGAACAGCCCAGGTGGGGCTGCAGAGGCAGATGGAGAACATGGAATTTCTTGGGGGAAAGAGCCAACTGTGAGGGAAAACTCAGCTGGGAGACACAAAAAGAGGCCAAAGAAAAGTTCTGCCAAAGAAATTGGGCTGGGCAGGAATGTGGGACTTCAGTCCATGGATTTGTGGGGGAAAGCTCCTGAATTTATCCCCCCAACTCTGCTCAGGTGAGACCCCAGTGGCAGAGCTGCCTCCAACTTGGGGGAACCCAACCCCAGCAGGACCTGGAGCTGCTGGACAGAGTCCAGAGAGGTCACGGAGCTCCTCCAGGGTTGGAACCCTTCTGCTCTGGAGCCAGGCTAGGAGAGCTGGGGGTGCTCACCTGGAGGAGAGAAGGCTCCAGGGAGAGCTCAGAGCCCCTGGCAGACCCTAAAGGGCTCCAGGAGAGCTGGAGAGGGACTGGGGACAAGGGATGGAGGGACAGGACACAGGGAATGGCTTCCACTGCCAGAGGACAGGGACAGATGGGATATTGGGAAGGAATTCCTCTCTGTCAGGGTGGGCAGGCTCTGACACAGGTGCCCAGAGCAGCTGTGGCTGCCCCTGGATCCCTGGCAGTGTCCAAGGCCAGGCTGGACAGGGCTTGGAGCAGCCTGGGACAGTGGAAGGTGTCCCTGAAATTAGGTTGGAACAAGATGGTTTATGAGGTTCCTTCCAACGCAAACCATTCCAGGATTCTATGGAATTTTCTATATTTCCCTTGGCTTAGGGTTGAGAGCAACCCCTTTCCATGAGAGAACAACCCCACACAAAAACCCACCCCTGAACGGGCATTAACTCTGGCTCAAATAAAATTATTATTAAATAATATCAGCAATTATTAGGAAATAAACTAATTTCCCTGTTTGTTTTTGGGTTTTTTTTTTGTTTGTTTTTTTTTTTTGGTAGCACAGAACACGGCAGGACGAACAACGGAGAGATAGGGATAAATAAAGAAATAAAGGGAAAGGCATCATATGGAAGCAATTAGCAGCAACTTCAGTCAGGAAAACCTGAAGGTGCTTGTAGCATTAAGGCTCAAGTGATCCGTGCTGTGGGACCATAACTCACCCACACTCCGTGGCATTTTCCCTGCAGATGTGCGTTTTACGCAGGAATATCAGCTTACCCCTCAGAAAAATTAACCTGGGGAGGGCTGTCCAGCCCTGGAAGTGCTCCAGGGAGTGTTGGATGTTGGGATTTACCCACGGGCTGGGGGAGAGGTGGATTCATTGGGAATTGGGGTTAATGCAGCAGCCAGAGGGGGAGGTTGGATGCTTTGTCTTGTGAGAAAGGGGATTTCCCTGGCTGTAAAATTCCCAGGGATTTGGACAGGTACTGGAGAAGGCAAAATTTCTCCATTTTTGGGAAGAAGGGCAAGGAGAATTTGGAGTTTCTTGAGGAAAATGCTCTCCATACCCTGCTCACAGCCCTGACGATCAACACCATCGGAAGCAGTTTGGTGATTCCAAAGGACATCAGTGATTTTCCACAGGAAAAAAAGACCCTTTGCTTCACAAAAAGCAATTTTGGGATTGATATTTTCCCCTTCCCCAGTGCAAGGCTGCAATAAATGCTGGGTTTTCCCATGGGGCTGGAGCTGTAATTCCCAGCTGGGTTGATACCACAGAGCCCCTTGGAAGAGCAACGCATCCAAGTATTTCCTCAAGGGTTTTTTTGGGGATTAATTATTCGCTGAGGTGGGGATGCTCCAAGTCCCCCTGTGGAGATCAGCAGGACCCATGGAGGGCTCTCAGGCTGAGGAATTTGGGATGTGTCCAAATGGAGAGGCAGGATGAGGCTGGAGAGGCTTTGCTGTCCGTGAGGATGAGTGGATGGTGAGGTGAGAAATGGGGAAGAAAAGGAGATTTTGGCTCATCAGCTCCATGAGAATATAACAGAGAAATGTTTTCTTATCCTCATTTAACTTATCCAGGCTAAAACTCCTCCCATTGTCCTCTGTGGGGAGATCCAGGGATTTTGGGAGAGGTTTGGGGAGGAATGCCAGGGCCAGCCCCGACCCCTTTGCTCGAGGACCAGCAATGCTCATCCTTTCCCAGGTGACCCCGGGGGCAGATCCTGCCCTTGGCATTCCAGACCTTTGGCATTGGGATGTTTTTCTGCTCCACGCCCCAATCCAAGGCTTTGGGAATGAAAATTTCCCAGCACCACTCTGTGCCCACACAGACGGTGGCAGAAATGGTTGTGAGATGGATTCTGGGAGTCCTGGGATGGACAGGTTTGGGTGTGGGCGTTGTTTTCCACGACCTTGAGGGAATTCCCAGCTCCCTGGACTGTGGTGTGGCACAGGAGATCCATCTCAGAAGGAACAGGGAAAACCCAAACCTTACCTGTCTCCGCGTTTTAGGGTGAAAAGCAATTTTTAAAAAATTTATGTATCTCTGGAAATGCTATTCTAACATCCCGTCCAACACCAGTGGGAAACAACCCCATAAATACACCTCATCTTCATCCCTCTGCCTGCGTGATCCCAAAGCCTTGGAAAACAAAACTCTGTTTCCCTATCAAACCACAGTGAGTACTCAGCCCTTCGGGGGAGTGTTTTCCAGAGGAAAATCCCAATGGATGTAAAATTCCCTTTCCAAGTCGCCATAAACCTGCGGCAGCATCCCCATCAAAGGGCAAAGGGTTCCCAGGGGGCCTGTGAAGGGTGGGATCACTTTTTATAGGGGAAAAATTGGGGGGGAAGAAAGTAGGAGAGGAAAGAAGCCCACAAGGATTTAAAAAAAGAATAACATGGGGAAAAAAAAGAAAGGAGAAAGAAAATAAATAGAAAAAACAGGTAGAAATGAAAATGCTGGGAGGGAAGAATATAAAGAAAAAAGGAAAAAAAACATTAAAGGAGAAGAAAGAGGAAACAGAAAGGGAAAAGTAGAAGGGAAAAATAGGAAAAATACAAATCAAAATCGAAAGAAAAAAACTGGGAAAAAAGGGAAAGAATAGAAAAAACAGAAAGAATTTTTAAAAATAGAAAGAACAGGAAAAAAAACAGAAAAGAAAAAGCAACAGAAAAATAAATAGAAAAGTGGAAAGAAAATTGAAAGGAACAATAAAGGAAAATAAATAAAAATCAAAAATATAGAAGTAGAAAAATAGGAAGGAAAAGAGGGGGCAAAAGAAAAAATTTAGAAAAACAGAAAGAAAAAAATTAGAAAAATTAGAAAATATAGAATGGAAAAATAGAGAAAACACAGAAAGAAAAATTGGGAAAAATAGGAAGAATAAAAGAGGAAAAACTGAATAAAATAAAATAAATAGTGAGACAAAAAGAGAGAGAGAGAGAAAAAAAACCCTGAAGAAAAAAGTCCCTCTCAACCCTGGCATTGAATTGGAAAAGCAAATCCAGCGGTGTTGGTGCCGGGGTGCCGCCAGAGCGGCAGAAATTCTTTATCCATCCCCGGGATCCCGGCAGCTCCCGGGATCTTGTCCTGCACTTGGAGAACAATGCAGCGACGGGAGGGGAAAATGCCTTTTGGGGCACAGAAGCCTTTTGGCTTCCCCTCAATAGCAGGAAAGGGCCGGGAAGCAGCGCCAGGCATGGCGCGGGAAGGGCCGGGAGGAGCCGGGGCCCAAAGGAACGGAGCCCTTCCCTCGGGGAGCGCCTGAGCAGGATCCCTCTGAGGCTGGAAACACCGCTGGAGCCGCACCGCGGGAATGCCGATGGGAGTGGCGCTCCACGGGAATGGCGATGGGGATGGCGATGGGAATGGCAATGGGAATGGCAATGGGAATGGTGCACCATTGCAATGCTGATGGGAATGGCGATGGGAATGCCCATGGGAATGGCGATGGGAATGGCAATGGGAATGGTGATGGGAATGGTGATGGGAATGGTGATGGGAATGGTGATGGGAATGGTGATCGCAATGCTGATGGGAATGCCGATGGGAATGCCGATGGCAATGCTGATGGGAATGCCAATGGGAATGCCGCCCCACAGGAATGCCGATGGGAATGGCAATGGGAATGCCGATGGGAATGGCGCACCATTGCAATGCTGATGGGAATGCCGCCCCACGGGAATGCTGATGGGAATGCCGATAGAAATGGCGCACCATGGGAATGACGATGGGAATGCTACCCCATGGCAATGCCACACCATGGGAATGCCACACCATGGGAATGCCGCTCCATTGGAATGCTGCACCATGGGAATACCGCCCCACGGCAATGCCGCCCCATGGCAATGCCACCTTATGGCAATTCCACACCATGGGTATGCTGCGTGTGTGCAGGCATGTTCCCAACCAGGGAAGGTGTGAAAGGAAGGTTCTTCCCATTCCTCTTCTTCTTGAAAATCCACCTATTCCCATCAAAACCTGCGCTGTGCCATCCCAAATGGAAATGGGGTGGGATCAGCTCGTCCCATGCCCATCTCTGCCCGTTAAGTTGGAATTTGGGATGGTGGTTGACCAAAGTGGAGAGGAAAAACTTCTGGCTTTTCATTGTCCCTCTGTGCCAGAGCACAGATAAATCCCTGCTATGGATGAATCCTTGCCATGGACAAATCCCCACCACGGTTAAATCCCTGCCATGGTTAAATCCATGCCATGGATAAATCCTTGTCATGGACCAATCCCTGCCATGGATAAATCCCTGCCCTGGATCAATCTTTGCCATGGACAAATCCTTGCCATGGATAAATCCCTGCCATGGATAAATCTTTGCCATGGATAAATCCCTGCCATGGATAAATCCTTGGCATGGATAAATCCCTGCCATGGACAAATCCTTGCCATGGTAAAATCCTCACCATGGATAAATCCCTGCCTCCCTTTCCTCAGCCAACAGATCAGCATTGATTTTTCCTGGCAGCCTTAGGAAAGACATTAAGGCGCTTTTGGACAATGCCAAAGTGGAGCGTTTTTTCCCTGGAACGACCCTTTCCTGCCTGGAAAGGGCACAGGAAAGGGGATTTTGTGTCAGCTTCTCTCCAGAGCTGGTTGTGCCCAGATGCTGAATAACTGATGGGACTGATATCCAAAGAGGTTATTCCAGAGTTTCTCCCCTTCCACCCATAACCTCCCCCCAGCAGGGAGCAGGAACCACTTGTAAAATCACCACAGGGTGCTGAAAATGGAGAAGGAAATGGTCCTTCATGAAAAATCCATGGAAGATCCTGAGCTGGGGGGAGAACCTCCTGCATCCCTCAGTCCTATTGCCAAGATAAAGCCTTTGCCTGTGGAATATTGTAATTCTTGGGATTAATTCAGCTTTTACCTCCAAAAAAAAGGTGACATTTTAATATATCCAAGTTCACTTCTGTGTTAGCACTGAATAAATCCCCAGCTCTGCTTTGCCACCGACTGTTCTCTCCCGAGGCCACCTTTTCCTGCTGTTTAACAAGGAACTGCTGTCCCCTTAAACGGAAAGAGCTTTGGAAATCACATTTTGCATCTCCCAGGCTCCTTTTAAAGAGCTCCTCACAACATTCTTGGCGCTATCTTTTAATTACGTTGCAAGACATCTCGTTGGTGGCATCTCCGTGATCCCAGTTCAGCCTTTCCTCATGAATATTTAACCGGCATTTTCAGGGCATGCGTTGGGGATCTCGGGAAGAGATGGGAGACAAGTGATGAAAGACTGGGAGAAAAGATGTGCTTGTGTGGGGATAATAAAAGGGAAAACAATGTCAGGAAGGCTCCTGGGGCACAGGGGCAGCAAGGAAGGAGTAGCATAGCGTTAAATGTGATCATGGAAAGGAATAAAACCCCGAGGCTGGAGGAGGATTTGGGAACTGCTGGCAGCAATTCAGGCCCCAGGGAAGGCTGGTGGGACAGATGTGGGGTCTAAGTGAGCTGCTGTGGGGTAAAAATGGCCAAAAAACAGAGTGTGAGGCCCATGGGCCATTTTAGGCACTCGTGGTCCAAGGATCCCAGTCTTCCCAAGATGTCCTGGCACTGGACATCATTCCCAAATAATTTTCTCAATTAGTTAAGCTTGGCAAGTAACACTCTCAGCTCAGCTGTGCCTGATTCAGAGCAAGGAGGGACTTATTCCTCCCTTTCCAAGGCTGAGCTGCTGAGTTTTGCAGGGAAAACAACTTCCCTGCCTCTGCTGGTGAGGCTTTTCTGTTCTGCATCCAATAAATATTCATCAGCCAAGAGAGGAGAGTCGGGAAGAAGGAAAGCCTGGGGCTACAGAGGGCAAGGAACTTTGAACCTCTGCTCTGATATCAACTCCTGGTCAAATCAAGATAATGATTTATGTTCCTGTACGAGGCTGTGGAAAAGCTCCATTCCCATGGAAAGCAAGACTCCGCTTTCCTCTGGATCTTCCAACGCTAAAATAACTCCTGTCCCTCCGCTCGCAAGATCGGGGCTGTGTAATCTCCTCGATCCCTTTCTCCCCACCTCACTCCCGAGCTTTGGGGAGCCTGCCTTCTTCCAAGGTGCTGATCTCCAGGCAGTTTTCCAGGCTGGAAGTGAAGGGATAAAATGCAGCTCCATCATCCGAGGCAGGGAGAAAGTGTCAGGCCAAAGGAAGTCCTGTCGATCCGGCCGAGCCGAAATGCGTTGCAGGTGCTTGGTGAGGAGCAGAGCACAGATAATGAATAAAACATGTGGGGGCTGCAGCCTCCAGTGAGGGGGACAGGCTCGGATCTCCGGGCTGGGGGAAGCAGATGAAATATGAGTTGGAGCTCATCTGAAGAGCTCGTAACTAATCCAAGATGTTGCTCCGTGCAGCCTCGCTGCTGCAGGGGACGGGGCGAGCCAGGTTTGTGCGGATCCAGGGAAAAGGAGAACGGCTGGAATTATCCTCCAGAAGACAGCAGGATGTGACCTCTGGCCGCTGTTGATATAATTCTGTGCATTAAAGTGAGGGGTGTCTGCGTCCCTCTGCTCCAAGGCTGGGCTGACCCTGTTCTGTCGGAGCCCAAAGGAGAAGCCAAAAGGAAAAAAACCCATCAGAGATGCCAAAGCCGATTACATGGAAATGCACAGGCTGGAAACTTCCAGAGTCCTGCAGGACTGTCTGTGCTCTGAGCTCAGCTCAGTGAGGAGCAGCCAGCAATAAAGAATTGCTTCAGAAGCAGCGATTCCCTGGGATTTATTCCTGCACAGATCCACCGGCACCCTGCCAACGCACCCCAACTTGTGGCTGATGAATTGTCCCAAGATTGGGCTTTCCCCCCTTTTTGAGCCAGGATTTTCTATAGGAAGTTAGTTTTGTGCTACCAGTGCTTGCTGGAGGGTCTGAGGACAGGAGATTGAATGGAATCCGCACGGAACAATGACCTGGGAATGTCACCAGCACAGTGACATCAGCACTGGAGGTGCACTGGGACCGTCTGCTCCCTGCCCAGCACATCCCATTGAGTGATCCTGGCTTTGCTCCAGCCCAAGGAGGAACTAAAATAGCATCAAGTCTGTGCTGTGAACACCCCTATTAATGAATTAATTCTTTTCTGATCCATTTTCACTATGCCTGCACTTCCTTTCACATCATTACTCTTAATTAGGGATCCAAATATTCCCCCAAATCCACCTACGCTGGGTCTAAATCAGGCAAAGGAAGGGCGAGCTACGTGCTCCAGGTCAGTGCTGAGCTCAGCTCCTCAGCTCCTCTCCTCTTCAAGGCCATTTTTCCTTCCACAATTTCTTTTGCTCACTTTTTGGACCTGACCCCATCCACACACGTTGTCTTCGTGACCAGGAAAAAACAACAGGGTTGATTTGTGCCATCACAAAATAAAAATAGCCTGAAGTAAAGTCTGGGGGAAAGTGCTGACTTTGGAACCCAGGGCTGTGTCTGCAGCTGGTTCCGGGCAGAACACTCATTTATCTTCTGATTAATTCTGACTTTTTTGGGGTTTTCTTGCTATATCCTCTGTATTGAGGAGGATCCTCGGGAGCTGCACAGCTGAGATCCTGCAGATCCTAGCACCCCCGACCTCAGCAAACCATGAGCTGCTGGCCAGAGAGCGTTCCCGGGCTCAGACCTTGAGCTCCACGACAAGATAACACGAAATCCTCAAAAAACGTGCTGTCACTCAATCCAATCTTGCAAAATCCTGCAGGTTTGGGAATCCAAAACACAACACATTCCTTTTAGGAGCATCCTCAAATGAACCCTCGCTTTTTGCATTTAACCTGGGCTTTATCCCTGGTGGGATGCTTTCTCCACTTCCCAGCTTTCTCCAGCCTGTTGATTACCTTCTGTTCTTCATGGATAGCTCTGAGGTCTCCTGGGACCTGGCTCAGCCCTGCAGGATCTCACACTGACCTCAGGTGTCACTTCACACCAGCCCAGGTCCCTGCTCCCAGCCCTTTTCCCTTCATCCCTGTCGGCAGCTCTCTGGATTGCTTAACCCAGATGGCTTCTCCCTGTCAAAAACATTCCCTGCTGTAATTCCTGAGGCAGCTGCTCCAGGGCTCAGGCTTGGACCTGTTCCTCTTTCCGAGAGGAAAGAATGAAGGAGAGCACAGGCTTCCAAATCCACCCTGAGTTGCCAAAAACCCTTTCACACCAAACATGTGTTTTGCACAGGGGTTCACTCCCTGCCAGAGAATCATTTTGGCAAGGATTTTCTATTAAAAAAAGAGCTAAAATCCCAGGAGAACTGTAATTCTTTGTATTCCAGAGCCTGCTGATTTCTATCTGGAAGTCAGATGTGGATTAAACTAATGCATGTAGAGTCATAACCTCCCTTTGAAATCCAGAGGCACCTGGAGAACACCGGGGCAGGGGAGCCATGCTCAGGGTGCCCCGTGCGGCTGCTCAGCGCAGCAGGGCAGGAATGATCCTACACAGGTGGATTTTCCACACTAGTGGACCTGTTCAGGATCTCAGGAGGCAGCTTTGATCTCCAGGTTCATCGGGATGTGTCTTTGCTTCCCTGCTGCTCCATCCCAGGCTGCTCCTGCATCCATCTGTGGCTCTCCTGGGAAGAGGTGAACTATTTTTGAGGATGGTGATGAGTGGGATCTCTCTTCAGGTGCAGCTCCAGGAACCAGGAGTTACACACACAGATGTGATATAGATATATATACACACACATATATATATGTATATTAATGAATTCCTGCTGTGCACACACATGGGGGTGTTCATGGCTCATTTCCCAGCCCAAAGAGGAAAGCCTAAGCCCTCTAAACCCCAAACCCAGCAGGTATTTTGGGGAATTGACTCATCCCAGTCCCAGTTTTGAGAGTTCCATAATTTATCCAACCAGGCCGTGGAGCAGATGAAGCCTTGCACAGACTGAGGGATCACAACCTCCCCCGTGAGGGTGAAACTGCTGAAGGCTCAGCTCCTGATCCCAAAACCTTTTCCCCACATCCCTCCACAAGCTCTGAGAGATCCTAAAGTCTGGTTGGAAGGTGATTTAGTGGCAGACTGGAGAAGCTGGAGAGCTACGAGCCAGCTTCTCCTTCCCCTCCTTGTGCACCCTCCAGGACACACCAACACCTCCAGTTCTGCTGAAATGAATCCCATCCCTTAGGTCCCAGGGTTCGAGAGTTTCTCCTTTCTTCTTTATTGTTATTTTCTGTGAATTTTATTTATTTGGTTGTGTTGCCAAGGCCCCGGGTGGGAGGTGAGGGGCTGGATCCTGATCCAAAATGGACATTATCAGTGAGCACAGCCTGGAGTTCCAGAGGCTCTCCCTGGATTTAGTTTTTTCCTGCCATGAAAGGCAAACTCGAGCACCCTGAGTTCAGAAAAGCATTTCAGAGATTCATGGGTGAAAGAGCTGGAAAACGCTTTAACTGACTTTTGGAATTGCTATTAAATTGCCATTGAGGGATCCTCCAAGGTGTCCTTCCCATTCCCACCAGCTAAAGCCATTAGAAAATTCACCTCGGCATCCTCACCAGCCTCTGCTCCTTCCCTCCTTTTGCCCAGGCCTCGTTAAAATCGGAAAAGAAAAATCCAGAAGGCAGGAATGAAGGAAGGAAGGAAAAAGGGTAAGGAAGAAAAGAAATTTCCAAAAAGACAGGGGTGACTCAAAATCTGAGGAATGAATCCATTCCCAAAACTTCCTTCACGATTTCTTGTATCTCTGAGCACTTGCTGGTGTCTGTTGTTGTCTGACTGTGTTTCCTGCACTCCAGGGATGGAAATGGCATTTTTCCCTATCAGTTGTGGCCCACAGACCTGGGCAGGTTTCTTAGGGATAACACCTGGGGGTAAAGTGAGAAGTTTCCCTGTTTCATCACAGCTTGACGAGTTTTTTCCATATTTTTGCTTTCTTGTTATTTTTCTCCATAGTTCCACATCACTCGGTGAGTTTTGCATCCTTCTTCCATATCTGGCCATCGCTGCAGTCCAAGATCTTCAGGCACCTCCTTTATTTTCAAACATTTGGAGGAATCCCTATTTTTATTCCTTTCCCTGTGTCTATAGGGAATCAAGGGTCTTCCTCTCCCAAAGTCTATGAGGAGTCCACAGAGCATCCAGAGGGAGATCCCCACAGAGGGCAGGAGAAGCTTCAAAGCTCACAGATTTTGTGGCAGCAAGAGATCCAACCTGGGTGTCTTTTGGGGTTTCTGCACCAGAGGGATTTTGCTCAGTTTTCCCAGGGTAACAGCTCTGCCCATATCCCAGCACTGCCAGACAGAGCCTTGCTGTGCCAAGACCTTCCTGGTTTCCTATGGCAGCCTGGCCTCAGCTTTCATTGGGTATTTCCCTACAAAGAAACAAGAAAAACCCTATAAATCTTCATTTTTTTGCCAAAATCTCTGTGTGGGGGTGGGATGGAGATGACAAGGAGAACAAATATCCTTGGAAACAACTGTTATTTCCTAATGCTGTGGAATCAAGAGAGAACAGACTGTTTAAGGAAAAAAATTCCCTTTCTCCCTGACATGCCAGGTCCTACAGCAGCTGCTGAGGATGCAAGGAGAGGTGGTCAAGGAGAGGAATTAGGCAGTGATTCCAAATGAATCTGGAAGGTGCTGAGAGATACCAATAAAGATGGAGCAGGTTCGGAGCGGGTCAGGGCAGCGGCAATTTCTCCCGGTAACAAATGTGTCTGGCTGCTCCCCCGATGAGCTCATGGAGCTGACAGGATCCTCCGGTAATGCTTTGCAGACCTTAGGTGTTGTTATCCTACCCCGAGCCTGAACCCGCCGGGAAAACTGCCTGGAGGAGGGAGGTGGGAAACATCCGTGGGATGGTGGGATGTTCCCAGTGGTGGGATTGGGATGCCGAGGGTGGTGGGATTGGGATGCCGAGGGTGGTGGGACTGGGATGCCGAGGGTGGTGGGACTGGGATGTCCAGGGTGGTGGGATTGGGATGCCGAGAATCGTGGGACTGGGATG
>VZRL01000713.1:104866-136812 GCA_013397895.1 Origma solitaria
TGGATGGAGATGCCCATGGCAGCGGGATGCAGATGTCCATGGGTGTGGGATGGAGATGCCCATGGCGGGTGGGATGCAGAGGCCATGGCAGTGGGATGCAGATATCCATGGCGGTGGGATGGAGATGCGCACGGGTGTAGATGCAGATGTCCATGTCAGCAGGGTGAGCACATCCCTCGCTCCCGGACCGAGAGGTGGCGCCGGCACACTGCCGTGCGCACCCGCGGGCTATCGGATCCGGCACAGAGCGCAGACCCACGACAGGCGCATTTTTCTCTCTTATCTCGGTGCACTCCGGGTGGATGAGGAGCTCTCAGCCGCTGATCCCGTGTCTGTCCCGACTCCCTGAGCAGCCAGGGGAGCCGCTGCGCCTGGGAGCACTCCCGCCACGAGGCCCTTCCAGGTCTGAAGGCCATGGTCAAAGGCACCTCTAATTCAGTTAAAGCAGAGAACTGAATTTTCCTGCTAAAGAAAACATGATTGCTTTGTGGAATGGGAGACTTGAGGGGCTAAGAGAAGGTGAAAAGTGCTGGCTGCGCGAGCAGGAAATGCAGATTATTTCCTGGCCCATCCTGACCCGGTTTTTTTCTCCTTTGGGGTGTGCAGGATGCAGAGGTTTACGGAGGGGCAAAGCTCGGAGCTCTGGGGCATCAGGAGTCCCTTTTGGCTGAGTGTATTGCGCAGCACCCGGGGCTTTCACAGCCACGTCTGTACAGAGCTTGACGAAAAACCACTGTTTTTTTCAGAGAAAAACCAACAAACTCTACCCTGGCTTCCAGGCATGTCGGATAGGCAGGTGGCTGCAGGTAAAACCCAGCCCTGCACACTCAGGCTCCCTTTTCCTCAACATCTTCAGCGTTTCTGATACAGATGAGTCACTGGAAATCCCCTGTCTGGTGATGCTCTTGCTCTTCCTCCAGGACTCTTCTCTCAAGCACCACTTGATGCCACTTTGAGAGTCACACCAGAGTCCCTGCTTAGCTTTTCCTGCACCAAAATGCTCGAAAGTTTGGGGAACCAGAGGAGCAAAGGTAAAGAGGGCACCTATTTTAGTCAGGGAGCCCATCTTTCAGAGAGCATCACTCACACCTTCCTGGTTTGGACATGAATATCCCAAGCTCTGTTTGCAGTTAGGAGTTGCTGATATCTTTCCTCAGGAGCCAACATGGGAGAAAGTGGTGGATGTGTTTCATGTGGGCATCTGGACGGGGTTAAATCCCCACTGTTTCCAAAAGTCTGGAAGAGATCAGAAGCTGAGCTGGAAACAGGAGGCTCACCTGGGCTGTGCAGCAGTGACCAGATGGAAAGGGAAAAGTGGGGTCTCCTGGGCTTGGACATGCCATGGAAAAACACAGCTCCTAGAGAAGGTGCATTTCCAGCAAAAGGGGGAGCTCCTCTGCTGTGATCAACAGGATCAAGCAGTTTAAATCCATCAGCGAAAAACCCATTTTAGATTTGAGTCTGAATTATGACTGTCGAGGGGCAAAAGTGAAATCCTCAGAGGTGTATTTTGGACAGAGGCATCAGAAAGAGGATTGAGAAGGCAAAATTCTGAACCAATATGTGTGTGCTGGAAATAGTCAGAAAGAAGTGTTCTTTGCTCCAAAGATCTTGGGGAATGTTCAAGTTAGAGGAAATTTGGGCTTGGAGAAGGCAGCAGCACATTCAGCGGGTGTATGGAGCAGAAAACCCAAATGCTGCTGTGAAGCAGATAGTGAGTGAAAACATCCCTTGAACACAAGAAAAACACAGCCCCTGACATCCAGGAAGCCATAGGGAGGAAAATTCCGGTGGCAGAGTCAGATCCATGGGCATTTATAGCTCTGGGGGGTTGATTTGCAGCCCTTGTGCTTTTTTTTGGATGTAGCAGCAATGGCTTCCGTGAACACTGAACCAGCTCAGAGAGGTTTCTGCTAAAAGCCCTCAAGTTCCTGCTGGGAGACCTAGGAGAGCTGTCCTGGGCCCTGGGAATGTGCCTCGGATGGGTGGGGAGGGCAATTCCCAAACAAAGTTTGGATTATCATTTAGGGATGGCAGGTACTTACGGTTTTCCATCGCCCTGGGGTGATTTAGGATCCTGGGTGGGCAACAGTAAAGGACAAAGGAGGAATCCTGGGGAGCTCTTGGGGTGGGAAGGAGCAAAGGAGCCACACTTTGAGGAGAAAAAGAGCCCAAAACGTTGTCCTGGAAGGATAAACTCAGCTTCAGGACAGACATTAGCGGGAACTGTGGACTCTCCTTCCCCAGCATCAGTCTAATGGGTACAAATCTGCCAATTAGGGACAAATCTGCCAATTAAGGACCAATTAAGGTTCATTTTTAAATCCGTTCTCCCTGCTCAGCAAAGCCCTGGCATGCATTTAACGATCAGCAATAGGTCAAGGTCCCTGTCCCTTTCATCTGAGGATCTCACAGCCCTTGATGAGACTCGGCTGCCTTTCACTGTGGTAGGTAAAGGCTGTAATGTTATTTTAATATCATGAGCCTCATTTATAAGGATAAATTACAGTGGGAGATAAAGAGCACATGGACCCATGTGGATAAAAATAAAAGTCCATATTGCCCCATTATCTGGCATTGGTTAAGCTTCTGCTTGTCGAAGTTTTTTTGGCTAATTTCTCTCCTTTATTTTTTTTAAATGAAATGCTATTTATTTATAGCTAAACGCCAACTTTGAAGCCTGGGCCAAGCATTTGGGAGCTGCTCCGATAGGGCTCTTGAAAAGGAGAATTATGTGCGTTTCAGATGTTTCCAGAAGTTATTGTTTCAAGGCTGCGAGGACTGTGACATTTCTCCCAAGGAGCTCTCCCTCCCCTCGGCATTTCCAGAGGACACGGGCAGAGCAGATGTCTCCGAGCTGGGAGAAGGGGTGGTGACAAGTGTGTGTGGGGGAAAGGCCCCGGGGAGGGGAGCAGATGAAAGGGGAATTGAGACAGGAAAAGCCCTGAAGGTTCACGGTTGGAGGGAAATGCTCTGTGATGCCCCACACGAACCTCATCCTGCTGCTCACCAGGGAATGGGACACGAATGTGGGAGATCATCACGGGATCCTGGAATGGTTTGGGATGGAAGGACCTTAAAGGCCATCTCATTCCGGGGGCAGGGACACCTTCCACTATCCCAGGGTGCTCCAAGACTCATCCAGCCTGGCTTTGGAGATGGGGCAGACACAGCTTCTCTGGGAAATGTGGTCAAGGATCTGAGCACCTTCTACAGCAACACCATCACATTCCTCAGGGGCCTTCAAGCTCAAGAGCTTCCTGCCACGAAGTTCTCAGCAGCACAAGGCACAGGAGGGTCCTCACACAGCCTCTGCCACCACTGGATGGGCTGTGTCACATTTGCAGCAGTTTTTTGCTGGATCTGGACACTTCCCTTTGCAATGGAAACGTTTCCTACACTTCTCCCAGGGGATCACTCGAGCCTTCAAGCAAAACCCTGCTGGTTGCAAGGGCTTGGACCAGAGAACATTTAAAGGTCGCTTCCAAACCAATCTATTCCACAACTGTGATAACCCAGAGCTGATCTCAGCACACGCTGTTCCAGGGAAACCCTGGGCTTCACTGGGAGCCATTCCCCACTCCTGGTGCATGAGATCGCCCCATCTCAGTGCCCTTCGTGCTTCCAGGCACCACCAGGGAGGCTGTTCCTGGCCAGTCCTCCAGGAGTGAGACCCTCTGGATGGCCACGGGAGGCCTTTGCAGGGAACTGATGGATTTCCACAGAGTGGATTATGGAAGCATCTGACTTTCCTGTGGCTCCTGCTTTGGTGGTGGAGTGCCACCACCCCCTCCTGACCAACAGCAAGACAGAGAGGCTTTGATGGCGCCAGAGATGATGGCGAGGGACACCTCAGGGTCGCTGTCGCCCGGCAGTTCCTGCAGGATGATATCACTTCCTCCAGGCTGACAAAGACACAGCCCGGGGCTCCATCCCGGAGAGCAGGGGTTGGGTGAGGGAGAGGAGAAGGAAGAGCAGCAGGATCATCCCCCAGCAATGTGTGTGGAGCAGCTCGGAACAGTCTCCTTCGAAATGAAGAGTTCTGCTGCCTCTTTATGGATTCTCCATCCTTAACTTATTCTGCACTGCCCCTACAAGCACAAAACCAAATCCCTCGGCAGGTTTTTCCCAAAAGCTTTAGAGAAGAGCAACCCTTCAGACAACTAAGTCCTTCGGAGGTACAGGCAAGTAAAAAGTTGGATATCAGGAAAAGGCTCTTCCCCCACAGGGTTTTGGGGCACTGCCCAGGCTCCCCAAGCGATGGGCACGGCCCCGAGCCTGCCACAGCTCCAGGAGCATTTGGACAGTGCTGCCAGGGATGCACAGGGTGGGATTGTTGGGGGTCTGTGCAGGGCAGGGGTTGGACTCCATGATCCCTGTGGGTCCCACTCAGGACATTCTGTGTTCCTGTGATCCTGTGTTTGCACCACTTCCTCCAATCCTATTGCTTTCGGGTTATTTGGGAACCTGGGCCTCGCGCCCGGCAGCTCAGGCTCTCTGATCCATCAGGATTGCAACTGCAACAGAAAACAATGCCCTGCTCCAGGAACTTCCATTGCCTTGGGATTTCGGCAGGATCACATCGACCTCGGGCCAAAACTGGTCCAGAGTTTCTGCAATATTGGACCTGATGTTGTTTTATTCCCTGTGCTGACCTCCCCATAGGTCCCCTACTCATTCAGGGTAAGGACACCACCTCAGCATCCCCAGAGCACCAGGCCCTTCCCCAGCCTGCTGCTGGCACAGAGATGCCAACTCCTTTGGCATTTGCCAAGAGCTTTGGAACCCAGCTTGGGAGGGAAGCAGCATGCTGGGCACAGGGGAAATGCCCTGGCAGTGGATGTAAGGTGAGGCTTCCAAGTTGCTCCAGCCAGGAATCCACTCCAGGAGCCTACCTGTTGCAGGGGTCTCAACCATCTTGAGAGTACTGGGGAGCTGAAAGGTCCCAAGACAGCAGAATTACCCCCTGGGTGCTAAATGGTCTCTCCCCAAGGTTATGTTAATCTTCCTATGTTGCTTGGCCTTGACCTGGTCCCTGACTTCACCCCTCTCCTTCTCCCCATTGGATTATTGTTTTATCTCCCCACCTTCTCCCCAACCCCATTGGCCCTAGCCCTCTATAAGAATGGCCACTCACTCACAGCCATTCTTCCTCTTTTATGGCTGGACCCTTTCGAAGAACAAACCTTTGGAAACGCCACACGACTGAGCCCTCTGAGTTCTTTGTCTCTGGTAAACGCACTGAGCTAGTCAGAAGCTCTGGGGTGTGTGTGTGACTGTGCAATCCACTGGCACGGGTGGGAGAAAAGGTTCTGCTTGCACGGTGTCAGAAGGATCAGCTGGAAGTGTCTGTCTGAGCAATCGAGACACTTTCGGAACATGCAGAGGACCTCTCTCACCCCACAACCATCCTGCATTACCTGTCTGGCTCTGCAGGAGTTGATTTCCAGAATGGGAGTGGGGAGATTGAGTTCCGCCACAGCAGGTCCTTCTCCAGCCCTTCTTTTGGGGCAGGAGAGATGCCCAAGCTCAGCAGCCTGGCCTGGCCCTTCTCCCACCCTCTGGCAGGGCAGGATCCTTCAGCTCCTACCTGAGGGCAGCATCAGCTGCTATTACCTGCAGCAGCCCTAATTCCGCTTCCCAGCCCTCGGAAGTTAGAGGAGAGCCCCTGACAAGCAAGAAACCCTGTCCTGAATAATGGAACATCCCCTTTTAGTCCCCCATGCAAGCACTTCTACTCCCAAATCTTCCTTGCAGAGGGAAAGGGCATTTTCTGCCTTATATAGAGCCCCTCTGCTCTGGAGCCAGCCTGGGAGAGCTGGGGGTGTTCATCTGGAGGAGAGAAGGCTCCAGGGAGAGCTCAGAGCCCTTCCAGTGCCTAAAGGGCTCCAGGAGAGCTGGAAAGGGACTGGGGACAAGGGACGAAGGGACAGGACACAGGGAATGGCTTCCACTGCCAGAGGACAGGGACAGATGGGATATTGGGAAAGAATTGTTCCTTGTGAGGGTGGGCAGGCCCTGGCACAGGTGCCCAGAGCAGCTGTGGCTGCCCCTGGATCCCTGGCAGTGTCCAAGGCCAGGCTGGACAGGGCTTGGAGCAGCCTGGGACAGTGGAAGGTGTCCCTGCCGATAACAGGGGTGGGATGAGCTGAGCTTTAAGGTCTCTTCCAACCCAAACCCTTCTGGGATTCCATGATTCTGTATAGACACAAACCACTCACACCCAGCCCCTGCAGCAATGGTGCTCAGCATCCTTCTCGTGGGTGTTAGAAGTACTGATGGATGCAGGGATACAGGGATAATGGGGTACAGGGATAATGGGGTGCAGGGATAATGGGGTGCAGGGATAATGGGGTACAGGGATAATGGGGTACAGGGATAATGGGATACAGGGATAATGGGGTACAGGGATAATGGGTACAGGGATAATGGGGTACAGGGATACAGGGATACAGGGATAATGGGGTACAGGGATACAGGGATACAGGGATAATGGGATACAGCGATGCTTTTGTGCAACACCACAGGGAAAAGTTTCCAAATCAGAGCTGCTATGTTTGTAAACAGCTGAGTCAGCAAAACGCACCAAAATCGGAGCTTTTCATACTGGGGCCGTGATGCCGCCATGGGCAAGGGGAGGAATAGAGGGGTTCAGGCCTGTTTGAAGTGCAAATCGCAGCTCCCCCTTCCCTCTGGAGCCACCAGCAATGTGTCCACGAGCCAGAGATCTCCTGTTGTCCCCCTGGAAATCTGAAAGCCATCAGCATGCTCGGGAAAGGGAGGAAAAGGAAAATGTGTTTGCCAGTTGCAGCCGATGTGAGGGCAGTGTCCTGGACAGCTTTTATTATTCTATAAATACCAGGGGCAGGAGGTTGTTATTAACCACCAGTAATTAATACAACGTGCACTGTCCAATTAACGGCGTCCTGCCCTCCTGTGCACTTGGGGAACTCCCAGATGGGGCACAAAGCCGGCAGAACCAGGGATCAGGCAGGAGTATCCCTGAATCCAGCCCCCTGAGCCTGAGGACAAGCTGGTTGGAAAACAGATGAGGGTGAACGCTGCAGACATCAAAGCCTGCCCGAGCACATCCCTGCACATCTTCCAGGCACACTCAGGGGGTGCCGGGTGCCAGCACTCAGCCCGGAGATCCCGGTGCGGAAAGGTGGCGAAGGGAGCAAATCCCAGAGCTGCAGTTGCTCCCTGCATGTTAGTGAGCTGCTCTCAGGCACCATTAGCACAGCAGAGAGCTCCAGAACATCTGCACATCCAAGGACACTGCCTGGCTCCGAGGACCCCTGCTCTGTGCAGCACAAGGTGTGGAAAAGTCCTGCTAACTCCTCTGGATGCTGCTGGAAAAGCCTGGAGAGCATTTCATTAATGGATGCTCTTTCTCCTCTTCCACAATATCCGAGGCTGGATGTTTGCAATGGAATGGTGCTCTGGGAAGTCACGATTGATGGATTTCTAGAGCAAGCCAAGGAAATATTTGGGAGGTGAAGATGGATGGGTGGTGCTGAGCCCCTGTGACCAGGGTTAGTGCAGAGGGTGCAGGGACCTTGTCGTGGGGGGAGAAAAGCTCAAATGTGCTGTGGTGGAAAAATGGGAAAGCATCTGATGCTTATGTGGGAAATGAGGAGCTTTCAGACCTGGCCGTGTGGGCCAGAATAAATTTATTCCGTCTTGCATTTGCCCACAGCAGCAAGAATGGGACTGAGCACCTCAGCATGTCCTCTCCTGTCCTGCCTGGCTGCACCCCCTGAGCCATCAGTGATTTCAGGAGAACTGGGAGGCATTTGCCACGTAATGCCAGGGCAGGGAAGTGCGTGGGAGGCCTGGCAGCACTGCCAGTGCCCGCGAGGGATTTGCTCCTCTGCTGACCGATGGAAGTCAGTGAAACCTCCCCTGAGGTGGCCTCTCGGTGGTGACCCTCAGAGTGACTCCCCAAACTGCGTTTGTGAGCCCCAATCCCTCCCTGAGCACGGAGCATCCCTCAGGGACAGCAGGACAGGCTGCAGGGTGGGAGCTCTCAGAGCAAGCAAACAGCAAAGCTGCTCTGGCTGCTGCTTCCCAGCCTAATTCCCAATAAGTGCGAGCCTAGAAATGGGATCCAAGCTAACTTTGGGAAGGGATCAGCTCTGCTGCTTTGGTGCCTCTGCCCTGACCCTCCTGTGTGTCCCTGGACGGATGGGGGACCCCTGAGCAGCAGGAGCACTTGGGAACCTCTCCCCTCATCATCGTGGACAAGCCCAGGGTTTGTAACTCTGGAAAGGCTCTTGTTTGGATTCCCACCAGCGAATTTTGGCCAAGTACTTTGAGATGGACCCCTGAGGGATGCTCACGGTGGGAGGGAGCAGCCAGGCCTGGGTATGTGCCTGGTATTATCCTCTTCAGGCTTGACCTGAAGTGCAAACACATCCCTAAAGCTGGTGGCTTGGAACTGAGTCCTGAGGACAATATCCAAGCTTCTTTCCTAAGCTACCTCCCACTTGTAACGTCACCTTCCCCTTCCCCAGCCCCTCTGCTTGCAAAGCTCAGCTCAGGCTGATTTAACAGCAATTAAGAGCAAGGGAGGAGTGTGGGGGGGGTTGTAGTGAAGGGTTTATAAAATCCCCACCCTTGGAGGCACAAATCCCACACAGAGCCCATGGCAGAGCATCCCACAGCCACGGGATTTTGGCTGCAGGCTCCTGGTGCTGAGGTGTGAGGGAGAATGAGTTGCACTGCAAGCACCTCCGGTGATTTATTTTATTGCCTGTGTGTAAAGAGTCTTGGCACTCTGAGGGGAGGTCGCTGCCAGCTCCAGGCCAGCCAGGCTATCCCTGGTGAAAAATTAAATGGATGAAAAGGAACATTTTTCCATAATAGCAGAGTGAGGGAAGCAAACGATGCTCCTTGAACATCCATCTCTAATTCCCTGCCCTTGGAGCAGTCTGGCAGCCCAGCCCTGGGGTGAGGAGAGGTGATAAAACCTCTCGCCAAGCCCTTGTTCCCAGCTCCATCTGGATATCCAGCAGGGAGAACTTGCATCCCCTCAGAGCCACGTAAGGGCCATTTCCGAACCATTCCCATGTCCTGCATTGAGGACAAAAGGTGATTCCTCTGGAACAGGACCAAGGCAGGTGCCACCACCTCAGCTGCCTGGGACGGGGGCAGGTTGAAGCCTCCTGTGTGATCCATGTGCTGAAGAATTCCTGGCACCTTTCCAGCCTCACCGGGCACTCAACTCAACTCAATTCAATTCAACTCAACTCAATTCAACTCAACTCACCCCAACTCAACAGAACTCACCTCAACTCACCTCACCTCAACTCAACTCACCTCACCTCAAGTCACCTCAGCTCAACTCAACTCAATTCAATTCAACTCACCTCAACTCAACTCACCTCAACTCAACTCAACTCACCTCAACTCAACTCACCTCAACTCAACTCAACTCACCTCAACTCAACTCAACTCACCTCAACTCAACTCAACTCACCTCAACTCAATTCAACCCAACCCAACCCAACTCAAGTTTTGGGTCTTCTGAAGGCTTTAGCTCTGAACCAAAAACTCCCACAGCTCCTAAAGTCATCAAATCTCTGACAGAAGAGAGCACCTGGGTTACCCAGGGGTGGCAGATGAGTGTGCAAACCCAGGCACATCAAGGTGTACAAAGAGGAAAATATCCATGGGAAAATCTCCATGTGCAAGGAGGGAAATATCCATGGCAGGTCTTTGCCACAAAAGTCTGAGGTGTCAGCCCTGCCTGGGCTGTTCCTCCCATGAGGATCCTCCAATGCCTCAGCAGATGCTCTCAGAACACCCTGATTCTTCCTCTCCTCTTGTTTAAATATTCCCGGTTGTTACCACGTCCTCAGGTATTCCCTACACTGACAGTCTGAGGGATGGAGGGGCGAAAGGCTGCTGAGAATTGGGATTTATCCATCTCAGCTAAGGATCTCAAGGAAATGTAGGCATTTCCAAGGCTTTGGGGGAATTGTATTGCTTCTTGTTCTGTTTGCACAGGATTGCTGGCTAGGTGGTTTTAGTCCAGACCTGGGAGATGCTGGTCTGAGAGATAATGAATAGATAATGAATAGATAATGAATAGATAATTAATATCGTTCAGCCTCATTTTGTGTCCCTGAGCCCACCAAAGGACCATTTTTCCCCCTGCAAAGCAGAGGTGGGGCATTGCTGTGAGCCCTTCCCTGCCGCCCCTCAGTCCAGATGGCACTTCCTCAAGGACAGAGGGAAAAATCCTGCAAATTCCATATAAGAGGGCAGGATCCAGCCCTCAGTGCCAAGAAGCAGGACAGAGACAGCCCTGGGATGGCATTCCCAGCCTTTAACAACCTTCTCCCAGCGTGGCACCCTTCTGTCACCCTCTGCACCCCAGGGCTGTTATCCCAAGCCCCATGCCAGGGAGAGCTTTCCCTCCTGGCAGGGCTGCTCTGTGTCCACGGCCAGCGCTGGGAGCAGCAGAAGGATGGGAGCAGGCCTGGGAGGAGGATGGAGCTGGGATGTGCCGGGGTTATCTCTTTAACAGGTTTCTCCTGTCCCTGAACATATGTGCAGGAACACATCCCTGGAAAAATATGTGAGTGGGTGAGCTTGGCCCCGGCTCTCTCCCAGATGGGACATTCCAGAGCCCACATCACAAAGCCATCAGCTGGGCTTTGACAGAGCTGCCAGCACCTCCAGCCTCTATCAGAGCCCAAAAATGTCCATATGATCCCTGCTCCCCCCCAAAACTCCTTGCTCTCATTTACAAGCAAGAAATGTTGGCAAAAATGGAAAAATTGGGGGGGAAAAATGCAGGGGGAAAATAAAAGAATAGAGGAAGAAGAAAGCTTCCAGAGGAGAACGTGGAAGAGGTGAGACATGAGGTGCGGTACTGCTGAGCCCACTGCACAGAGCTGGCACTCCAAGGGGCACAGACACCAACTCTCGTGCCCAGGGTGCCCCAAAGCAGCTGCTTTGGGACCATGTTCCAGCAGCCCCTGCAGGGCTGTTCCACAGCATCTCCTGGTGCCCTCCTGTGCCTTCCAGGGCTCAGGGGGAAGCTCACAGGTCGCTCAGCCCTTAAAAATTGTTTCAGGACTCTCACACAGAGGGGACTTTGGGCTTTGAGCAGCACCAAATCCGCATTTTTAGGGCTGCTGCTGAATGTGGAGCACGCCCGGCCTGATCCCGTTTCCATCTGCAGAGAGGGAAGGTTTTGCTGAGGCCAGGGTGACATCCCCCAGCTGGGACGCATTTCAGCAGCTCCAGAGATTGTTCCAGCCTGAAGAGCTGTTTCCCTGCACACAGCCGAGTGTAATTCCCAGGAAAACCAGCTGAGCCCTTGGCCCGCGCTCAAAACACATTAGGAAATCAAAAGCATTTATTTTATCCAATTTTTCTCCCGAGCTTTGCTCAATACTCTGCAGAACACGGAGCTTTAATAGACTTTGGTTTGTGACTGCAGACACCTTCCATAGCTTGGCTCTTTCATCACATGGGAACTTGGATATCCTTCATCTGGAATCCGCTTAGTGCCGTGTTCTCCTTCCCTGCTACTGGATTTGCATTTTGTCCACTGGTGCCTAATGAATTTAGAGTGTCAGGGCTTATAAATCATTAAATCCAGCAACTCTTTGCATCCCATTTCCCACCAAGAATCCCTAAGAGTCATAAAGGCATTTAAAACCTCTCAGGGCTGGTGCTGTGGGGATAATCACCAATCTGAATGTTTGCTGTGTTCAAATTTGCCAAAATATTGTAGATTTGGAGGGGGTGCAAGAAGGAAATTGTTCACCAGTTCAGACTGAACCTAACATTTTGAGCAAATTTGGCAAAAATAGTCCAGACAAGCCATTCTCCTTCTTTTCTTTGACCAGAAAAATGTTTGGTGTAGGATTTTTTTTTTTTAATTTTCAAGTATATTTTAGTCCTAAAAATAACTAGCACAGCAGGGTTTACTCCTCACCCAAAAAAACTCCTCTTGAATGTCAAAAGAACCATTTGCTCCTTCCAGAAATGAATTCATTTGGCACCAAATCCCTTTGCTTTGACCTGACCTGAACTTTCCTTGGCTCCCTGCTGCTGCTTTCACTCCTGTGCCTTGGCCTGGATTCCAGGGATGGCTGCACACACCTCGGGCTCAGCTGCCTTGGGATCACATCCCTGACACCCGGGTTTGGAAAGGGAGCCGTGAGCACCCAGATTTGAGGTGGGTGGAAAATCTTGGTGGGTTCCCAGCGATCCAAAGGCACCCTGAGGCCGGAGCACCCCAGAGATGCTTCCAGGAGGAAACGCAATGGCAGCTTGGGTAGACCCAGATTCAATCCCTCAAAACCTGCCCTGCCCTATTTCCTGAAAATCAATATTCCATTGCTTTCCAAGGATAAAGCCAACCCCCACTGCTCTCCAGGACCTGCAGGGAGAGGATGATGTTATTATTGGATTTTTCACACATAAACCTGGATCCTTGAAGCACCAATGGTCAACCACACATGTGACCCAACCCTGATGGAATTTTTTCCCATATTTTGAGCCACCAAACACCTGGTTGCTTCCCAAAGCCAGTAGGCTCCATTTCAACCCCCAAAAATCCAAACCCCCAGGCTTGGAATTGGAATTGGGCTCACCCAGATCCCTGAAGCAAACTTTGGGTTGGGGGGTTTCCCCCATTTTTCTGAAAATCTGTATTCTTTAGCAAACTTGTTGCCAACCAGAAGACAAATTTTCTTTGAATGTCAAAACAGGATGTTTTTGACAATCTCAGGACACTCAAAGAGCATTTTTTTTTGTTTTCTTTTTGAAACAGGAAACTTGTCTGAGAGCCCTTTCCTGCGAACAGTTTCAGTTGTGACGAAACTGCCACTTTCTGACAGAGCCTGGGGTCTTTTTTTATATAAAAAGATGCCACATGTAAAAAGTTCTGAAAAACCCATCCAGGTTACTCAGTACTGAGGGTGGGTGTGGATTTTTGCTCCTAAAAAAGTTCATAAAAGGGGAATAGGTCAAGACTGAGCTGTGGTGACAGCTGGGAATGGGGATGTTTGACAGGGATATTCGGAGATCAAGGCAATTCAAGTGAATCCATCCATGGCATTGCAATCCAGGTGTCTCTGCTGCAACCCCAAATCCTGCTTGCACCTCTTTGGGCACAAGGGGATGGAGGATGGTGGAGAAACATCAGTGAACCATTGCTACTGATGATGTTCAACTCTCAACGAGGAACTGAAATGAGATTTGCAAGTCAAACTCTCTCCCCCTCTCTACACCCGGAGGGAAATGGGGCTCCAACAGCTCCAGGGGGCTAAGAAAAGGGTGGGGGGCTCATGGTGGGTGACAGAGGAGGAGCTGGTGAGGGCTGGAAGGTGGGAAATGCTTTGGGAAATCCTGGTTTCTTTCCAATGTCTGTCGGATTCTGCACAGACCCCTGGAGCAGTGGCTGTTCCTCAAGTCCTGCCCTTCCCAGGGCTCTGGGATCAGCAGGAGGAAATCCAAGCCCCATCACCACCAAAAATGGGCCTGAGGCCCCGGATCCCTAGCCCTTAGCACATGAGCCTGGATGCACGGATGACGCTGCAGGTGGGAAGTCATTCCAAGAGCTCTCCTCCTCTCTTAGCCGGGCTTTGAATCCCTCCAGTACAGGAATGGGAAAAACAATTGGTTTACACACAGACACAGATATTCCAGAACCTTTGTCTTTTATTTGCTTAGAGATGGGCCTGGCTTTAAACCATCACCTTCTTGTGAGGCCAACTCTTCTCAGTCTGGCCTCACACCATCACTTTCTTGGTTGGGTCTCATCTGGCCCCCAACAGGATGAATATCTCATGCCTTAAACGCCAAAAGAGCAGGCGCTGGGTTCAGATGGCTCTTCCAGAAGCTTCTAAACGTGCCCTGGGCATTGCATCTGCAAAGCTCTGGGATGTCTCCATGAGGTCCCAGCTCTGTCAAAGCTCAGGGACCACCAGTGAGCCTGAGTGGGGCAGCAGGACCCCAAACAGAGTGGGGAAGGTGAAATCACCATCGAGCTCCATCTGCTTTCTGTATTGGTGGGTGGTCTGGAAGTTCTGGGATTAATGGGATCCATCCACAGCTCTTTGCATTTTTCCTCTCTGTTTCGGCCCGGCTTCTGTGGGGACTTGCAGGAGAAGTCGATGTCTGAAGGAATGTAAGGAAATATTCACTCCTTCTGTCAAGGAAATCCAGAGAAATGCAGGAGGAATGAACCAAATGTGAGATCAAGACAGGAAGATGTGTCCTGCTCGTTCCATTTGTGTTTCTGTCACCCGGAGTGGGGAAAGGAGGGATTTGGCTCCTCCTCATTTTGCTGGATACAAAGAGAAAAAGCAGGAGGAGGGCTCTCGTGGGAGGGCCCAAAACTCCTGGATCTGCAAGGAAGAGAAGACCAGCTTTACTGGAATTTCAAGAACACTGCAATGAGAAATGTCTTGATTCTTTCTTGTGCAGCCCAAAGCAGCACCCCTGTGGTGCTGGAAATGAGGTTCTCCTTCATCCCCTTCCCTCGGACTGTGCCTGGCAGGATGGATCAGTGTTCCAGCACTGCCCGACAGAAATGTTCCACAGGAGTGCAAAGCACCAATAAAATTGTTTCCCAGATGGGATTTTCAGACTCATCTTTCATCTAATTTGATTAACTTGGCTCATTTCCTGTTCTCCCTGTGATCCTGCTGATGAGCTCTGCAATCCCAGGTTTATGGTGTCCTGACTGGGATCATCAGTGGCAGGAGGGAGCTCCACAGGCTTTGCAGACCCCAGCCCAGGAGCTTTGCAGGCACAACCCCAGCCCGGTTCGGTGCCATCCGCATCCTCTGAGTCCCTCAAGCTCCATCTCTGCACCTCACTGTTGGGAGATCATGGAATCCCAGATTGGTTTGGGTTGGAAGGGTCTTAAAGCTCAGCCAGTGCCACCCCTGCCATGGGCAGGGACACCTCCCACTGTCCCAGGCTGTTCCAAGCCCTGTCCAGCCTGGCCTTGGGCACTGCCAGGGATCAAGGGGCAGCCACAGCTCCTCTGTGCCAGGGCCTGCCCACCTTCAAGGTAACAATTCCTTCCCAAAATCCCATCTATCCCTGCCCTCTGCCCATGGGGAGCCATTCCCTGTCCTGTCCCCACACGCTCTATATGAGGTGGCCCAAGAGACCACGAGCAGGTCGGGGGCTCCTGAGTCACTGGGGAGCAGCTCAGGGCCTTGGGACTGCAGGTTCTGGGCAATGCTAGACCTGCTGTGCTTGTGTTCCATGGATAATGCCAGAACGTCCTGGAGAGATCCCAAATTTCCTCCTGTTGCCTTTTGGGGTCCCAGCTTCGTGCTGCTCCTGCTGGGAGGGGATGAGAAGCAGGGCTGTGTGCTCCCAGCCCCATTGTCTGCTCTGACCTGACTCTTTAAACAACGTTAAGCCTCCAAAAATAAATCCTCTGGAAGAGCTTGGCTTTGTTCAGCTCCTTGCCTGGCAGCGTTCCTAAAACATCCAGGAGTTTTCATGGAGCTCTTTAGGATAATATTTGACACTTCCATCACTCCTTTCATCCCAAAGTTCTTCTCAAACCTGAGACCACCGCTGAGTCAAACTGCCCATGGAATAGTGGGGTTTTTCCCTAAAAACCAAATCCCACATCATCCTGGGAGCCCTGCGCATCCTCCATCCCTCTGGAATCAGTGAGGGCTCAGCACCCTGCCCATCCATGAGGGGATTGTTGGGATGATGTTACTGCAAAGGGTTAGGGAACACAGGGAAGTGGTTCTGCTTTGGGAAAAATTGGTGTCTTTGGAAAAAAAATGTACAGAATTTAGAGAACACTGAATTTGGCTCTGATCCTCTGCTGGAGCATTGGCTGGTGCTGTTGATAGCACCCAAAGCAGGACAAGCACCTTCCAGAGTGGATTCCTGCACATTCCTACCTTTGGAGCCACTTTGGATCCAGCCAGAGTGACTTCCAGGCTTTGGGAGTGTTCTTTTTTGTGAAGGAGCTCCCGAGCCCTCAGGGTGCCCCAGCACAGGATGGAGGGACAGGCTGAGGGCAGCTCCTCCAGAGGACAAATTTAACTTGGACTGGGATTTTCCACCTGTCTGCCCTTGGCCAGACCCCAAACACTTCAACCCCTCTTTCTGTCCCGCTGTGGGTGAGATAGGGACACTCACCCCATTCTAACAGGGTTAACTCTCCCTGTTTATTGCTAAGTTTGGGATAAATCCACCCCTGTGCCCACAGTTAAACCCAGCACTGGCCAAACCCTGGTGTGAGAGCCCCAGGGCAGGGTTGGGTCACAGCAGCCACACAAAGAGGGTTCAGTGCCAAAACCCTGCTCAGATGTTGCACTTGGACTTGATCCTTCCAGCTCAGCAGGATTTTCATCTGCTGTTTTCCTTAAGATTGCCCCAAAGAGGTGATTGGCCCCCAAATCCTTGTTCTTCTCAGTGCTGGACTCCAGGAAGGTGTTGGGGTGAGAGGTGGGCAAAGATGCTCTTGGTTCCAGCAGCTAGGGAGTTTGTGCTGCTGATGGAGGATGCTTGGGGCATCAGTTTCCAGGAAGGCTCCAGAGAAGTATCCATGCAAATTGAGGCAGGATTGCCAGGAAAAACAAAGCAAATTTAGCAAAAATTAGCCTGGAGCTTGTTGCAGGGGCTCTCCGCCCTCTTGCAGACACGCAGGTATTGCCTGGCCCTGGAAGATGTCAGGAGTGTGGCAGTGAGGTGTGGCTGATGCTAAACAGGACTGGGACTGGTGGGTTTTGTAGGAAAAATGCAAATGGGATTGAAATAGAGATGAGTCTGTGTGGCTGGGGGGGAGCAGGACAGGGTGGGGAGGCCCTGGCACAGGGTGCCCAGAGAAGCTGTGGCTGCTCATCCCTGGAAATGCTCAAGGCCGGGTTGGACAGGGCCTGGGATAGTGAAGGTGTCCCTGCCCACGGCAGGGGTGTGGAATGGGATGTGCTTTTGGGATCCTTCCAATCCAAGCCATTCTGCGATTCTATGGCGTTAATCCCTCCATTGCTGAGCACCCCAAAATCTGCCCCAAAATCCCATCGGCTTTGCTGCTCAGGTGCTGAAAGAGGGAGCAGAGTCCTGGCAGGATGGCCAGAGCTGGGAAGATGCTGGAGAAGGATGGATGGCACTTGGAGAAGCATGAATGGCAGCTGGAGAAGGGTGGCATTTGGAGAAGGATGGTGGTTGGAAAAGGCTGGCAACTGGAGAAAGATGGAATGATGGAGGATGGCAGTTGGAGAAGGAAGGAATGATGGAGGATGGCAGTTGGAGAAGGATGTAATGATGGAGAAGGACGGATGGCACACTGGAGAAGGATGGCACTTGGAGAAGGACGGAATCATGGAGAAGGATGGATGGCACATTGGAGAAGGATGGCAGCTGGAGGAGGATGGCACTTGGAGAAGGGTGGCATTTGGAGAAGGGTGGCAGCTAGAGAAAGATGGCACGTTGGAGAAGGATGGATGGCACTAGGAAAAGGATGGCATTCGGAGAAGGATGGAATCATGAAGAAGGATGGAATGATGGAGGATGGCACTTGGAGAAGGATGGATGGCACTAGGAAAAGGATGGAATCATGGAGAAGGACGGATGGCACATTGGAGAAGGATGGCGTTTGGAGAAGGATGGAATGACAGAGAAGGATGGCATTTGGAGAAGGATGGCACTAGGAGAAGGATGGCAGCTGGAGAAGGATGGCATTTGGAGAAGGATGGCACTAGGAGAAGGATGGCATCTCCCTGCTAATGGGGCTGGCGACGGGAATGTGCAGCGCTGGGAGCTGCCTGGGCCGGAGTTAAAGGGGAGGTAATTACCTGATTACTGCCTAATGAAGGACAATTGAAATGGATAAGCCGCGCTTGGAAAAACCGAAGGAGTTTCTAGGGAAACCAAAGCGCCCTGATGGCAGCTGGAGCGGGGAAAGGGAGGCTCAGGTCCCTGCCGAGCCAGGCCGGCAGGACGATGCCTTTTCTGACTCACGATGCCCAAATGTGACCCATCCCGGAGCCATCCTGTGGGATGAGCTCACCCCACAAAGCCAGCTAAGNCAGGGTGCCCAGAGAAGCTGTGGCTGCTCATCCCTGGAAATGCTCAAGGCCGGGTTGGACAGGGCCTGGGATAGTGAAGGTGTCCCTGCCCACGGCAGGGGTGTGGAATGGGATGTGCTTTTGGGATCCTTCCAATCCAAGCCATTCTGCGATTCTATGGCGTTAATCCCTCCATTGCTGAGCACCCCAAAATCTGCCCCAAAATCCCATCGGCTTTGCTGCTCAGGTGCTGAAAGAGGGAGCAGAGTCCTGGCAGGATGGCCAGAGCTGGGAAGATGCTGGAGAAGGATGGATGGCACTTGGAGAAGCATGAATGGCAGCTGGAGAAGGGTGGCATTTGGAGAAGGATGGTGGTTGGAAAAGGCTGGCAACTGGAGAAAGATGGAATGATGGAGGATGGCAGTTGGAGAAGGAAGGAATGATGGAGGATGGCAGTTGGAGAAGGATGTAATGATGGAGAAGGACGGATGGCACACTGGAGAAGGATGGCACTTGGAGAAGGACGGAATCATGGAGAAGGATGGATGGCACATTGGAGAAGGATGGCAGCTGGAGGAGGATGGCACTTGGAGAAGGGTGGCATTTGGAGAAGGGTGGCAGCTAGAGAAAGATGGCACGTTGGAGAAGGATGGATGGCACTAGGAAAAGGATGGCATTCGGAGAAGGATGGAATCATGAAGAAGGATGGAATGATGGAGGATGGCACTTGGAGAAGGATGGATGGCACTAGGAAAAGGATGGCATTCGGAGAAGGATGGAATCATGAAGAAGGATGGAATGATGGAGGATGGCACTTGGAGAAGGGTGGCATTTGGAGAAGGGTGGCAGCTAGAGAAAGATGGCACGTTGGAGAAGGATGGATGGCACATTGGAGAAGGATGGCAGCTGGAGAAGGATGGCATTTGGAGAAGGATGGCACTAGGAGAAGGATGGCATCTCCCTGCTAATGGGGCTGGTGACGGGAATGTGCAGCGCTGGGAGCTGCCTGGGCCGGAGTTAAAGGGGAGGTAATTACCTGATTACTGCCTAATGAAGGACAATTGAAATGGATAAGCCGCGCTTGGAAAAACCGAAGGAGTTTCTAGGGAAACCAAAGCGCCCTGATGGCAGCTGGAGCGGGGAAAGGGAGGCTCAGGTCCCTGCCGAGCCAGGCCGGCAGGACGATGCCTTTTCTGACTCACGATGCCCAAATGTGACCCATCCCGGAGCCATCCTGTGGGATGAGCTCACCCCACAAAGCCAGCTAAGGCGAGGCAGCAGCTCCTCCGCTGCTCGGAAACGAGGGAAGACAAATCGCATGTGCTGCCCCAGACCCCCGGTGATTCCTTCTCCCCCGCGGCACGGAGCGCTTTCCAGCCGCCGCGGCTTCCATCACGTCTCGCAGTGCCTGGGCAGAGCTGGAAAATGATGTTTAATGTGTCTGCCTGGGAAGGAGGTGATTAATTTGTCTGGGGGCATGGAAGCGCTGGTCGTGTTTGAGGCCACGGAGCGCTTTCATCCAGGGAGGTGCGGGAGAAGCCGCGGACACCCAGGAGCTGGGACAGCTATTTATTTGTTTTATTGAATAAATATATTTAATCCTTAAGCTTTGGCTGACCTCCTGCATGAATGGGTGCCCTGTTGGGAAAAACCATCCCGCCCAAAGCAGAGCTGGTCCCCCCGCCCGGGCGGGAATGCTGTGCCAAGGGAAGGGCAGGGTACCGAGATCTTGGCACAACAAGAAACACCGGCACGCAGGAAGGCCTGGGGAGATTATTCCTCCCAGCACACAGCTGGATTATTTCTGCTGCCGCCAGATAAAAGGCTGGAAATTTATCCAGGCCGGGTGCGGCAGGGATGTATTTCCTGCAGACAGGTGAAATTCCCACCACGGGATCGAAGCGAGAGGAGACGGCGTTTGGGGATATCCCCGCACTGCCAGGGATGCCCAGCCCCGTTCCCGAGCCAGGACAGAGCCGGGGCAGCCCCGCGGCGCCCCCGGCACGGGTGGGGTCGCGCCGGGCCGATAACAGCCCCGGAAAGCCATCAGAGACACCCGGCGGGCTCTGCCTCTCGTCACGATCCCTGCCAGGCGGCTCCGCGCCAGCCCTGCACCTTGTCAGCCCCGCTAATGGGAACCAGCTGCCGGGAGAGGGGCTGCACGGGCGGGGGAGGGACCATTCATAACTCCTGCTCCTTGCCCCAGGCTCCGGCGGGGGCAGGGATGGGGAGGAGGCACCCCAAAAACCTGGTGGTGGGAATGCTCGGGGTGCTGCGGATGCTGGGGATGCTGACGATGCGGATGATGCTGGGGATGCTGGTGATGCTGAGGGTGCTGGGGATGCTGAGGATGCTGAGGACGCTCAGGGTGCTGGGGATGCTGAGGATGCTCGGGGTGCTGAGGATGCTGAGGATGCTCGGGATGCTGGGGGTGCTGGGGATGCTGAGGATGCTCGGGGTGCTGGGGATGCTGGGGATGCTGAGGGTGCTGAGGATGCTCGGGATGCTGGGGGTGCTGGGGATGCTCGTGGTGCTGGGGATGCTGAAGATACTCGGGGTGCTGGGGGTGCTGGGGATGCTGAGGATGNTGCTGAGGATGCTCGGGGTGCCGGGGATGCTGAGGATGGCTGAGGATGCTCGGGATGCTGGGGATGCTGGGGATGCTGAGGATGCTGAGGATGCTCGGGATGCTGGGGATGCTGAGGATGCTCGGGGTGCTGGGGATGCTGAGGATGGCTGAGGATGCTCGGACCCCCAGAGCTAGCTCTGGGGACCTGCTCACCTGGGGGTAAAGCCGCCACTTTGCTGAGCTGTTTTTCCAGCTCAGTGGTGTCTCCCGTTCCCCAGGGTAGGTCTGATGTTCCTGCAGCATCGCCCTGTCCCAGAGGAAAGCTTTGGACAGAGGGAATTCCATCTAAACCCCAGAGCTAAGCTCAAGGCTCAAGGTCATGCCCAGGAGACAAGTTCATATTGTATCCCAAAATATCCATTTCACCCTCCAAACTCCCCGCAGAGCTCAAATCACTGCTCTGCACAGGGCACAGATCTCCCAGGAGAAGTGTCCCCATGGAGAGCATTGTCCTTGGGACGTGACAGCATCCTCCTTCCCTGTGCCCCAGCTCTCCAAAGCCACGCAGCACCCCAAACTTCCCGTTTTCCTTTCAGGGATTCCACCCTCTGCAGCTCTGGGAATGGGATCAGGGTGAGGATTTACACCCCTGTCCAGGCTGGGCTTCTGGGAAGAGCAGCGTCTCCGAGGAATGGGCTCCATAATTGGGTTAGCCACGCTCATTTTCAGGAACAGGTTGCTGTTAACGAGTTTTAATTAAAACCATCTTCACGGTGTCAGCAAGTTGAAACCAAGGGCAGTGTTTAATATCCACAGTAATTTTCCCAGCTGGATCACAGGCAGGGTAGGACTGGGTGTCTGCCAGCATTCCAATTTTGGGGCAAAAAAAGCCAAATTTGCCAGCCCAAGTGGCTCAAGCCCTTTTGGACCCAACACATAAAGCCCAAGGTCAGCTCAGCCTCTTCCAACAGAGCGGGTGCTTCTCCCTCCTCCAACTCCCAAACTTTCTCGGGGCTAATTTTAGCAATCAGCCCCTCCAGAAGTTTCCTCTGGGGCTTCATCCCACTTGTGGTGTGGGGGGAGGAAGAGTGTTCCTGCCGTGGAATTACTCTCTGCTCTTTTCTTGCCATGAAATTCAGGTTTTGGCCTTTCGGAACCTCTGGAAGAGACTTTCCTCTGCTTTTTCCCAGCCTTGGCTCTGCCCTGAGATTTCACAGCTCATTGCAGCCACGCTCTGAGTCCACCTCAAGTGCTTTAAAAGCTCTTTTGTGCTCTCTCCAGCTTTTGGTGCTCGAGGGAGACAGGGAGGGACAGGGGATCACAGGGAGGGACAGGAGATCACAGTGCTTTTGGATGAGCTGCTGCTGGAATGAGGCAGGACCCAGGCCAGACTGGGGCTCCGGAAACCCCGGGTGCAGGACACGATCGAGGAGCAGCCCTGGCACAGCCACCTGCCTTTGCAGCTCTGCCTGCTGGATCACATTCCTGGGCTGCTCGGAGAAGGGATTGAATTCACCGAGAGACAAAATTCCACTTCAATCCACCAATGGAAAATGAACATTGAATTCCAGGGGCTGTTTGGGTCCATTTCCCTACTCAGCCCCCAGTACAAGAAGAGCTAAAACCTTGTGCTTTTCATCATAGAAATGCAATATTTTTCCCTTTTTCCCCCCACAAAACCAGGTTTCCATCCCACATCTGTGGCTGCTGTTGGTTTTTTGTCTCCCTCTTGTGCCAGGCCTGGAAAAGATTTCCAGGGAGGAGGAGGTGGGCTGGTGCCTTTGTCAGGTCTGAGCCCCACACTGAGGAGGGGCTGAGCCCGGGGGCTGTCAGGACATGGGGCAGGAATTAAAGGCAGAACAAAGGTCTGCCTTTAATGTGGGGTTGTCCCTAAGGGATTCCAAAGGCACAAATCCTGCACGGCCATGTGCATCGCTCATGCACCACAAAGCCCGAGGGCTGGCGCTGGAGAAAAGTGGAATTTTTTGGGAATCTCAGCTCTGCCTTTCTTACCAGGACTAAAAAGACCTGGCTTGCTGTTAAATAAAGGGCAAATGCTGCTGGGGTGGGAATTTTGAACCTGGCTGTCTGCAGAGCAGGCGCAGGGTGGGTTTTGTCTGAAATCCCAGGTTTTCCCAGCGCTGGGCAGACCAAGGAGCAACGGGAAGCAGATGCTGGAGGGGCAGCCGAGGGGTGTGAGGGCAGGGCTGATCCCAGCCAGCAGCTTGGGGCTCCCGGGGGGGATCCCAAAGCCCCCCACGGCAGACAGGATCCTAACCGAAAGCAGATGGGAAGGGAGGGAGGGCTTTTTCCAGGGGACGTGGGGAGATAAAGTGATTAAAGGAGATCATGTGCAGAAAGAGAGCAGAGGTGCCCCAGGGAGGGGGATCAAATTTGGGATTAAGCCTCCCGCGGGGCAGGGTTTGCTGCATCTCCCTGCAGGGATGCCCAAAAACATGTCTGGGAGGCAGAGCCCATTCCAGCTGGGAAGCAGAGTTAATCCATTCTCCTCCCCAGGCCCCAGCTCCCAGCACGGCTGACAGAGCCCAGGGCTCCCCTTCCCGTTTTCTCCCCATCCCTCACTCCATCCTGCAGCAGGAGTCAGCAGCCTCCTCCCTGCCTCTGCCAGCCTTGGCTTCCACGGGGGGGGAAAAAAGGAGAAGTCCTGGCTACCTCAGTCCTGGGGAAAATTTGGGGATTTCTTTGGCTGGGGTGGGAGGCAGTGCCCATGTGAACTCCAGACCTTTGTTTGGACCCCCAGGGAAGGATTTTGGGGCTGCTTTGGGGAATTTGCCTGGAATGTCAGGTCCCCATCTCTCTGTTTCCTGCAGGACCCTCTCCCCATCCCATAAATCATGGCAAAATTCCCTCGTTTTCCATCTGGCTCAGGAAAAGCAGATGAAATAGGGTGGATGTGGCATTGCAGTGGGTGATTGGTGCCTGCAGCCCAGATTTCATGGACATCTCTGGGAAAAGCTGCTGGTTTGGGGAGGGATGGGGGGTGGCAGCACAGGCCAAATCTGAAAAATCCAGGGAAAACCTCTTTATCCAGAGTTCTTTTTGCTGATATCCTCCCTGCAGAGTGCTCTGGACAGGAAAAAAAAAAAAATCTCAAAGCTCTTTTCTTTTGCCTTTGTGGGACTGGGACTCTGCACTCCCAAATTCCTGCTGCTCCCTTTCCAGCCCAGCCTTGGAAGAGAATAACCCCATGGAATGGGCCAAGTGAATCAGGTGAGCTCCTGACGCACCTCATTTATCTTCCCTGAGCCTGGGAGACCCAAAAAATGGGATTAAGAGCAGCGATAAACAAAAGATCCCAGACGGCCAAGAGATTTGTGGATTTTCCCCTGATCTGAACTCTGGGCCCAACATTTGGTTTTTATTTTGGAATCATAGGAAATGACAGAATTGGGCTTTTTCTGCTGCACTTTGTGACTGATAAAAATATTTTGGAGGAGGTGGGAGGAAGGTCTGGGAAGGGGATGGACAGTGGGATCCACTAATTTATCTTTTTTTTGGGAATTAACGGAGGGGCTTCTCCACCTCGTTATGGTGAGGGACGGCAGCTCCCACCTGCTCTCGCCTGGTGCTGCCCTGGATCTCTGTCCCAAGGGAACAGGAGCTCATTCCTGGGTTATGGGGAGTGCAAGGCTTGGGATGAAAACACTCTCAAAGCATTCCCAGCCTCCTGGGCCACCTCCATCCATCACCCTGGGTCCAGCCCTGGACCATCCATCACCCCCAGGAGCCCTCTCTGCATCCCCCTGATGCCTCACAGACCCACAGCAAATCCCTTCCCAATCCCACAGCCAGCCCTGGATCCAACAGAAATCCCGTTTTCCGTGTGAAAACTCCTTTCCTTCCAAACATTCCGAACACAGAATGTTCACTGGGGAATTGTGGGTGCTCCAGAGCTGCTGCTCCTTCTGGACACCAGAGGCTGTGTCTGCAGCATGGCGCAGCACATGGAAGTGCATCCCTAGACCGCTTTGGGGATAAATGGAAGTCCTATAAGAAATAGAGACATGGGGGGTTCCAAAGCCCTGGAAATGAAACTTTTCCAGCAGTTTTCTCCTTTCACAGTTGGAGTTCTCTCCTTTTGCTGTTGTCCTTTCTGCCCCGGTTGAATTATGTTCCTTCATTTGGAGTTTCCTGAGAGGAGCACAGAAATCCATCGCCAGGGGCAGAAAAATCATCATTGATCTCTTCAGTTGTGAATTTTTAAGGAGACCTGGATTTTTGCTGGAAGATTTTAAAGGTTTCCTTAAAAAAAGAAATTCAAAAAGCATCTTTTAATGTACCCTCTTCCAAGAGCTTCAGCCTTATTCCTGGGCCTCCTAAACCCTTGGCAAACATTGGATGTAAGGGAGGCATCTTTACAGGAAGGTGGCTGGGTTGTTTTAATTTAATTGAAAACAATCCTGGAAGGAAAAAATCCAGCCCAGGATGGTGGGAACTGCCCTTTTATGCTGCTTAAGATGTCCTAAAAGCTGTGAGGGCTGGGATGGCTGTGCAGGTGTTGAGGAGGGAGTGCCGTGATCTGGACATAAACCCCCAGGGAAAACTCTGCCACCCCATGATTTTAAGGCATTATCCAAGTGGGAGTTTAGTTTCTTACAGAATTTGTTTACAGGTTGGTGGAGATGAGCAAGAACAAAAGAGATGTTTCCCAAAAACCAGGGTTCCACACCACCCCCGTTACCCTCCCATTCCTGGCGTCCAGGAGCTTCTTCTCTTTTAAAGTAAAATTTTTTAAAAAAGGAGCTTGGAAGCAAAATTCCAGGTGCATGGAAATTTTCCCTCTTGGGTCACCTGAAAAGACCTCCCAGGTATCCTGTGAGCCGGGAGAGCTGGGGTTTACCTTTTCCCTAGGACTCTTCATCATTTAGGGCTTGCGTTTCCACTTTCAGCATCCCAAAGCTTCCCGAAGGAGGGAAGCCTGGCTGGAGGCAGGAGGAACAGGAGGAGGAGGAGGCCTGACCCCAATCCCAAAGGGAGAGGCAGCTCCGCCCCCATTGCCGTGGATGGTGCCAAGGGAAAGAGTGTGGGACCACCAGGTGGGAATCTGGGGATATCCATGACCCCAAACCCCTGGGAATGGGGTGTGGGGCACCACTGCAGATATTACAGCCCCCATGAAATTTGGGGTGTGGAAGGACTGGATTTGGGAAGCGCCTCTTAGCTGGGATTCAAATCCAAGCAAACCCCTCTGGCTTCATCCCAGAGAATGCTGGGATGAGGTGTAAAACCCAAGGGAATTTTCTCCATATCTGTCACCCACCTGAGTGTTCCCATCCATGGCTGGTCCCCAGAGCTGCTCCTGTGTCTCCCACTCCTCACATTTCTCCCTAAAGCCCCAGTTCCCAAATCCCATTATTACAGATGAGCCTTACCTTCTTTTCCTTTCAACTGAGGAGGATTCTAGGCCTCATTCCATCCCCAAAACCTGACCTAGGGACACCTCAGAGGCTTGGAAAATCCCTGCCTATCCTCAGGGGAGGCATAAAAAGGGTCAGGAATTTTGAGGTCCTCTCCAAACTGCAGCAGGGAAAAGGGAGGGGAGATGAGCTGGACCTGTTGCACACGGAAAGGCTTCAGTTTTAAACTGGAGCAGGAAAAGTAAGAAAAGTGAAGAAAAAACGTCCAGGGAACTGAGTTTTAAATATTGCACAGGAGATTCTGAAACATGGAAGATGAGGGAACGATGTCATGGAGATGATGGGATCCACACATGGTGCTTTCCTGGGGAAACTGAGGCATGGAAGGGTTTGGCTGGACTGGGAATCTGGGGCTGGATGTGAACAGGATGAGAACCTTTCATCCATGTTTCCATTCTGACCGGTGAGGAAATCCTGCACGAGGCATGGCATGTCCCAGGACTTGCCTGCAGTCACAAACAGTGACCCGTGGCATGGGGACATGTTCCAGGCCCTGTCCATCCCTCTCCTTTCCCTCTGACATCCCCAGGATTCGCTTTCTCCACTCTGTGTCCCCGGGCCTGGAGCAGGGATGCAAACCCAGCCCTGGGATGGGTTCTCCATGTGCAGCATTCCCACAATTGGGTACTTCCTTCTCATTTCTTCCCTCCTTCACCCCGCAGTCCATAGGGAGGGAAGAGCAAAGTGTTTGGAGATGAAACCCACCTGAACTGTTCCACCAAGCCAAGGGAAACCCTCCGGGGAGCTCCTTTTTGTCCCTGATTTTGGGTATGGCTTAGCACAGAGCAGCCACCACCCATTATCCTCCCATTCCTGGCGTCCAGGAACTTCTTCTCTTTTAAAATCCAATAAAAACTGGAGCTTGGAAGCAAAACTGAGGGAGAATCCCGCTGTTTTCCCGATCAGCCCTGAGCAGAGCATCCCCCACGGCCGGTGTCCATCGCGGGCAGCAGCTGTGCCGTGTGGGAGCCCAGGGCCCTGTCCCGGCTGTGTTATTGTGAGTGTCACGTTACAAATCCCCTTTCCATGCCCAGATCCCGGCAGGAAAATAAACGGGGCAAGGTCAGGACCCTGTCAATAAACAGGAGCCCAGCCCCAGCGTGGCCTCCAGCCGCGGCCAGAGCGGGGCCCATGGGATCTGCCCAGCCTGGTCCTGCAGATCCTGACCCTGATGGCCATCGTCCATCCCATCCCGCCAGGACACAAAATCCCCTTGGAAAAGCAGTGCTGGGAGGGGGTGGCATTGCTCACAGCCCCCTGCAGGTCCATCTGGGATTGACCACCTCGCAGAGGTGAGGGGGAATGGTTGGGTTTTCCCCAGAAATAATTTCTTGGCCAACATCCTTCGTTTTCCAGGGAATATTCCTCAGTGAGTGTTTGTAGGTACCGACCACGCTCAGGAGGGCAAAAATTCCTTCTATCAGAATAAAGCATGGAAGGAATCTTGAGGATGGAGCTCTGGATCCATTCCTGGAGCTCCCCAGGGCGGCGTTCCAAAGGCGTTTTGGCATCTGCTGGGGCAAAGGGGATTTTGGGAGAATCCCAGTGGGAGCCAGGGGTCTCAAGCAGTGGCAGGGAAAGGGTTAATGTGGATATTCCCACAGGAGAAGATCCCATCCCATCCCATTGGAGTCACAGGAGCCCTTGAGGGAAATATCAGGAGCGGCGTCGCCTTCAAGTTCCTCTTGTCCCCATCCTTCCCTGCCCTGGATGACACTCCCGAGGATCTCCTCCCTAACGAAGGACATTTCCTATAAATGTGTGCATTTATTTTGCTGTGCAGGGTGGGAAAAGGCCAGAGGAGCAAAAATCCCCCCAGAGAGCAGCGAAACTCCAGCTCTCCTATTTCCACGTCCCTTTCCCACAGTTTTCTCCAGCACCTTCTGCCCTTCCATGGCTGGCGATGAGGGCCCTGTGTAAATATTTGCAGAATGGGGGAGAATTTTAAAAAAAGGAATTTGTTCACTGTAAAGACAGAAATGAAATGATAATAAAATAATAAAACAGAGATATTAGAAAGACAACAAAATGCAAAGCATTGGGGTTTCCGATGATGATGGATGAGGGATGAGGGCGGTGAGGCAGTGGCACAGACTGGATGGATCTCTGGAATTGTCCAAGGCCAGGCTGGAGCAACCTGGAATAGTGAAATTTCTCCCTGCCCAGGGCAGGGGTGGAACGAGATGAGCTTTAAATCCCTTCCAGCCCTGAGTGTTCCAGGATGCCACAATTCTGCGATTTGGGATGACTCTGGAGCTTCACCCTGGCTCGGGTGCAGGTCCCATCACAGATCTCACTGCGGGAGGGGACAGCAGTGGCAGGGAGGGAGGGTTCAGTGCCCAAGTCCCAGAGATTTGGGGTGGTGCCCCTGAACTCCCCACGCCCAAAGAGCCCTTGGGTGCCCTGGAGTGAAAAAGGGACCTGCCACCCCTGGGTCAGCCACCCCAAACCACCTGGCAGAGGCTGGGAGCAGGGAAAAATGGGAGAAAAAGATGGAACGAGGGAAAGGAAGGGCTCAGCTGCATGAAGCTGCTCAGGTCAGGATGGGAAGGGCCATCTGGAACTGGTTTTAGGATCAAACTTTTAACAGATCAAGTCTGGTTAAACTCAGACTTTTATCACTGCAAACTGAAACTTTGCTGCCTCTTCAGGAGCCAATAAAGAACCCACATTTTGTATCATATTTGTATCATATTTCATATCTTCAGGAGTCGATAAAGGACCCACATTTTGTATCATATTTGTAACATTTCATTTCTTCAGGAGTCAATAAAGGACCTATATTTGGAATAATATTTTTATAATATTTCATATCTTCAGGAGTCAATAATGACCCACATTTTGGATAATATTTGCATCATATTTCTTATCTTCAGGAGTCAATAAAGGAACCACAATTTGTGTCATTCAGTATCATATTTTGCATCTTCAGAAATAAATAAAGGCCCCACATTTTGTGTCATGTTTGTATCATGTTTTCCATCTCCAGGAGCCAACAAAGGCCCCACATTTTAGGTCATATTTGGCCACATTGTGAGTGAGGCCCAGCAGTTTTTGGGTGAGATGCACCCAGGCACGTGAGGGGTTCCAAACCTCTCTTTCTGCTGCACCTCTCCAAAAAGCAAATGCTGCAGATGCAGAGGAGAGATTTCTGTGGGTCCTGGCGTGCTGAGCTCTGAGTGTTGCCAGGGACACCCAAAACCCCGAGGCAAACAGAGGTGACTCAGAGCCCTGGTGACTTGGGTTTCGGGTGGATGTGACAAGAAGTGCCTTCTCACTTCTGCCTGCTTGGTAACAGCTCCGGTTCAAAGGCACAGAGGTGGTTTTGTGAGCTTTTTGGGGTTTGGTTTGCAGCTGCCTTGCCCAGGAGCTGAGTGAAACTCAAGATCAAGATAAAGGTTGAGTAGCAGCCGAGCACCCTGTGATGGGCAAAATATGATCCAAATATGATCTGAAATGTGGGCGCTCATTGGCTCCTGACGATGCAAAATCTGATACAAATATGACACAAAATGTGGGTCCTTATTGACTCCTGAAGGTACAAAATCTGATATAAATATGACACAAAATGTGGGTTATTATTGACTCCTGAAGATACGAAATATGATACAAATATGACAAAAGCTGTGGGTTCTTTATTGACTCCTGAAGATATGAAATACGATACAAATAGGACAAAAGCTGTAGGTTCTTTACTGGCTCCTGAAGAGGCAGCAAAGTTTCAGTTTGCAGTGATAAAAGTCTGGGTTTCACCAGATTTTGTCTGTTGAAAATTTGCTCCAATCTGGACCTAAAACCAGTTCCAGAAGCACCTTGACCTGAGCAGCTTCATGCAGCTGAGCTCTTCCTTTTGCCTCTCTTCCTATTTTTCCCTCATTCCAGGAACTGGAACCACAGAAGTTGGAATCACAGGAGTTGGAACCCCAGGAACTGGAACCCCAGGAGTTGGAACCCCAAGAATTGGAACCCCAGGAGTTGGAACCCCAAGAATTGGAACCCCAGGAGCTGGAACCACAGGAGTCAGTCAGGGGGAGGGGTTGGATTGGGGCTCCTGCTCCTATTTAAGGTGGAGAAACCTGGATTGGTGCTCCTGCTGCAGCTCCTGAGGGTGGAGAAACCTCTGGCCTGGAGGAGAAAGTCACTGATGAGCTCCAAGTCCTTCCTCCAGACTGGCTCCTTAAGCAATCCCAACAGTCGGACTTGACGAGCTTCAAGGCCTTTCCCAACCTAAAGGATTCTGTGGTTCCATGATCTCCCCAAAAAAACCTCCCAGATCACCGCCAAGCCGCTGGAAGGAGTTGAGGTTGGAGGTGAAAACTTCAAAACTCCTGGCCCAGAGGCTGCAGTAAGCCTGATTTGGGTGGATTTTAACCCATTTGCAGATCAAAGTTTAAATTGCATCATTCCTTCAAAGGAAGGTGGAGAAACAGGAGGAACTTCATTTCTCCCTGTTTGGAGAAATAGGGAAACTGAGGCACAGCACAGGGCCAAGACTTGAGAAATCCTGGCCTGCTCCAATATTCCAATTTACCAGAGGATTTCTGGAACTCATTTCTCAGTGGAATAAATCAGGGGCTGGTGATAAAGCAGTAAGAAGATAGTTCAGTGTCCAGGGAAACTCGGACTGCCAGAGCCAGGGGAGGGAATTGTGCAGGAAAGGGCAAGTTCAGCTCCAAGGATCAACCCCTTCCTTGGACAGATTCCCCTGCTCTGGAGGCAAAGGAGATTTTCCCATGGAAAGCCGTGTTTTGCTCAATTAAGGGAAGAAGCTGCTCTGCCTGTTCAAATATCCCGATAAATGCTGGATAAATAAATCCTACAGGATCTGTTTAATAAATGATATTTTTAGGCATCCCCAGCAGGTCCTTTCTGCCCCTTGGTGAAATTCAGAGGATGCCCAGGAGCAGCAGGAATTTCAGAGGAAAATAAACTCTACCATTCCTCCCCCTTGCCTTTTCCTCCCAAACTGGGCACCTCTTTAGGAACCTCCAGGATCAGGAATATTCGAATTTTCTGGCTTTCTTTTTATGGCAAGCTGGAAGGGAAACGTCCACCGCCAGCGACAATTTGCATTCAGTCAAATCTCGATTTTTCATGGATACATTAATTTTTATTGTGATCAGCCACAAGTCCTTCCCCTCCATGAGAAAATATTTTAAAGCTCCCAGAAGGAGATTTTTGGGCTCAATTCCACTCAAACACCAAGAAAAAAAGCAAAGAGCCCTCAGATCTCTCTCCTGTTTTCCAAGCAGGGAAGGACTGGAGCATCCTGGGCCCCAGGACTTTGCCTGGAACCCCTTTGGCCATTTTTACATGGAAAAGTCATTTATTAATGAAGCCTGGAGGAATTATATCCCCTCCTCACGCTCCTGTAAAATTCCAAATGAATGGAATTGGTGCGTTTGATCCCCATTTTCCCTCTCACTCCATCCCCTGCTCCAGATTTCCTCTTCCCCACCTCATAAAAGGATTTTCTCCCCAAGAAATGCTGTTCCTGCTTTGCTGATGGGGTCAGGACCTTTCTTTTTTAGGTTTTTTTTTTCCTTTTTTAATCCATTTTATTGGCCCCAGGGAGGGAGGTTTTCCATCTGGGAGCTGTGTAATGCAATCCAAAAATAACAGCGTGGCTGCTCCCTCCCTGTGCCCCCAGAGCCCTGGGAAGAGACCACCATCATCCCTCTGGAATGACAGAGAGATGGGGAAAACCCTGCCCAAAATCCCAATTCATATTGGGATTATGTATATATATATATATAAAAAATATACTTTATATGTCTTGTACATTTTAAATAGATAATATATTATATAATGCCTACTATAATGTATAAATATTAATATTAATTTTTATTATTATTATAGAATTATGAAATAATTATTTTATTATTATAAAAGATAAAAGATAAAAGATAAAATATAAAA
>VZRL01000713.1:136969-149995 GCA_013397895.1 Origma solitaria
AAATAAGAAACAAATAAGCTTATTTACATAAATATTTATCCCAAAGACCTCATTCTTAAGGGTCAGCTTCTTAAAAAACCCCTTGTATAATTAAAAAATGAAGCAGGTGGGGCTGGGCCCATCTTTGCCCCCCAACAAAGATTCTGACAACCTCTGGATTTGATCTTTTTTCCCAAAAAACCTCTGCTCCAGGGGAGATGCTGGGCCAGAGCCTCAGCTGAGCTGGGCAGCATTTTCCTTGGAAAAATGGGGAAAACAGGAAAAAATTCTTGTTTGTTTTCATGTCAGCCTGTGCCCACCCTGCAGAGCCCCAGCTGTGTCCAGGTGTGGGCAGATGGGGAGAATCCACCTGAACATGGAAAAATCCATTAATTTTTCAATTTTTATCAAACCTCTGAGCTTCTCAGATCCCAGCAGGAATCCCGGGCTTGCTGCCAGCAGGAGATCCCACCTGGGATCCTCCAGATTCCCAAATCCAGGGAGGAGGTGCAGGACAGCAGCTCCACCTTCACACTCATCCCCAGAGCGCTGGCTCAGCCCTCAGTTCCAGCTATGGGAAGCAGGAATGCTTTATCCTAAAAAGTGGGGGTGCTGGCACCCCTCTCCTGCTGCAGCTCCTCCTTCCCAGGATCCCTTTCCATTCTGCTCCTCCTTCCCCACCTCCTGCTTTCTCCTCCAGAAAAGGGGAAAGCTCTAAAAACGTGGCTGTCCTTCTCTGGGTGGTCCTCGAGTTCCTGGGAATCACCCTGGGAATGGAGCACCATTCCCGCCTGCCTGCCCGGCTGCAGAATCCCAGAGAAACAGGATCCTTTGGGTGGGAAGCAGCCATGGAATCATGAGCTGGATGGGGTCGTTCCAAACCTGCCCCACCGTGGCCTTGGGTGTGTCCAGGGAATGATGCTCAGCACAGCCCAGGACATTGCAAAGGGCAGGCTGGGGCGCAGCTGGAAAATGCTGAGCTGAGGATTCCTTCTGCAGAGCCCTTTGGAGCTTGGCACTGGTGTGCACCCCTTGGAAAAATACATTTTGAACCCAAACCTTGCCCAATCCCTCAACTCCGCAGCTCAGGTATTGCCCAAAGCCAACCCAAGGGCAGCCTCGGCTTTGGAAAGATTCTCCGGCCTGGGATTTCAGTCCCACAGCCCTGTCCCAGGGTGAGGGGGTGCCTTGAGTCCTGCCCAATCCACACAAAAGGGAAAAACAGGGAGGCTTGGTATCAAGAAAATGGAATCGCAGAATTCCAGGATGGTTTGGGTTGGGAGGGATCTTAAAGCTCATCCCATCCCACCTCTGCCATGGCAGGGACACCTCCCACTGCCCCAGGCTGCTCCAAGCCCTGTCCAGCCTGGCCTTGGACACTGCCAGGGATCCAGGGGCAGCCACAGCTGCTCTGGGCACCTGTGCCAGGGCCTGCCCACCCTCCCAGGGAACAATTCCTTCCCAATATCCCATCTGTCCTTGCCCTGTGTCCATGGGAACCCATTCCCCCTTGTCCTGTCGCTCCAGACGCAGGGAAGCTGCTGAGGACTGACCCAGCTCGTGCCGTGTGCCCATCCCCAGCCCCTCCACATCACAGAGGATGGCAAAAGGATGGGAGAGGGGTTTTGGGCTGATAATTCAGTATGGCAGGAGCGATTTTTCAGGAAGTGACTCTCAGAGTGGACTTGTGGATCTCCATGAAGGTTATTCCCCCTGGATATCCATCAAAATGCTCTCTGTATCCTCTTCTCCCACCTCCTGCCCAAGGCTGTGCAGATGCCAGGAGGGAACAGACCCAGAAATCCAAACCCAAAACCCTTTCCCAGCCCCCACTAAAAATGCTCCCACTGCCCTGCAATACCTAAAATCAGATGGTTTCGGGAAAAAAATGCCACCCTTAACAAAACTGAGTGTTTCCCCAGAAAAACTAGGATAGGATATGACGGCCAGGGTGGCAGAGGGGAATGTTTTATTATCTATTTTTATATCTCAGTTTCATAGAGATATTGAATATTATCCTGTATTTTCTATTGCTCATCTATTTAATATTTATCGTACATTTAACAAGCAGTTCCCAAATCTCCAAGGAAAGTGTTTTCTAAGCCACTTTTCCCCATTCTCCCCTTTGTTAAACTGGCTGCAGCTTCCAGGCAGGGAATAAAACTCAAATATTTTGCCCCTTGCAGCCAAACTCAACCTTTATTTATTTTAAAAACATGGCTTGGAAAGAAACTCATAAATCCCTCATCCCTCGGAGCTTCCAAAGCTCCCGGGAACATCATTTGCCTTTCAAGTGGAAAGTGGGAAAAGGAAAGGTTGGGAAAAGAGGCTGGCCCTGCACAGCCCAGTTTCCCCTCCTGCTGCATCTCTTCTTCTTTAGCTTTTCCAAAGGTTCATTTTCAGTTTAAAAATGAGTTTTCACTCCCTTTTTAGGTTCAAAAAGTGCAGGAGAAAGATTTCACCCCATTGGACTCATGGCTCTTTTCATAGGTGTGCTTTAATAATAGAAGAGAAAAGAACACAGTTGTCCTCTTTCTCCTAATTTGAAAGAAAATAGTAGGCAAAATGTTAAAATTGGGATTTTTGGTGTTATTTTGGGAAGCAGAGCTGACCCTCAGCACAGCCAGCACCAGTAGAGGGCCCAGAAAGTGCTTTAAGTGATGCTAATGCTTTCTTTATTGTGCTTATCATAATACCCAGAGCCTTAAAAATTCCTTGAGCATCCCTCAATGCCTTCCAAAAAATTACAATTTTAAAAAAAAATACCAGCAGTTAGTTGGGAGGATTTTTATTTAGGGATTCCTCCAAGTCTCCTGTGACTGCAAATCCCACACATTCCAGACCCTGTTTGCAGCAGCCCATATCATTATTTTATTTATAATCTGTACTTGGGGGATATTTGTACTTTTCGTACCTGTTTAAGGCTCTTTGGGAATCAGTAGAGCTTGAGTGGATGTCATTCCCTTTCTCCAGGGGGGAATTCAGCTCCCACTGACCCTCCTGCCATGGATAATTCCCGGGGGCTGCAGGACCCTCCTGGCAGCTGGGGCTGAACAGTGGTAATCATTTCTCCTGGGATTTTTTAAACTGTTTTTCCAGGAAATGAGGAAGGGAACAGCTTTTCCTGCCGTTCTTCTCTTTGATATTTGGTTTTCAGCTTAGAAAGCAGGGAGGGGAAGGCCCCCAAGGGGTGCACTGGGGGTGCTCCAGACCCGGGAACAGGGAGGTTTCTGAGGAGGGATGTCAGGAGATGTTCTCCCCAGCCATTCTCTGCCATTCCCGATGGATATCTGTGCCTCCAGCAGCCTCTGCCCCTCCCAAACCATCCCTGTGCGTTCCCAGGGGACAGGCGCTAAGAGCACAGGCGCCTCCTCGGGTCGCCATTAAGGATCAGAGAGAGGAAATGGGATAATTCTGGGAGTGGTGATGGGGGAGGGCAGATCCAGAGAGCAGAGCGGCTCCCAGTGCTGTTTCTGACCTAAAATTGGGGGCTTTCAGGGCCAAATCCATGGAGATCCCCATGCTCCTCCCAGGGATGCTCCGAGCACATCACACCCAGCGGTTAAACAGCCCTTCCAGCAGGAGTGTGACTCCCAGGGGACAGTGTCACTCCCAGAGTGGGAAATCCACGCACACGCAGGAGCTGCAGCCCCAGGCCGCTGTCAGGAGGCAACTCCAGCGGAGCAGCTTCCTGAGCATCCCCGTGCCGGCCGCAGGAAGGGCCGGGCGCCCTTCCAGAGCCATCCCCATGCTCTCGCCGGGGCTCCTGAGCAGCCAAGATGTTTCCTGGAATTCTTGCTGGCCCTGACCCGGCTCTGGTTATCGAGGTGCTGCCGCTGGGCTATCGCTGACCTTCCCCACTGCTGCCTCCCCTCGCTGGGGTTTATCTGTCCATGGGTTTCGCTTCCTTTGACGTCTTTGGATCTGCACGGAGCAGAGGTGGTTCCGTGGGCTGCAGGAGACAGCGGGGCAGCATCGCAGCCTCGTGGCCTCGGGAACCACGGGCACAGATAGTCCCATGGGACATTGGAGCAGGGTGGGAATGCTGCTGCCTCCAGTCAGCTCGGGAAGAGCAAATTCCTCCATGAGCAGCTCCCAAACCCCTCTGGTTAAAATGCACTGGTGTAAGTCCCTAGAGGATCCTGGAGTGGTTTGGGAGGGAAGGGACCTTAAATCCCACCCCATTCCACCCCTGCCATGAGCAGGGACACCTTCCACTATCCCAGCTTGCTCCAAGCTCCTTCCAACCTGGCCTTGGACACTCCCAGGGATGGGGATCCTGGATAAAATCAGGGTGTTCTGGGAGCCTTGGTGTGGAGCATTCCTCTCCGGCATGTTGGGAAGCTCAGGGTGATCCGTGGTGGGATCTTAAACTCAGCCAGGCACTGGGTCCCTTGAGCCCCTGCCATAACAAACCATCCCCCATGAATGGCTGCAGCCCTTTTTGGGGAGGGGGAACCCCAAATGTGGCAGTGAGGAGCTGCAGTGGCCAAACCCAGCCCCCAGCCCCCAGCTCCCACCCAAACACCCAATCCTGCAGAGAGCCCAGCCTTTAAAAGCTCCTTCCAACCCAAACTATTCCAGGATTCCATGACTTTCCAGGGGCTCACGGTGTGGTTTGGGAGCCCCATCACCCCACAAGCCCCAGTGCCCTGCAGGGACAGGCTGCACCCCCAAACCGCAGCGACTGAGCCGCGTCACAGCCTGGCGGGGTGGCCTTGGCCCCGCGCTCGTCCTCGCCAGCCTTTTCCATCCTCCCGCTGCCCATTGTTCCCGGAGCCCGGCCCTGACCCTGGGTATTTATAATCCCCCTTTCCGGGCAGCATTGTGTGCCGGGGCCCTGGATGAGCCAGGCTCCGCTCCTCGCTTCCGCGCTTTCCTGTTTACGGCGCTCGGGCGGAGCCGGGCCAAGCCCCTCCTCGGAGACCTCCATACAATTCTGTTTCTCCTTCCAGCAGGGACACAAGCGGCGGCTTGGGATGGATCCAGCAAATCCATAAAGCCCCTGGAATTTGGGGAAAGTTGGGTTAACACAGGATGAGCTGTAAGACACCCTTTTGCTGTTGCACCTGAGTGCACCAGCTTCAAACCACAGAGAGTTTGTCCTGGGACTGCTCAGGCAATGAGATCTGCGCTATCCCAAGTCTTTCTACCTCCCTGAAATGCTGAGTGACCCCAAAACACCATCCAGGCTCAGATTTGGGGCCCAAATGGACTTTTTTGTCTCCCAGAGCAGGCAGTGTTGTAGCTCAGAGTGCCATGGCCATGCCTTGACACAGGCAAGTCCTGGATGTGTTTTATATTAAAAAGAGGGGGAAAAAAATCTCCATTCTGTGCTGATCACATGTGTGGAACTGTTCCTTCCAGCAGCAGAGACCTTTTGCCCAGATAGATGTGATTGTCAGGGGAGGTAAATCAGCGCTGGCAAAGGGCACAGCTGGGGCTGCCAAGAGCTTGCGGTGACCTCTGGGACAGAGCTGGGCCACAACAGGATGGGCTTTGGGCTCCTCTCTGCTCCAGGGCTTCAGCTCAGGCTGACAAAAAATGAACTTGGTGTTTAATGGGGAAAGGTGTGGCGAGAAAATCAGACCTGACCCTGGTTGCAGTTGCACTTGCTCAGGGTGAATGGGGGTGAGGGATCCCCAGCCCTCACCGTGAGGGATCCCCAGCCCTCACTGTGCTGCTGTCCTGGCACGGGGAGAGCCAAGACAGAGGGAAAAGGTGTTTTTCTCAGGCCAGAAAGAGGAAAAACTGCAAAGAGAAGAAAACCAGCCCCTGGGTTTGCTGTGATTAGGTTGTGATCAGCAGGGTGGGCAGAAAAAGATAAAACTGCAAAAGGAGGAAAACCAACCCTTGAGTTTTCTCTGAATGGGTTGTGGTCAGCAGGGTGGGCAGAAAAATGATAAAATTGCAAAAAGGAGGAAAACCAACCCTTGAGTTTTCTCTGACCAGGCTGCAGGCAGAAGGGTGGCCCAATTCCCCACTCTTTTCCTAAAGAGAGGCATCAGTACCCCCACAGTCTGCAGAGGTTACCCCAAGGCCGAGCCCTACCCGGTACCCCCCAGGCCAGCCCCGGAGCCCCAGAGCGCTCCAGCCCCAGGAATTCAACAAAGGCAAACACGAGCCCTGCCAGCGTTAATCTCGTCCTCACACGAGCCGGGTGGAGCCAGCACTGCAGGAAACCCCAATCGAGGCCATTCATTAATCCAAACTGCAGAAATCATTATCTCTGCTGCCTGTCCCCAGCCCTCAGCCCCAGCTCCAGGTGGGGACGTCACTCCGATTCATCCCTGGAGGAACTCGAGGCGTGTTTTCCCCTCGGATGTGCAAACAAACAATGGCCCTGACTCACGGAGCTGCAAGGGTTGTGTGGGTTTTTCCTGGTCCCGGCCCGTCCAGGGAGAATTCCCCCCAAAATCGCACCTGCAGCCCTGGCAGATGTGCAGAGACCACGGCCGTCACTCCACATTTATCCTTTATCTGCCCCTGACAGGCCAGGCAAACAGAATTCCAGATGTTTCCTACCCCGGAGCCCAGCCCAAGGTTTTGGGGGTTTTCAGTGTTGTTTTGGGTTGTTCAGTGTTTGTTCAGCTCGCCTGGCACTGGGACATCTGGAGGGAACAGCTGCCTGCAAACACTGACTTTTTCCCCCCAAAAATAGGAAAAAAAAAATTTAAAGATTCCATGCAGCTCCCATTAGTCAATATTTAATATAAAAATAAAATCTCATGTGCTATATAATTCATTAGGTCAATGATATCACTATTTATGAGGTCTGGGTGGTGAGAGGGATTGGATAATGGCAATAATCCCATGTAAAGGTGTCAGTGGGATCACAACAGCCTTCGTGTAAGGAACCAAATTCCCTTTGCTGGGAATGGCACCAGGATGGAAGCCCAGCTGAAGGTTGGTGCATGCACTCCCCAGGTCTCCCTGGTCCCTGGGAGGGATGGGATCAAGCAGCTCCTGGACTGGTTTCGAATCTGTTGTTTTTGGCAGGATGAGAACTCCTAAGAAAAATAAATATTTAAAAAAAATAGATTTTAGTTTTCACTTTTTAATTTTATTTTAACTCCGAAGCAAAATATTTTCCATGGAAAGCCCATGTTTGGCTGTCAGTGTCTGCGAAGTGGAGCTGGGGAGCCCAATCCAAACATCCCACCCACAGCCTGTGCCAGCGTGAGCTGGAGTCCCTCAGGGCTGGGATTCTTCCCTCCTCTGCCAGATCTGCTCCAGGCACTGCAAACTGAGCTTTGCCAGCACAAATCCCACCCTGCATCACCTCCAGCCCCCAAAAACCTCCTGCAAAGCAGCAGCTGCGGAAGGGATTCCTTGGAGGTGCTTTCTGGGGGAAGAACTGGTGTGTCGAGGAACGTGGGGTGGTGGGATGGGGGAGTTTCAACAGGAAAATGTGGATTTTCTCAGGGCAAGAGGCAGGAGGGTGCTGGTGACCTGCCTCAAATGAGTTGGGAAATTGGTGAAGGTGAACTCAAAGATACAAGTCCCTTCCAAATGGCGGTCAGGAGGCTGCTGGAAGTGCTGTGAGATCCCACCATGGTATTGTCTCTGCATTAATTCCCCCTTTGGTCTTCCCTGGGTGAGCCCCTGCACAAGCCCCCGGCAGTGCTGATGGTCCTGGTGCTATGGATGAGCTCTGCAGATGGAGATTCCTTCCCTCATTTGGAGGAAAATACAATTCCTACCTTGACCTGAAGTCTGCAGTCACAGATCCATGGAACCATGACTGGGTTGGGTCAGAAGGGATCTTAAATCCCATCCCCACCCCTGCCATGGGCAGGGACACCTCCCACTGTCCCAGGTTGCTCCAAGCCCTGTCCAGCCTGGCCTTGGGCACTGCCAGGGATCCAGGGGCATAACTCCATCCCGAATTAATAAAGGGAAGCAGAGACAGAGAGAGCAGGGTCACACATTGATGGTGCTTCTGAACAACCCCACAGTTCCTCCATGTCCCGAGGAGGCTCCACAAAGCCTCCCTGCTCCGTGGCCATCAAGCCCTGCTGGGTTCACATGGAACATCTGAAAAAACAAGAAATAAAGGGATTGGAGAGGGAAAGCTCTTTATTTCACTGCCTGGCGAGTGGCAGCTACGGGCAGTGGGATTTCCTGTCCTTGATTACATTCAGGTCATTGGAAAGAAACACACGAGCTGTGGGTTCCTTTATCTCATGGCCATCGAGATAAGGCATGGGCAGTTGTAGGTTTCTTTCTCTTGTGGCCATCCTTACGGGTGGGATTCACCTTGCTTGGTGCAGGTCACTGTGGTTGCATTGGGATGACACGGGGACACGGCTCCGAAATCCAGGAAATTGTTGGGGAAGTTCCAAAGTGCTCTGCAGCCACCGTTGTGTTGTTGGGAGGAGCTCGTTCCGTGTCCGTGTCCTCCCCACCCTGAGCCAGCAGGGGAGGAGCAAACAGGCACACGCAGGTTCCCTTTTCCTGAGAGGAGGAAGGAATCAGTCTCAGCTCATGGCCGTAACTCCCCTGGGATCACCCACAGTCCTTGGAGCTGTGGAGTCTCCAGGTCCATCCCTGCAGAGCCCCCACCAGCGCCTCCCCAGCCCCCTGAGCGTCCTTGGCACTGCCCCAGCCCTGCTGTGCCCCAGGAAACCAGAGCTGGGTTTGGGAACTCGGCAGCTGTTCCCAGGCTGGAAACAAACCTTTCCCACATGGAAACAAGGACAGGCCTGAGACCTGAACCCCCCAAAGCCACAGCCGGATCCATGGTGCCCATGCAAAGCCACCCTTCTACACATGGGAACACCAGGGCTGGGGTCAGCAGGGACACAGGGAGGCCTGGAAAACCTGCCTGATCTCCTGGATTTCTTCTGGATCAACACCTTAATCCTATGTGCAGGCTGGTGGCCCTCAGCAGATTTGGGCTGCTTGGGTCATTTTTGGAATATAGTGCCTCAGCGGCACTGCTGGCTCTGTGCTTTTCTCCTCGGTGCAGCAGAGCCAAAGCTTTGTGAGGAACTTCTGCCCAGCCCTGACCTCCCTCCCAGGCTGGGCCCTGCAATTCTTGCTGCCTGAGAGCACCCATGGATTTGAATTTAAATGATGGATGCTCAGGATGGCGCTCCAGCTCCTGCGGAGGTGAATTCAGCACAGCTATGGCGAGAAACACCTGGAGAATCCACAGTAGATGCTTCCAGATGGATCCATGGAGCGTTTCCAGGATCAGTGACTTACTCCCCATGGCAGGGGAAGAGGTATCATTTGTAGGATGGGTTTTCCTTCCCATAAAAAATCCTGAATGCAGCTCTGCTACCCTCAAAGACGGGATGAAGCTCCAGGTAAACAGGATTGCTGCAGGGATGTGTTGGGAAAAGGGGTTTAGAGGGGATCAGCTTCCCCAGGTGAATCCAAAGTTTTCTGAGGCATGATTTTTACCCATGAAAGGGAAAGATAATAATATCATTTACAGGGTGGCTTTTCCTTCTTGTAAAGGGATTGAGAGGAGCAGGAGAGCTCTGAGCACATGGGATGAGGACAAACAGGAGATCTGAGCAGCACAGATGGGAAGAAGGCAAGGACACGGATTTGTGGACATTTCAAAGCTGGGAAATGGGTGAATAAATCCCACAAGCACCCATCCATTTTTCCCCCTTAAAGTGCTCCTTTCCCATCCTTAGCTGGAAGCAGCTCTGGACCAAAGGCAGCTCAGCATTCTGAGACTCCCATAAAATATCCTTCATTCCACTCCAAACAGAGGTGGCTCCCTGTGCCCGGGGTGGGGGAAGGAAGAGCAGGAAGGGTCGGAGGAAGGAAAGTGGTCCGTGATATTGGCTGGAATGGGATGGGGAGGATTTGCAGAACTCCAAGGCTGCCAAACAGGGCTGCAAAGCCTGGGCAGTCAGACTCCCTGAAACAGGGGAATTTGGGGCAGAAATTTACATTTTGGGGTTAAAACCCTGAAAATTTCCTTTTTTTTTTTTTTTTTTTTATTAAAGAAAAGCATCCCTGGTAAGGAAAGAAACAAGTGCCCTGGAAATCTCTGAGATTCCAAACAAAACCCCTCCTCAGATTTCCCAGACCCTCTCATATCCATTTTTGTTGAAACATCCCTCTCCCCACACTGGGAAAATCCAAATCTGACAGCAGCTCTGTCAGAAAGTTCCCCAAGCCCTGAGCCCTGAGGCCTTTATTTCCTCTGGAATCATCGAGGAATCCTCCTGAGGAGCCAGGATCAGCAGAATATTGTTGAGACAGGAGGACAAACACGGCTGCGAGGGGAAGATGTGCACAGGGCAGTGGCAGTTCCCCATTATCCTCATCCATGGGGAGCAGGAACATCGACAGGAACCTTCAGCAGCTCAGGGCAGGTTGGGAAAAGTCCAGCTTAAGGCTGTGGAATTCCAATTGCTCCTGCAAAAGCTGGCTCCGCAGAAGTTCGGCTCAAAACCAGCGTCCTTGGGAACACATCTGTCACATCCCTCAATGTCACGGTGCCACCAGGAGCATCCACAGAGAGTTCGTCCCACTCCTGCTGCCATTTCCCCAGCAATTCCTTTGGGATTAAGGATCTTCTCCACCCTGGCTTGGTGAAGGCCTGCATGGCACAAGGGATGCATTTAATTAATGCGCTTTTTAATGGAATGAAAATAAATAATAAAATAAATTAATAAAATAAAATTCATTTTATAAATAATAAATAAAATTATAAATAAAATTAATAAATAAAAACAAAATCAAAAAATAAAACTAATTTAATGGAATTCTGGCTTTTCAGAGCTTAATTATCATAGGAAGAGGGCCAGCAGAGGGGGTCTGCATTGGGAGCCATCAGAAATCCATCAGAAAACTCCTTTTAGGGAACAGGCATGGAAAGAAGAGGGTCTCGGTTTATTTTCCAGTGTTGCCTTGTGTTTTCCAGCTTTGATGGATGTGAAGATCCGCAAGCTTTTCCCTGGTGCTGTTAATCCCTTTCCATCCATGCTCTGAGCACAAAAGGGCGGAGAAGGACCAACATCAGCCAGGAGTCATCGGTGGGGACGTTGAGACACCATAAATAACAGCCAAAGGGGTTTTGGAAAAGGAAGAAATCCCAGAGAAATTCTGGAGCAAAGCAGGACAGAGCTGGGATAAGGCCTTGGTGGGTTCCCCATCCTCTGCAGCCCTTGGGGCAGGACCAGGAGCTCTCTGTGCTCAGCCCAGACATAAAGAACAGGATAATTTGGGAAGTGCAGGATGGATTTCCTCTCCAGGACCCTTTGGATTGTCTCACCAGTGCATTACATCCTCCAAAGCTTATAAATCAATTAACTCAGGCCTGTTGAGCTAATTAGAGCTGCTTACACTTCCAGCTAATAAAATATTTGTCATTTCTAAAGCACGTGGGAGTTTTTCTTCGGCTTAACCCAATCACCCTGACAATTCCTGCAGCTGAAGACATTCCCAGAAGCATTTTTTGCCAGAGGTAGGAAAAATCTGATTAGGTAGGATGATAAAAACTTGCATTCCTGTAGTTTTCCCGTCTGGAGCGTGGATGGATGGAAATGCTGTGTGGCTCCATCACTCCCATTGATAATCCAGCAGTGGGGATGGAATTTGGGGGAAATTTTGGGATTAAGGGTGCAGAGATCTGTTGGATGCTTGGGTTCAAGGGGTTTCAGCATTTTGGCTTCACCCTTAAGACAAGCCTTGCTGAGCTGAGTTCAAGCTCACCTGCCTGGTGTTTGGTGTTTATTCCTCTCCCACATGTTTAATTCAACAAAGGAAAAAGGAACTCTTTGAATGCACTGCTGCATCCAAAGGGTTCCTTTCCGCCTTCTATCTTCCCTTAATTTTAATGGACTTAATAAAGAGGAAAATGTATCAGCCAAGTCCAGCCCATGTGGCTTTAATAACTCAATTTAATTAACATGTCCCAAACTGTCTTATTAAAACTAAATTAAATCCTGATTTGAGAGGTTTAATAGATCACCCAGACCTTGTGCAGAGACAACTGCAGCTGTGGGAGTGCCAGGAAAAGGAGCTGAGCTTTTCCCTGTTCACCTTTGTGGGGCCAGGGCTTCTCCAGCCGCCATTCCCAGACCGCAATCCGCGTCTCCCGCTGAGATAAATCAGTGTTCATTCCCTGGGGCTGGAGACAGGCAGGGGTGGAAATAGGCAGGAGCTGCCTGACTCGAGTTTTCCCAGGAAGACAGAAAACACTGGCAGCACAGAAAATTATTCAGAATATACAACTCTTTCCATTTACCTAAACTGCGTTATTGTAAGATTCCTTTTTGACTTATAAAAAAAAAGGGGATGAATTAAATGAGAATTATCCTAAAAGTGGCCCTGTTTGCCATACGTTATTTGTGGAGAATGGGATTGGCTTTGGGGTTAGCTGGAAACTCATCATTTTTGCAAGGGAAACAGGGAAGAGCAAGAAAATATCAATTTATTTAGGAAATTTTTGCTCCCAGCAGGGAAAGCGCTGCTCCATCAGCCTTTTTTGTGGTGCCTTCTCCTGGTGCCTCATCCCCGTCCTTCCATGCCCTTTTCTCCCTACTTCCCTTTTCCCCTTCGCTTCCTTCCTGCTTCCTGGGGGGCTCTGCCTTCCCCCTCTCCTCCCCAGCTCCCATGGACGCTCTGTCACCACAAAACATCCTGGACTGCTCCTGATCCCGCTTTTCCCAGCAGGGCCCCGGCACCGGAGAGCAGCGAGGGCAGCATCTGCTTTCCATCAGCCCTGCCAGGCCAGGCTTAGCTCTGCTCCAGCTAATCCCTGCCGGGGCATTCGACACATCCCCCAGATTAAATCCCCATTCCCACACCGCTGGCTCGTGGCTCCGCAGGGCTGGAGTTCCCAGGAGCTCCTGGGGTGAGCCTGAGCAGCCCAAAGCTGCTGCCCAAGACACCCCGGAGCTCCTGGGTGGGTCAGGGGCTCCTGGCAGGGCTGGAGCTGCTCCCTGGAGCTTTTCCTTGGCTCTGAAGGCCACCGAGGTGGGGTCAGAGGCATGGGTGAGATCTGGGGAGGGAGGATCCTGCTTTCAGAGGATCTGCCCAATCCTAGGGCACCTGGAATGGTGAGAATGGTGG
>VZRL01000713.1:159118-207275 GCA_013397895.1 Origma solitaria
CCCTCCACCCATCCCTCCATCCATCCATCCATCCATCCATCCATCCATCCATCGCTCCATCTCTCCATCCATCCATCCATCCATCCATCCATCCCTCCCTCCCTCTGGGTGCCCCCAAAGCCCTTGTGCCACACTGTTAAAGCTACTTGGGTTACAGACTCCAGTACCAGGAGCTTCTGGGGGAAAAAGATCCCGGAATTTTTTGGGGAGTTGATCAAAACATATTTTGATTTGCTTTGATTCCTTTCCACCCCCAGAAAATTGATACTTTCAGCTCAAAGCCAAACTCTCCCCCTTTACTCCCACACAATTCTTGTTTCTGTGCTGATTCTTTCCCCTCTTTTGTAATGCCAATCCCAGAGTTTCTATGGAAAGCAGACCTCTTTTACAAACAGCTTATCAGGAATCCCATTCTTCACCCAGAAATTGTCTTGAGGGATTATTGCCTTTTCCAGGAAGGCTTTCTTTTCCTTTGGCAGCTCAAGTGCCCAAGGAGCTGGCAGAGCCGTGGCGCTCCAGGGCACAAATCCCACACATCCCAGTATCCCGCTGGGAAGAGGAAAACAAGCTGGGGCTGCCTTGGCCTGTTCAACCCTGCTGGAGGTCACAGTTCCTCATGTTCACCCTGATTCCTGGAAAGCACATGGATATGGTCTTCCCCATCCTGCCTTCCAAGCCAGGCTTTGGCTTCCCAGCCCATCCCACACTTCCATGTGTGGAGCCTGAGCAACCAACGGGATCCCAGCTTTGTCCTGCTGGTGATGGGGATGAGGAGCCGGTGTTCCCTCCTCGGAACCGCATTCCTGAACAGCCCTGCACTTCCCAGGTGCTTCCCGCTGGCTTCGATGAGACCTCTTGTCTGCTTCCTGCTGTGTCCTTCCCGGGGAGAGGGAAAGGGCTGGGAAAGTTCTTTCCCAGGGCACCCAGCTGGCTGCGGCAGCGGCCTCGGCCTTGGAACAATGCTTGGAAGGGAGGACGGGGAAAAAATAGCCCAGGATGACAGTGTGCAGACTCATCCAAGCAGCAGCAGTGCATAGTTTGTGGTGGAAGTGTCCTGGAGTTATTTCCTACGGAAATCTGGATTGGGTTAGGCAGCCCCACTCACGGGCTGGGATCTTCCCAGCTCCGAGTCCCTGCGCTGGACTCCCATTCATTGGTCACCAGCTTTCCTGCCCCAGGCTTTGCTCTTCCCAAGGACATCTGTTGGTCTCCTCCCTGCTTGTTTTCCAAGGGATGTTCCCAAAAATGCATCTACTGGAGGCTGAGGTTTCCTCAGTGGGAGGACACTGTGGATTCCTCGTGGACACAGAGGGCTGGAGTCCCCCAGGATCCACCACAGCTCTGTGCTGGGGCTTTGGGATTGAGTCAGGGACTGTGCCAGAAGCTTTAGTGGCTACAGTTGGGTGAGATGGAGCTCCTGGAAGGGTTTGTCCAGCAAAAACAAAAACCAGGACACACCTGGGTTGGACCTGTCCATGTCACCAGAGCGTGACAGGGAAAGCAAACAGGAACTGAGTCTGGATATTTTTCCAATGACTCCCAGGGTTTTGTGGGGAAAACAGGGAAGGCAAGAACTGAGTTCACATTTGTCAGCACTTCTGATATCTCCTAGGATGTGAATTATCCCAATTATGTGCTTTTGGAACAAATCCACCCTTGGAGAAAACCTTCAGCATCCACAAGGAAAGCACATGGAACATCAGAATTCCTTCCCATTGCACCTTCCCGTGGCCAAACCACCCCCCTTCTCCACAGCTCCATCAACTCCGGCTCCTGACACCAGGCTTGGAATTTTGGGACCCCACAGGCTGGTTTTAAGCAGCCCTGCTTTTCCCAGGCCACGTCACCGCTGCTCTCCCCAAAGCCGACCCTCCCAGAGCATCTGGAAGCTGAGTGCACAGAAGTCGGGCAGGGAAAACCACATGGCATTTTTATCCCCCAGCAGAACCTCCTGTGTTTATTTCTGGAGTCACAGCAACCCTAAATGAGGAGTGCTATGGCTGAGAAGGAATGTCTGGGAAAATTGTCAGTGGGGCTGGGGCACTGGGTGGGATGTGCTCTCCAGAGGGAGGGATGTGGGTCCCCCCAAAATGCAGGGCTGGAGGACAATCACCTGTTCTGTGCTGGGGTCCCCCCTGTGCCTCCTCACTTTGGTCATGGTCAAGGCAAGATTTGGGGCTAAATCCTTCGAATCCTTCTCGTACCCAGATCCCTGAGCTAATCCTTATCTCCGTGGGGACATCTCCACAAGTGACCCACTCGCAGATCCGTGCAAACCACGGGCACACACAAACCAGCCCCGAGTGATTCCTCTCAGCTTTTCTTGTGTGGTTAAACAAGTTTGAGTCACAACCCAAATGGTTGATTAAACCAATTTCACTAAAATATGCCACTTCTGGAAGCAGCCTGCTCCAGTTTTCTACTCTCCCACAATCCTGAAGCTCACAGAGGGGGAATCCAGCGTTGCAGCTGCCGAGATTTCTAAATCCACACATCAAACTTGGATTTGTTCTGTTTCTGTTTATCATTTCCATAAGCCATCCCGGTAGGAATTGCACATTCCTCGTTGCTAATTTTATCGGAGAAGGCTTGCACAGATCCCCAGGCTGACATCAGGAATGCTCCTATGGAAAGAGCGTCATGTTTTCCTGCCAGTGGTGTGCGTACACGGAGTGGCTCTTCCTGAGAGGAATTGCAAATGGATTTTTGTTGCGTTGTTGGGTTTGTTTGGAGTTTTTCCCTCCTTGCTGGGGCCTGAGCAAGCAGCTGGCACGGCCCCACCGCCGCTGATTCACCGTGACCAGGCAAAGGCGGGACCGCCTCTTCCCGGTCTGTCTGCCTGAGATGGGGATTTGGGGTTCCGCTTGGGAGGTTTTGGGGATGGGCAGCTTTGGGTTGGGTTGGTGCAGCTTGAGGTGGTTGGGAAGGGAAACACACAAAATCCCATTTTGCTACTGCCACAACTAGGGAATGCTGGGATTAGGAAGGGATCGTGCAATCGGAGCGGTTTGGGTTGGAAGGGAACTCAAAGCTCACCTCATTCCACCCCTGCCATGGGCAGGGACAGCTTCCACTGTCCCAGGCTGCTCCAAGCCCTGTCCAGCCTGGCCTGGGACACTGCCAGGGATCCAGGGGCAGCCACAGCTGCTCTGGGCACCTGTGCCAGGGCCTGCCCACCCTCCCAGGGAACAATTCCTTCCCAATATCCCATCTGTCCCTGCCCTCTGGCACTGGGAAGCCATTCCCTGTGTCCTGTCCCTCCATCCCTTGTCCCCAGTCCCTCTCCGGCTCTCCTGGAGCCCTTTAGGCCCTGCCAGGGGCTCTGAGCTCTCCCTGGAGCCTTTTCCTCTCCAGGTGAGCACCCCCAGCTCTCCCAGGCTGGCACCAGAGCAGAAGGGCTCCAGCCCTGGAGCATCTCCATGGCCTCTCTGGACTCTCTCCAGCAGCTCCAGGTCCTCATGATGTTGGATCCCAGACTGGGCACAGCACTCCAGGGTGGATTTGCCATTGGCACTGAGCTCCATTTCTAACTCAAAATAAAGTTCAGAACCCCCCAGCTCCATTTGAGCCACAGCATTCCTGAGCAAACCTTTCCAGAGCTTAACGAACCTCACCAATTAACACCTTCCTCATTGCCACTCTCTATTTGTTCAATGATCAGATTTTGCTTCTCAACCCTCCATGGCTAAATTTCCCTTCCCTGGGGAGGAAGGGAGCCTGTGAGTTGGATAAATCCTTTCCTACACACAGGGAGAGAAACGGAGCTCCCAGAGCCTCATTCCAGCAATTTTCCTCACTCTCTGCTGAACTGCTGCCAATTTTGCAGCTCCTCCACTGGGGCTGTAAATATTGATGCTGTTGGAGCCCAAAAGCTGTCACAGCTCAGGGATGCTCCTGCTGCTCCTGGTTCACATTCCCTGCTCTTTCACCCCAAAATCAGACTTATATTGGCAGAACCATGAGATCAGGCACCATTTTTTGGTTATTATCCCTGTTTTACTTGGGAGATATAAGGATGCATGAATATTAAACACCTGGGAGTGTCCAAGGCTGGGATGGATGGGGCTTGGAGCAACCTGGAATCGTGGAAGGTGTCCCTGTCCATGGCAGGAGGTGGAATGGAATGAGCTTTAAGGCCCCTTCCAACCCAAACTCCCAAGGATTCCATGACAGATCTTTTCCAAAGCTGGCAAGTCCCAGGACAGCACCAAAGAGAACCTCAGACATCTCATCCTGCCCTTTGGAAAGGGACCCATGGGTGCTGGGGCTCCAGGGGACCTTGGGAATCTGCTGGCATCCCACAGAAACCACACCAGGCCCGATACCGTGGGATCCCAACCCTTTGGCACATCCCAGACCAAAGTTTGGCACTGTGTTTGAATAGGTCAGCAGGGACAGAGATTTCCAAATCCAGCTGGGACAGGGGCTCGAGGCTTTGGATTCACACTGAAGGGCATAAATCAAAGGCTTCACACCAGCCAAGGGATTTTCACCCACGTCACCCAAGGATGGTCCATTTGATCCCTTTCCCTGTGTTGATCCCACCCAGCCAGAAGCTCCTTGGATCCTCAAATCCGCCTGCAGCTCCGTGAGTGCCACTCACTCACTTTCATTCATTTTTTTGGCATTTCATCCCCTCTTTCTCCTCTCTCCCTCGCTGGCAGGAAGCCCCTGCCTTCTATTTTTATCATCGGGAATTGGCTCTGCCGTGAAAGTGGGACCTCACAGGAGCAATCCGATGATCCCAGAACGGGGAGAGGGAAAAATAAATACACATCTCACCCTGTGTCAGAGACTGGGCCAGGGCTGGATCTGACGGAGGAGGGAAAAGCCAAACCAGGGCTGTGCCAGCTTCGTGCTGAAGTGAGATTTCCCCCACTCACTATTTTTTGGGGGGAAATTTTTGATGAAAACCCATCCTGGTGATGCAGATCCCAGTGATTTATGGGGAGTTGTCCTCCAACAAGGACTTTCCACTTGGCCAGACTGGGGGGTGCCGAGAAGGGCTTGGGAGGGAGTTTGGGAAGAGCAGCTGGCAGGGAATTAGAAACAGATGCTGCAAAACACCTTCAGTCCAGCCCCAAAGAGCCACCTTGTCCCAGGGACCGGGGACAGGATGGGGACTCGGTGCCTCCAGGTGCCTGCACTGTCCCCGGGGTGCAGCCACCACCACCGACCCCATTCCCAGTGCCCCTGCTGGACCCCAAGGGAGCAGATGGACCCAGGCAGATGAAGCCCTGCAGAGCTCCTGCACATCACCAAGGTCCACAGTGGCCAGGTTCATTTTCAGTCTGCTGCGGTGATGCCTCAGCTGTTCCCTGTGCTCCTAGGGAAGCATTTGGGATGTGTTTGGGAAAACAGGGCCACTTGCAAGGGCTGCTCACAGGAGGCAAATGCCCTGAGCTCTTTGGGCAGAGCATCCCATGGAGCTTCCCGAGGGATCCTGATCCCCACAGCTCCATGGGGAGGGTCCCAGCTCCCAGGTTTTGGGTGTGCTGTTACCATGGAAACCCCAAATAACATCCCCCAGTGTCCCGTATCCCACTTTCCTGAGAAATATTTGGGATGGAGGTGGGGAAAGGTGACAGCAATGCAGGAATGGGTTCATTCTGCAGTGCTGGGTTGATCCCGGCTGAGAATTCAGGGAATTGGAAAAATGAAACATCACAGTGGTGCTGGGGCTGGAAGGAGTACCCATTCCATCCCATCCCATCCCATCCCATCCCACTCCACTCCCAAACAAGGACCCCCAGTGTTCGTATGTTTAAGCAAGGCAGGGGAGGTTTGGGATCTGGGATGACACTTGGGGAAACTGAGGCCAAGAAGGTGAGAGAGGCCAAACTTCCCAAGAGCTCCCCAAGTCACAGATCCTGCATCCCGAACCTCCACTGGGGGATCCCTGCCAGCCCCTCCTGCCTCTTCAGACTGGAATCAAAGCTCTTTCCTGCTGCCAAATCACCCTGCTTGGCTTCCTGGGCTCATTTAGCAAAGGATTCTCCCCCCCGGAGCAGAGCCCCTGGCACAAGGACAGTGATGTCAACACCAGCTGGGAATTCTGCAAGAGAAACCAGGGTAGCGAAGGGGAGAAACGTAAAAACCCCAAAGAAAAACCTCCATGTGGGGATTTTTAGTTTGAATTTTCCTTGCAGAGGATGATTCCCTGCTCCAAAAGAAACCCCTTCCCTGGCAGGGTTGGAGCTCAGCACACTTCGCTCTCCCCTCTGGCCTTCCCAGGCTGCTCCCAGCTCCCTCCAAGCGCTGGATTTGAGCTCGGAGCCGCGGGCTCGCTGGAGGTCTGTGGTGGGCACGTTGGTGGTCTGCCCCGAGCCAAGGCCTTGCGTGGCTCCGGCTTCACCTCGTGATTTCCATCTGGGAAATGTCAGCAATCGGAGCTGAAAATCTGTGGCACCGCTCCTGCCATGCCTTTTCCACTGTGCCAGAGCAGGAGCAGGAGGAGATGGGGTGGAGGGTGCCAGGGATGAGCCCAGGAGGAGGGCGGAGGGTTTGGGATGGTGGGAGGGGTGGAGGAGAAGGGGAATGTGGGGAGGCAGTTCAGGAATTGGGGCATGGAGGGGGAGGGAGAAGGTCTCCCGGGTGTCTCAAGGGCAAGTCAAGCTCAGGAAATGGGAAATTGGGGCATCCCAGTTTTATCCCATGGAAAGACAGAGGTGTCTTAGGAAAAAGTGACCTCAGGTCAGCATGACCAGGCTGGGAGTGTCCTGTTCCCTTCCTAAAAGGATGCTGCAGGTGGGAGGGAGATGCAGTGTCTTGGGGATCATCCCTACCCAAGGAATACAGAATTTTGGAGAATATTCTCACCCCGGGAATGCAGCACCTTGAGCAGGATCCTCACCCAAGGATGAAGAGTTTTGGGGAGCATCCTTCTTTGATGGATGCAACATTTTGTGGAGCATCCCCACCCCAGGGATGTAGAATTCTGGGGAGTATCACCACCCCGGGGATGCAGCATTTTGGGGAGTATTCCCACCCCAGGGATGCAGAATTTGGGGAGTATCCACACGCCAGGGATGCAGAATTTGGGGAGTATCCACTCCCTAGGGATGCAGAATTCTGGGGAACATCCCAGAATACGCCAGGGATTCTTGGGGAGCATTCTCTTGTCAGGGCTGTTGCACTTTGGGGAACATCCCCACCCCAGAGATGCAGAATTTGGGGAGCATTCCCACCCCAGGGCTGCCGCACTTTGGGGAGCATCCCCACCCCAGGGATGCAGAATTTGGGAAGCATCTCCACCCCAGGGATGCAGAATTCTGGGGAACATCCCAGAATATGCCAGGGATTCTTGGGGAGCATTCTCTTGCCAGGGCTGCCGCACTTTGGGGAGCATCCCCACCCCAGGGCTGCCGCACTTTGTGGAGCATCCCCACCCCAGGGATGCAGAACTTGGGGAGCATGCCCACCCTAGGGATGCAGAATTTGGGGAACATCCCCACCCCAGGGATGCAGAGTTTGGGGCAGCACCCCCTCCCTCGCTCTCCCCACGAGGCCCTCAGCCCTGCCGCAGCCGTCTGGCCCCGTGTCCCAGCGCTCCCGAATTCCTGCCCTCGGAGCAGCCTGGCACAAAGGCTCATTGTGGGAAGCGGCTTTCAAGCGAGGCCAGGGAACGGCCGCGCTCCCGGGAGCGGGGAAAGGCCGCTGGAAGAGACGGAAAGTTGCTGTTGGCCGAGGTTCAGAGGCCGGGGCTCGGCGGGAGGGAGCCGGGGGAGGAAAGCAAACAGCGGAAAGTGCTGACTCCGAAAGGCATCGCGGGCATCCCACGGCAGCACCCCCGGCACGGCCAGCCCGGGAGGGGGAATGGGCACCCAAAGTGACCCCGTGCCTCCCAGCAGCCCCAAATCTCCCGTTTTTCTGGTGTAACGTGCTTGCTGTGAACGCCCGGGAGCCATCGGCAGGGTGTGTGGAAGGCTGTGCACATCCCACATGGAATCACAGAATGGAAGGGACCTTAAAGATCATCCAGAAACATCAGCCAGGAAGGAGCCAAGCTCATCACCTGCTGCTCAGCCCCCCATCCTCCTCCTCCCACCTCTCCCTCTCCATCCTTCTGCTGCCTTCCCTTCAATTCATCCTTCTCCTCTTTCACCGCCTCCTTCCACCTCCCTGGTATCTCAGGGACTTCCAGTGATCCCTTCCTTCAGTATCCTTCAGTAATTCCAGCTCCTGTTTCGATCTCAATGTCCCTCAAACACCAGTTTCAATGTCTCATTTCAAGACACCACCTGAAAAATCCCCTTTTCCTCGCTGGTCTCTACTTCGAGCAGCAGCTCACGGTGTTTTCAGCTGCTTTTAAGCTCACAAAACCCTCTCCATCCCACAGGTATCCCTTGGGATACACTGCCTCCTGCTCCACTGCACTGCTGGATGTGTACATCCCTGGATAATCACACCCTGGAGTCTGGGGAAACCCTTCTGTGTGCTCTGGCTCTGTTCAATCCCACACCTGAGTAGCCACACAGCAGGACAACACACCGGGAAATCCTCCTCCAGGTGTAATTCCTGACACAGGCAGGATTTTCCTGCTGGAGAGCTCCCAGCAAGCCCTTTCCTCTCCATTCTATCATGAAGTTCATTTATTCCATGATTTTACAAAATGGTTGGACTCAATAATCTTGGAGCAGCCTGAATTCCAACCTGAATAATTGTATTCTAGGATTCCAGATTCCCGTGGTTTTTATTAAGAGCTTGGTTGCAGGATGCTGCAAAGGGGATGGATTTTGGGGGTGCAGAGCTGTGGCTGCGGTGGTTTTTCTGTGGGAAAAGCTCCGGCTTCATCTCCAAACTCCATTTCCCCATCCCAAATCTTGCTGCAGCAGGTGGTGGCACGGGGAACCTCGGGAAAAGGAGGTGTGGGGACAGGGCAGGGAAAATCAAGGGGGGTGCATTTGCTCCGTGTGTCCCCCCAGAGCCTCCTCTGGGGGAGCAGGGCCGTCAATAGATTTAATAATTAACCTGGGGCCGTTAATTGGGGTCACTTCCCCCGTACACGAGGGCTGCCCCGGGCCCTGGGTGTTCTGAGTGGGAGTATTCCACAGGCTGCAATCCCCGGGGAATGCGGGGTTGGGCTGCGAGGACCTGCAGCATCCTCGGCTACTGCAAGGGCGACAAACCCCCGGCAGCCTTCACCGCTTTGGGGTTGGGCTGCTCCGCCACAGCCGGGGCATCGGGAAGCGGCGCTGGGAAAGGGGCGGAAAGGAGCGGAAAGGAGCCGAAAGAAGCCGCTGGATGTCTGTTTTCCCGGGATAGCCGAGCACGAGCCCCGGCGGCTCCCGCTGCGATGAAAAAGCCGCGGCAGGAGGAAGGAAGGGCCCGTGGGCGAAGGAAAAGGAGAGCCGCGCTCCCGCTCGGAGCTCCGCGGCTCCGGGGGAGGATGGAGCGGGCTGGGCACTGTCCCCAGGGCTGTCCCAGCTTTGGGTCCCCCCAGCCTCTCTCTCCACCGAGCTCAGGGGTCAGCAGAGCCCCGGGAATGCAGTGATGCCCCGGGACCGCGTTCCGGCTGCCGTGAGGCGCACCAGGATTCTCCACCCCTTGGTATCCCGGGATATCGCTCCCTGCACGGCTGCAAGTTGCTATAAATGGAGAGAATTCCCTGTCCTGGATCCACCCGTGACTCTTCCTGGCACCCAGCGAATCCGAGCGTCACTGTCCCGAGCAATGGCTCTGATCCGCTCCGTGCTGACTCCATCGGTCCAGCGTCACCGGTGTGTCCCTCGGGAATTTCCCAGCGCCACCGGTGTGTCCCTCGGGAATTTCCCGGCACACAAACTCATGGATAAGCACAGCTCCTGTTCCACGGATCCCTCCCACATGCCGGGTTCATTCATCAGCACTGCCAGAGCCTCAGGCTCCAATCGAGCCCCATCCAATTAAGCACTGCACAGTTTTCCTCCTGGCTTAGGAGGACAAGAAGACACCAGAGCCAGAATAAAATTTGCTGGAAAAAACATCCTAATTCTTGTGCAGGCTCAGGAGCTGGACGCGTGAGGCCTTCCAGGCCAGGATATTCCATAAGGGACTCATACAGGTGTTTTTCCAGGATCTGAAGCACAATGGTGAAGGATTTGGAGAGTCCAGAGGCGGATTTCTCCTCCTGATGGCCACAGCCCAAGGTTTCCATGAGGATAGCACATTCCCAGCACATCTTCCCACTGCTGCCACGGGGTTTGGAGAGTTGGCCGCACCCATTTCCCAAGATCCCGCTGAGGAAAATGCCACTCTCAAAGTTCATTTGGGGCGGTGAACCACAGATATCCCACGCTCCCAGTGAGGATTTGGGATGAAAGAGTGTTTGGAAAGCCTGGAACGTGGATCACGATCCCCAAGTGAGAGGGAGCCATGGGAAGCGTCACCCATCACGGTGATGTCAGCCAGGCCCTTGTTTCCCATAAAACCCCAATTTTAATAACGGGAAAAAGAGATAAATTGCTGGAATTTCCACACTTTTGAGTAATTTTCCCACTTGGTACCCCAAATCTAAAGAGGAAAGCCAAGGAATAATCACACAGACACCGAGGGTTAGGAATTATTCTTCTTTTAATTTCACATGGTTTAAAATACGATATGAAATAAGGCTACAGTATATAAAAAACTCTCCAGCAAAATGATGTGCCAGCATCAGCAATTAAAACAAAACCAATCCCCTCCTTCTCTAGGAATTCAATGGAGGAGGGATTTTATTTTTTTTGAATCCTTTAAAAAAAACCAAACGGAACCAGACACAACACACAGACACACACACACATCGCTACATCTCTAAGCTACCTCAGCTCAGGTTTTTTTAAAAAGCACCTGCTTTTTCCTTGTTTTTTTTTTTTTAAATCTCACTTTTAAACTTTTTTTCCCCCGCTTTTAAAAAATATAAATTATATGAAAATACACATTGGAAAATAGTCGAACAGCACAATATAACAATCTCTTTTCTTTTTTACTTCTTCTAAGTTTATCAGCTTAACAAAAAACGTGTAAAACCAAAATAAAACAAAAAAAGACTTCCTTTTTTTTCTTTCTTTTTTTTTTTTTTTTTTTTAAACTGAGGCAGTTAATTCCTGGAGATATTCCATTATAACATATATGGATACATAGATTTATCCTTTATTTAAACCTCTTTGGAATGTAGACAACAGCTCCTGGGTGTTACATAGACCCTACCAGGGAGCAGAGCACACCAAGGCATCCCAGTTTTCCAATGTTCACGAGGAACCAGCAATTAAATCCTAAAACCTCGGAGAAAATCCCTCCAAAAAAGCAAAACTCAGAAGGTGGAGATGTTTCCTGCAACATCTGGAGTTACTGGCGCTTTCTGGGACCATTGTTTGGAGGATGTATTGGTTTGGGAAGACAGGAGAAGGTGAAATTTTACATTATCCTTTCTTTTTTGCCCTGTTTGGTTATTTCTCCACCTGAACAGTCCCATCTGGATCAGGATGGTGGGAATGACACGGATCTCCACTTACACACACCCCAGTGCCCAAAGGATTAGGATGATCCCACAGATGCAAATGTAGAGGGACAGGCAGCAGGAAAGTGCTTGTTGTTTTTATCACTATTGGGGTGGTTTATATCATTATTGGAGTAGTTTTTATCATTATTGGGGAATTGTCCTTTATTTTTGAGATCCCAAATATCAGCTGTTGAGGCCCCCAAAGCTGTTTGGAAGTAGGGCTCAAGCTCTGCCAGAGGGACCAAGGGGACACCAGCCCACAGGGAGAACAGAAGAAAAGTGAGCAGGACACAGAAAATATCCCAAAAAATCACCCAGAGCATCTGAGATATTCCAAACCAAGACAAAATGACTCCATTTCCAACAGTATCTGCGAGGGGGAAATTTGCTCCTGGGTGGAGAAAGCAGCACAGGAGGGAGTCCCAGCCCTGACAGATCTCCATCAACCCTCTCCAATCCATCCGTCTGGGCCAGCAGGTGGGAATTAACCAAATTTTCATGGACTTGAAGGAGCTCAGAAGGTTTGGGTCAAGCGTGTCTGGCTCAGCACAGCCCTCACCAAAGGCCAAGAGAGAAGGAAAAAGGAACAAAAGCAAAAGAAACAAAGAGAAATCTGCAAATTTCCAGTGTATAAACAGCACCCATCTCTGGCATGGCCTCTAGAATGGAAATGAAAGCAAAGGGAAACAGAAAATGGTGGAGCTGATGTCTCTGGGGCTGTTCAGGCAAGGAGCTGGGAGGACAAAGGGCAGGAGAAACAATGGAGAAACTCCCCCAGGGACTGCTTCCAAAAATCCACAACTGCTTCCCTTGGCTCACCCTTCCTCACCTTTAACCACCTCCCCAAAATCACTTGGAACACACAGGCTGGGCTTGAAAACCTGGAGTAAGCACAGTGGCTGAGGGATTTAGCCTGGCAGGGGGATGGGGTTGTACCCAAACCTGCAATTCCTTCTGCTGGAGGGAAGTTTTATCCCATTCTTTCCTTTCTCAGCTGCAGTGGATCATCCGAGCAAAGCAGGAGGGATGTCCTGGGATATGGCCCACGGCAGGGGCAGGAGCTGCGATGGCTGGGAGTCACTTCCTGAGGGTGGAGGGGGAATTGAGTGACCCATGAAGGGTTTGTTGTTGAAGGAACCCTGAACATCCCCAAACCCCTCAGACCGCTGGAAATCCAACCCTTCCTGTTGGGATGTTCTTTAGCAGCTCCTCCCCTGCGCACTCAGTGCCTCACACCTCTCTGGACTCCCAGTCCAGCTGCCCAGCCTTGGCTCAGGCTGGATATGCCCATGATATCCATGAGATCCCGATTTTCCCTTCCTGCCTTCATCCTCCTCCTCCCTGCCTGCCCAAGGAGATGAGCCCAAGTTTCACTTCTCAGTGGGCAGCGTCCCTTTCCTCCTTTGGGGTTCCCTTCACCTTCCCTTCATCCTCTCTTCCCTCCTTTCCATCCATCCCACTCTTTTCCTCAGACAACCCACAGACCCTGGGCATTAATAACCTCCTTTCCTGGACCCCCGCTCTGCTTCCATCCCCTCACTGGGAGCTCCCTCCTTGGCCTTCCCATTTCCCCTCCAACACCACCTTTTATAAGGACACAGCAATTTTGGGGCTGCCTTTCCCTAAAATGACCAGTTTTAGGATCCAGATGTGCTGGCTCCCCCCAGCTCTGGAGGGGAAGGAGGAGAACCCAGCACCTCTGGGCATCCCTTTGGGATTGGGCTCCCCTCCAGCTCTGCCCCCGTGCAGGGGAGGGGCCGTGCCTGAATATTCCGGCTCTTTCACGCAGATTCCTGATCCATTGGGACCTGGCAGGAATCACCCAGCAGCACCAGGAAAAGCTCTGCCCCCTGACCCCCAGTGCTGTCCCACAGAGGCTCTGCAATGAACTCTGTGCCCTAAAGACAGACAGAAAAAGGACACACAGAGAAGGAATTTTGGTAAAGTACAAAACACTGCCTTTAAACGCTGACGCCGGGGGGAAAAGTATCTCTTGGGCAGCCAAATCCGCCGGGATCTGGCTTTGGGATTGTATCTGCATATGGGAACGCACCCCTGACCCTCCAATCCCCACCAAGGGCGCCCCAAGGGCGGTGGGACATCACCCCCAGCCCACCCAGAGCACCCCGGGAAGTGCTGGGAACAGCAGGAGTGACCCCTCCAAGGAAAAGCAGGAAAGGTTGGGAGCCAGAGAGAGCAGCTCCCTCGGGATCGATCCCACAGCCATCGCCACCTCAGGGACACCGCCGTGCCCTCAGTGACCCCGCCGTGCCCTCAGTGACACCGCCGTGCTCTCAGTGACACCACCGTGCTTCGTGTCACTCACACCCCCCAGCATCGCTGGGAGCAGCTCCCGAGAGCCATAAAGAGCCCATTTGCAGGGACAATTTCCTTCCTGCTGCGCCCACACATGGCCATAAAGACAGAGCTGCTCAAAACAGGAAGGAGAAAACATTTCCCTTTTGTTTTTGAACTTTTTCCTGATTTTTACCCCCAATTAACTTGCATATTTTCCATTTACCATGTTGAAAATACGGGGATTTCTCTCTTTTCCCCCTCCCAAAAAAAAAATTCTGTAAGCACCAAAGTGTTCCTTGAGCAAAAGAAGTGATTTGGAAAATGCAAAAAGACATTTTCCATGGAAATTTTGAGAGGTTTTGTGCAGCCAGACATAAAAAAGAAGCAGGAATTTCAACCAGCATTATCAGCACAGTGTGTGGGGTTGGAAATGAGAGGGGCACCCCCAGCCAGCACCACCAGGAGCCACATTGGAGTTCATTTTCCCATCCCAGTCCCAGCATTCCAATTCTCCAGTGGGGTCTACATAAACGAATTCCTTTTTTTCTCTTTTTCCTCCCTGGGATAAAACTCTCTGCTGGCAGAACAGAAACAAACACACACAATATTGCAATAATGAGACCATCTTAGAGCTTAAGACTATTAAAAAAAAAAATACTGGCACAAAATTTAATAAAATAAAATTTAAAAAAAAAATAAAAAAGTCTTGATCCCTCCCAGGAAAAAATTCTGTCTCTTGTAGAAAAGAAGACAGTGGACAGAAAGGTGATGGAACCAGAACAACAGTTCTTGGCTTTTTCCTATATTGCCCCTCCCCAAAGCAGGAATATTCACCCATTTTGGTTTTCAAAAATAAAAAAGTTTAAATTCCTCAAATCCTTGGGAATATTGTCATTCCTGACCTGTCAGTTTGCATGTGAGCAACCAAAGGGATCCATTCAATCGCATTTTGTTCTAAACAGCCAAGGGTGGGGAGGGGGTTGTAGGTTTTCTAAGTGAGCTACATTTTTCTGGCTTTCTTAAAACTCAGAATTTCCCCCCAGAAAAGTCTGTCTTGGAGCTTTCAGGAAATCAACACAAAAGCTCATCCTTGCCAAAAGTTTGCCTCTTCCTCCCCCCTGTCCCCCACCATCCTCAAAGCTTCGAATCTGAGTGGCCCTTGAAAAAAACGAGCAAAAGAACAGCGAAAATCAATAAAAAAGAACCACCAAACGAGTCCCATCAGCCCTCCCGAGGACAGCGGCATCCCCGTGTCCCCGTCACTCGTCAGCGTCGGGTTTGACGTCGAGCATGGCGTGCAGCTCCTCGGGGGTGTAGCCCAGCAGGCTCTGCAGGTCGCACACGAAGCGGTACACGTAGCGCTTGCCGGCCGTCTTGTGGATGATGTTCTTGTCGTAGTAATAGCGCAGGCCCCGGCTCAGCTTCTCATAGTTCATCTTGGGCTTGTTTTTCCTCTTGCCCCATCGCCTGGCCACCTGCAGGGAGCGGGGAGAGGCAAGCTGGGGTGAGGAGTGCGGGGAAAGGGAGGAAAACTCAGCCTGGCTTGGTTAGGGTATCTGTGCAGATGATTTTCCTCATTATTGAGATGGGCACAAGAATCAATAGTTGGGAAAACCAACGTCTGTGCAATGGCAGAACACGGCAGAGCATCCCGTGAGGATCCATTTGGATAATTTAGTGTACTCCCTGATCACAGAATCACGGAATCAACTAGGCTGGAAAAGACCTTGGAGATCATCAAGTCCAACCTATGACCTACCACCACCTCATCACCTAAACTATGGCATCAAGTGCCATGTCCAGTCTTTCCTTAAACACCTCCAGAGATGGTGACTCCACCACCTCCCTGGGTAACCCATTCCAATTCCCGACCACCCCTTCTGTGAAGGACTTCTTCCTAAGGTTGAACCTAAACCTCCCCTGGTGCAGCTTAAGGCTGTGTCCTCTCTTCCTGTCACTGTTTCCTGGGAGCAGAGCCCGACTCCCATGTGGCTGTGCCCTCCTGTCAGGGAGCTCTAGGGAGTGATGAGGTCTCCCCTGAGCCTCCGCTTCTCTGGGATAAACAATCCCAACTCCCTCAGCCACTCCTCACAGGACTTGTGTTCCAGACCCTTCACCAGCCTCGTTGCCCTTCTCTGGACACATTGGAGCATCTCAATGTCTTTCCTCAACTGAGGGGCCCAGAATTGGACACAGCACTCAAGGTGTGACCAGCAAGTACATCCTCAGATATATCCTCATGTCCACAGTCCTACACTCCTTTCCCAAGGCTCCTCCTCCACCTTCTGCCAGTTCTAAACCAGAGGACACCAAGCAGCAAAGGCCCAGTGCCAGTCACTCTTGCAGGCCATGGTAGTCTCCAGGTCCCACCCCAGTCACTCATGGAATTATTTAGATTGGAAAAGCCCTTTAAGATCATGGAGTCCAATGATTCCCCAGCTCTGACCCATGTTCCCAAGTGCCACATTCACATGGTTTCTAAATCCCTGCAGGGACCCCCTGGGCACTGCCCTGTGCAGCTGGGCCAGGGATGGACAGCCCTTTCCATGACATTTTCCCTCAAATCCAACCTAAAGCTCCCCGGGCACAGCTTGAGGCCATCTCCTCTTGTGCTGTCACTTGTATCTGGCAGAAGAGACTGACTCCCGCCTGGCTCAGTCAGGGAAGGGGGGAAATGTCCCATCTGTTCCCCAAACCAGGGGAAATCCCCCCTCACCTGTACCCAGCCTATCTGAAGAGCCTTGCCACTGCTCCTCTCCCTACAAGGTTTCACTTCCTTCCCACCAAAATTGGGCACAAATCTCTGCTTCCGAGGGGTGACTGCAGCCCAGTTTTTAACAAATTTTCAACTGGACTCTGATTCCTTGGCTCCCCACACACCAAGACCAGAACAAAGTGGCTGCCCAAATCTCAGCCCCAAAGGGAGGAGGAGAGGCTTATCCACACCAATATTTCTGAGTGCACTTCATTCCAGGGCACTTTACCTCATCTGGGTCAGAAAGTTTGAATTCCCAGCCATCGCCCGTCCAGCTGATGAAGGATTGACAGGACTTGTCGGTGAGCAGCTCCAGCAGGAATTGCCACAGTTGGATGGGTCCACTGCCTAGGAAGACAAAGGAGACACAGGACATTAATGCCAGGAAAAGAACAGCTCCTTCCATCCCAGAGGGGGAACATTTCCCATGCAAAAGGTGCTCACTGAATAAAATAAAACCTTCTCCTGTCAAAAAGAGCCACCAGCAGCCACAGGGCAGGAGCTGAGCTGGGAGTTAAACCCTACAGGTAACAGAGCTTCCTATTTGCAGGAAGAGCTGAATATTCATGCCCTGGAATGCTTCACAAGGAGTTACATAAATAGGATTATTTTTCTGGCACACGAACAGGAGGAGTCACTGCCTTGGCACTGGAGCAGCACCAATCCCTCCATGCCAAAGAGCCGCCGGCCACGGCTGAACTCGGGCAGACTCCACTTCCCGACCTTGACTCTTTGCTCCGTGCTGTTGATCGAGATAAGGGGGACCCAGGTATGAGAATTCCTTGGCCTCTTTCCAGGGCGTGTTGCTGCAGGAATGGGCTCTTCTGGCTCGTGGGGAGGGCGGGGGCACACAGAGCTCCCCAGCCCAGCATCGCCTCATCACCAGCCCGGCACAGCCTCAGCAAATCACCTCCCTGTGGCTGCTGCTCCCCTGATCCAGCTGGAAAGGCACAAGGTGACGTGGAGCATCTCATGCCATGGGCATTCCGCCCCTCCTCCCACACCGTGGTCTCCATCTTCCCTCCGATCACGAATTTTGGCCATCAGAATTTGTCCCAATGCACTCAGTGAGAGCCTGCGGCTGGTTTTGGCTGGAGTCATGGAGAAGTTTTGAAATACTTATCTCTTCCTTGGGCTCGTGTCCCAATCCAAGGTAGAGAATAAGCCCTAGAGCCAAAATCTCTTTGATGAGCAACTTCCAAAGGCAGCCGCGCCCCAAATATTGCACTTAGCTGTGGGCAAGGTGTTTTGGGAGAGACCCTGCCATGGTTTAAACCCAGCTTGGAATAGATCACTAATAATGACAATAATTACAACGAGACAGCCAGAGGAGAGAGGAAGTGATTTATCCCACAAAGAATTGCACAGGCTGGATTAGGCTGGGGTAATCCCAGTGCTGACAGCACTGAGCAAAGCTTCAAGCAGGGAAAAAACGAGCTGTGGACTCAGAAAGAGGGATGGAGCCCAGCCTGTTTCCAGGAATGACAATGGATGCTGTCCGAGCTGTGGCTGCAGGATAACCCATGGGGGGAAGGGAGGGCTGCTCCCCTTCTCCACAAAGTCTAAAATGACTCAAAAGCTGCTGGGGAGGAGGAAATGAGAGAGCTGCCTCCAGGACATGGAGCCAGGAATGGCTGTGTCCCATCCAGCCCTTCCCAAACTGTTTCCCTCCTGTTATCCCTGTGGAACAGCTCCAGGGGTTTGTCTGCACCAGGCCTGGGGGTTATCACAGCCATGGGCAGGGCAGGGCAGGGAGCTCCCGGCTCACTCTGCTGGAGATGGAAAGGGACTCGGAGGGGAAAGGCTCCAGGAATCGCTCCTCGGGAGCTTGCCAAGATGTCAACCCCACAGCCACACTGTCCAGTAGGGATGGAGTTGGATTATCCACGCCAGAACGAGGGAGGAAATTCAGATGACGCCTTTGCCTCTTGTTGAAAGGGAAGAGCCAAAAGCCTGACCTGAAATGCCACTACATCTCCAGGCTCAGGCCTATTTCATAGCAGTGAGCTTGAAATGCAGAGAAAACACAGGGAAAAAGGTCTGGTGGCTGCCTGAGGTCTTCCACAGGTGAATTCCCATGGGGATGAGTTCTCTCGGGCCATCTGACCTTACACCAACTCCCCATGCACAGCCAGGGAACATCCAACACCCAAATCAGGTTAACAGCCACACAGCCCAAGGAGTCCAAGGCCAGGTGCCTCTCCTCCCATCCATTTCTCTCCTGCCCAACCAAAGAACACGGATTTTTGGTTAATTCCTTCCCCAAAATAAGATGGAAGGAAATCCATCACTTGGGCGCCACATTCTTGGGTAAGGAACTGCCCTCAAAACACCCCTTTTTGGGTGGAATGTTTGGAGGTTCCAGCACCACTCAGCCTGAGCCAGTGGCCAGTACTGTTCCTGTTTGGTTGCCAGCTGGCAGGGAGAGGTGTGGGGAAGCCCAGGAATTCTTGCTGTCTCTCCAGCAAGCAAGGTAGGGCTCTGCTGGGTATTTTGGGATTTCCAAGGAAGCGGTGTCATCCTCACAACAGGGATTCCCAAGGTCTATTCCGAGCTGCCTGTGGGACACGGCGTAAAACCCCAAATTCCTCTAGCTGGACAGGCAATTATGTGAGGAATGTGTTTGTGCAGGGCTGCAGACATGTCCCAGCTCCTGTAAACACCCCCTCCCTGCCCGAGGGGGAGGCAGCCGAGCCTGGCAGATGTGGCACGGCTCCAGGATGGCAGCGAGGTGGCAGGAGCCAAACCCTGGCACATGCCTGGGCCTGTGGCCCGATCAGCGCTGGCAGGAGGAGAGGGGAGAAGAGAGAAGGTGCTGGAGGTCAGGGCATCGTCTGGTGCAGCTGTAATTAGTGCTGGGAGGGCCATCTTCACTAATGAGCCAAGGAGCAGTGAACATCTTCCCATGGGATTTCAAGGTGACTCCTGGCTCATGCAGCGATGCCACCCCCCGGATGGCACAGGGCAAGCGGGAAGCTGCCAGGCTTGTCCCTGCACCCCAAACCTCCTCATCCACAGGAGCTGGGAGCAGTGCCCGTTTTCCATCCCTTCTGCTCCAACCCTTCCTCTCATCCCAGCCAGGGCTGGAAATCCCCACCAGGGTGCCAGGCTGGGCTCGCTCCATGGTACGAGCTCACACAGCCACACTGTCCCCAGGCCAGTGGGTGTATCCCACCACGGGACCTCGGTTATCCCAAAACAACCACCTGCTCCCACAGCGGGATTGGGATGCAGCTCCAAGCATGAGGTGGAGGGGCACAAGGCAGCTTTTATGGCATTGCTGCCACCACACACATCCAGGGCTTCCCAGAGCAATCCCAGCCCTGGCTGGGGATCGGGGACAGCCCCTGCTCCACAAAACACAAGGGGAGGACTCAGAGGGGTGGGGGTGTCCTCCTGCCCCGCTGTGACCTCCGGCACCCACGGGGCTGCTAAAAATAGTGCCCACAATGGGGGGCCTGTCTGGCCTCGGTGGCACTGAACAGGGTCCTTCAGCAGGGACTGTCACACCACAGGAATCCTGTGGCGTCAGGGGGAAAATATTCCTCTCGAGCCGGATGACAGTCGGCTGCTCCAGTGGGAACTGGGAACTGCTGGCCCAGCGGGGCTTTCCCACTGCCAACCACTCCTGGTGGCCCCAGAGCAGAGGGACTGGTGCCACGCCACCCCGTGCCATCCCTCCTCGGTCAGGACTGGTCCTCCCTCCCCTTCCCAACCACTGGGATACCAAACTCTGCTGGACGGGGCTGTTCCAGTGGCGTGGTGATGGTGGCACTGCCCGGCTGGGGCAGAGGGCTCTGCACAGGGAGGGCACAGCCCCAGTCCCATCATCTCTCTCAGGACGGTTTTACACACCCACCCCTCCCAACGGCCTCTGTTTTGTTTCCCTTGTTTCAAACAAGACAAGAAGACAAAAAAACCCCACCTCCCCACCCCCAGCGAGGCACCTTTGCCTGGCGCTCTGCGGTTTGTGGTTCCAACCCCTCAAAACAATCAGCCCTGGCAACCGCTCCAAAACAGCCCCTGCTCACCTGCCCACCCTGCCCATCCCCTTCCATGGCACCACGGTCCCCAAATCCCCCAAAATGGAGTCCCCATCACTCCCTTGTCAGAGCAGGTCCCATAACTCCTCCCCAGCTCCTGCCCAGGTTGGTGCAGGAGTCAGACACTGAAAAGTGGGGGAGCTTGGATGGAGGCATCTCCAAAATTCAGGGATGAGGAAAGCAGGAGAGGCCCCAGGAAGCCCAGCCATGACTGCAGGCAGGGAGCAGCCGGGGCACAATCCAGGCCAGAGCTGCTTTCCTGCTCTAAGAAGCTGTTGGGAGGACTGGTCTCACAGAATCTCCCGAATGAGAGGGACCCACAAGGATCATCCAGCCCAGCTCCTGGCCCTGCACAGGACAGCCCCAAGGCTCCCACCCTGTGCCTGAGAGCATTCCCCAAACTCCCTGAACTCAGAGTCTGACTCCAGAGGCATCTGGCCAAGCTCCAGGGATTTTGTGAGCTCCAGATCCCCGTGAAGGTGGTCCTGCAGACCATGACCTGCTGAGCAACACCAGCTGGGAGTCTGGAGGAGCCCCAGCCAGAGCTGCTGCCCCCCATCACCTGCCCCAGCCTGGAGAGCCCTGGGGAGAGCTGAGCCCTGCCACGGTTGGGCGGCGGTGCGTGGGGCTGGCTTGGCTCTCGTTCGCACGTCTGGCAGGTGGGGCAGAGCCACTGAACCGACCCCGGTCCCACCCTCGAGTCCCCACCCTGGGGAGGCCAGAAGGGCGCTGAGCCCCAGGCAAAAGCAGGCAGGAGCTGCTGGGTGGTCACCCTGAAGTCACCTGCAGGGGCAGCTGAAGGGTCTGGCCCAGAAGGAGCAGGGTGCCCCCATCCCCTGTGTCCCTGCAGGGCCAGGGCAGCTGGTGTGCTGCTGGAGGTGCCTGCGTTCCCAAACTCCCGTGGCTGTGGGTGCCACACGGACACTGCTCTGGCAGGGAGGAGGCTGGTGGCTCCAGGAGTGCTGCTGCACAGGCTCGGGGTGGCAAGGACAGCCAAGCCACGGGAGCGTGGCAGGAGAAGGGGCAGGAAGGAGCTGCTGGTGCATTTTTGGGTGCTAATGAGCACAGCACAGGGGTGATCTCGCCTGTGGAGGCTTCGGAGCAGCAGCAGCCACCGAGCTGTCCTGAAAGAGACCCACTTTCCTTGGCACCGCCTCGAGTGTCTTGCAAAACAGCAGCTGTGCTTTCACTGCTGGCTCCAGATAAGCATCGCTCACAAGCAGAGGCTGGGGAGGCTGCAGGCTCCGCAGCACAGACAGCTCGCACAGCAGAGGCTTTGGAGGCACATTCGGGCCCCAAGACACAGCCCCACGAGCGCTGATAGCAAAGATCAGGGTGGGACTGGCCTGGGCAGAGCCAGCGTGGAGCAGAGAAGTGCTCAGGGACAGATAACATCTCTGACAGGAGGCTGTTCCTGAATTCCTCACGGGCAGCAGGATAACGAGGATGGCACCGACCTGAGAGGGACACTCAGGTCATGGGTGACATGAGCTGGGAAGGAGCATTAACTCTTCACGTGCTGGGATTGGCTTCAAAGGCATCAGCAGCTTCCCGTGCAGGCCCAGAGGAGAGCACAGGCAGCACCAAGGCAAAGCAGCCTTGCCTTGTGGGATCAGGGCTTGCTGGGCAGCCACCTCACCTCTCCCGTCCCTCTCCCCTCCCCTGCCCTCTGGAACACGAGGGCACGGCCCTGCTGTGCTCAGTGATGTGGAGCAGCAGCTCCGGGGCCGTGGCAGCACCAGCGCTGTGAATGGAAAGCCCCGGGGTGTCAGTCCTGCTCACCACAGAGCAAACAAACCCCAGAACTTGGCTACCAACCCACGCAGCTGCTCGAGGGAACCCAAAACCAGCTCGGTGCTGAGCAGCCACAGTGAACAGGGAGGTGTGAGCCTCCTGGGGCCCTCAGCACCAGGGGAGCGGCAGCACGGGAGGGGAGGGTCAGCGTGGTGCAAACACCAACACAGGGCACAGAGGTTTACCCACGTGGTGCCAGGGCTCCTGCAGGTGCTGCTGCAATGGGAATGCTCAGAGGCTGCAAGATCCAGCCACAGCACAGCCCCAGGTGATGTGGAGGCAGAGCTGAGCTCACTTGAGCCCGGCTGGGCTCAGGCATGGAGGGATCTCTGCCCACTCACACCAAACACAGCTCTGCTGCTGAGCCAGGGAGCTTGGGCTGAGCTCAGCCGAGTGAGTGGGAGGCTCGGCAGTGAACACCTCCTGAGCCACGGCTTGCCTGCATTTCATGGATGCACTCTGTGTCATGGCAAAGAAAACAAAATCTGGCTTAATGTAGAATCTCAGAATCACAGAATCTCCTGAGAGGGACCCACAGGATCTCAGGTCCATCTCCCAGCCCTGCCCAGACCCCCAACAATCCCACCCTGTCCATCCCTGGCAGTGCTGTCCAAACGCTCCTGGAGCTGTGGCAGCCTCGGGGCCGTGCCCATTCCCTGGGGAGCCTGGGCAGTGCCCAGCACCCTCTGGGGGAAGAGCCGTTCCTGATCTCCAACTCTGATCTCTAACTCTCCCCTGACACAGCTCCAGCCATTCCCTCAGGTAAAACTCAAGCTGGCCAAGCTCTGAGCAAGCTCCACACCCAGGTGCCCAGGGCTGGCCCTCCCTGCAGGGATGGAAACTGAAGTTCACCAACTCCTGAGCAATTACATTTCTCCTTCAAATAAAAGATGAGAAAATCGCATCAACCACTCTGTGAGCAACCATGGCAACTTGTTAAAATAGGTCAAGATGTGGGGGCAGATAAGGCGGCTCTGAAAGGCCGCTCGGAGCTGGGTGAAGAGCACATCAAACACAGATGGAGCTTCCGCCAAAATGCACCTTCTCGCCCCAAAACGCGCCTCAGGGGCAGATACCATCAGACATGTGCTGGGGCCGCCTCCCCGGGCACCGCAGAAGCAGGGCCTGGTGACAGAACCTGAACAAGACTGTCAGGTCCTAAAAGTCAGCACAGAAAGCCTGGGGGTGAGGGATGTGGTGTCCCACCTTCACCTGTCCGGGTCTGAGGAGCCTGGGGGTGCTGGGTGTGTCCTCAGGGGGAATTGGACCCCCGGGTTTTTGGTGTTTTGGGTCCCTCACTGGCACTGTGGGTGTGCTGGCCCTGCTCTGCTCCAGGGGAGGCTCCGTGTCCTCGGCAGAGCCCAGACTCAGTTCCTACTCGGGCTGCCAGACAGCGCTTCCTCCCCCGCGTAAAGCGAGAGTAACGCACAGCAAAGCAAAGCAAAGCTGAGCTCTGCCTGAGTGCCCCACCTCGAGCTCAGCTGGCCCAGGCCAGACCTCCTGCACTTCTCAGTGGGCACTCAGTGGGGCTTTTTTGCACTGACACAAACCCAGAGTGGAGAGTGCCCAGTTCTGCTCCAGGCTGAAACCCAACACATTCTACTCGCTCTCCCCAGGCCCTGCTCCCACAACGACCCAGCTCTGGCTCCCTTTGCATGGAAAACCCAGTGCTGAAGGTCTGGGGGCTTTAAAAGGGCTCCGAGGACACCTCTGGAGTCACTGCCTGCCAGGATCACCTGTCCAGAGATCATTCCCAATGGCAAAAGCTGGCTCTGGTGGCTTGAGCACTGAATATTGCTCAGCAGCCTTCAGAGCAGGCAAACAGAGCTCCAGCTCAAGGATTTCCCAGTGATTCCAGATTTTCCTCGCCACATTGAAAGCCTCTCAAGTGAAGCAATGTAAAAATAAATTTAAAAAATCAGGCATTCCCACTTATTGATCCCACCAAAACGCCTGGGCCAAGGGCTTCTCTTCCCAGCTCCAAGCGGGGTTGGAAGTGAGGCGAGGGAAAATGTTATGCAGGGCGAAGTTGTCTGGAATTGTGCTCTGGCATTGCATGAACCCAAGTCTCCCCTTCCCAAAGGCACTGCTCCAAGGACAGCCTTTGGGGTGCTAATATTCCTTGGAAAAACACAGGGCCCAGCTGCTGACTGCAGCTCCTCGCCTCTCTCTGGGGGTGGTTCTTTTCCACTCTTTTCCATGAGCTACAGCAAAAGTTGAGGGAAACATCCAGCTTGGAAAAGAGCACTCCTGGTTTTGCCAGCCCCTCGGTGCCTCAGTTTCCCCAGCCCTTCAAATGAGTCCAACACTCCTGCCCAGGCACTGCGCACCCAAAGCACTTCCAGGGGCTGCAGGGGAAAGCACAGGTGGGAGAAAACAGGAATGAAAATAGGAATAAAGAGCAAGTTGTGCTCAGTGGTCTCTTTTCTCAGCAGCATCGATGCCCACGGCACAACAGGGAATGAGCCCCATGGTCCCTCCTCTCCCTCCTCACCACATCCCCAAGCCCAAATCCCTTCGGGAATTCAGAGCACACTCCTATTTTGTATGGACCTGGTAGAGTCTCTTTCTAACTAAAGCTATAGCAACAAACCACTTCCTTTTTTACCCTCCTAAAATTATCTCCCCACCTTTCCTCCCTCCTGCCCCTCTCCCCACCCTCACGAAGGCTCCGCACCAGCCCCGAGATGAGCCGTGCGTGGGAGGAACCTCAGGGACAGTCGCACCTCAGGATCTGCTCTGAACCTGGGGATGATCTTTATCTGCACAAACTCTTTCCACCGACTGCTCCCAGCTGGGCCAGGACAGAGCTGAGTGTGCAGAGCCAGGGGAGCTGGCAGGAGGCTTCCCCAGAGTTTTCCTCGGAGCACGGGGAAAAGCCGTGGCATGGAAGGGCTGGAAAGGATTAGCTCAGCTTTAGCTGGAAGCCCCATCCCACCGAGTTTCTCTCTGTGGAGATGCCAGATTGCTGAAGGGCTGTCATAAAGCACCAGAGTTTCCATGGGCTATCACCTTCTCATCTCTCCCAGTGCAGGGAACGGAAAATGTTTGGGAAGGCTTTGGCAGCACCCCATCCGTGCCTCACCCCGAGGTGCTGCACAGCGAGGGCTCCCTGCGTGCTGGGGGGACACAATCAGTCCCTGGCACACACAGCAGGGCTGGAGCTGCTCCTGCCCCGGGGCAGCCACAGCCGAGTGGCCACCAGTCACCGAACAGTGCCCAGGGGCTGGGGCTCTGCAGCACCAAACCAGACCCAGCTCCTGCCAGGGCCAGCCAGGGGCAGATGGGGCACAAGGCATCGAGTGCCCTGCGCTCAGCCAGGTCCCACAGCCCCCACAAGGCATGGGATGCTCGACAGAGATGCAGCCCAGGTGCACCTGATGCTTTTGGCTGATCTCAAAGCCATCCCAAAGCCCTCCCCCAGAGCCCCCTGCAGCAGCCGCACCGAGCTGGGGCAGCCCAGAGCACCCGAGGCTCTGCCCCCCGGGATGGGGATGTGCTCCCCGAGCGCTGGGGGGCACAGAGGGCTTTCCCAGGGACTGGGCCCTACCTGTGTAGCCAGCCAGGGCAGCAGCAGGAATGACAGGCTTGTCCTTGTTCATGTCGGCCCGGTCCCGCACATAGTCCTTGAAGGTGCCCTTGGGCTTGTGGCTGGGCAGGGTGGCAGGGTAGTCCTCGGAGTCGAAGCTGTCGTAGGAGGGGACGCGCTGCAGGCTCTGGAAGGAGGACTGGCTGCTCCACGACTGCGTCAGGCGGTCGCAGCTGTCGTAGCTCTCGATGCTCTCGAAGGAGTCCTGGCCTCCCAGCTTACCTGGGGAGGCAGAGCGGGTGAGACAGGCCTGGCCAGCACGGGATGCTTCACCTGCCCGTTGTGGGCAGTGAATGCTGTCCCTCTGCACCCCATCTCCACAGTAAGCACAGCCCAGAGCTGGGGTTATTTATTGCCTTTGTCACTGAGAGCAGGGCTGAGCCCTGGGAAACTTCAGGCAGAAGAGCAAGGCAGAGAGAGATGGGAAAACCCAAATCCAGCCTCTCTGCCCCAGACTGAGGCTTGGGGCTGACTGGAAATGGTCCCTTGTTTCCAAAAGGCAATGTCAGAGACATAATTCACTTCCGATATTCAAGGCTGAGTTCAGGAGCCTGAATGTGGGCACTCCAGGACCTCTTTTTTCAGAGGATGGGCAGGCCCTGGCACAGGTGCCCAGAGCAGCTGTGGATGCCCCTGGATCCCTGGCAGTGTCCAAGGCCAGGCTGGACAGGGCTTGGAGCAGCCTGGGACAGTGGAAGGTGTCCCTGCCATGGCAGAGGGTGGAATCAACTCTAAGGTCCCCTCGCAAGGCAAACCTTTCTGTGATGCTCTGATTCTTGCTCTTGCTGCTGATGGATATAGGCGGACCCCAATAAATCCCCCATCACATCTGCCAGCCCTATTCAAACACCACTCGGGGACACCCAGCTTCTTCACTTTTGGTGTTTCCGGAACGACACAGCAGCCTTTCCCTGCCATCTGTTCCAAGCAGCCCCAAATCTCCAGCCAGCAGTAGGTTTGGTGAAGGAGGAGAGCCAATGGCTGAGAGCTCCGACAGCTTTTTCCAGTTCTGCTAAGGTGAGCACAGCTGGCTTGTGTCAAAGTTACTCTCTGGGGTATTCTTAGTCAGAGCCAAAACACGAGGCCAGATCCTCAGCAGTGCTGATTTACACCCCCAGAGCCAGCCCGTGCAGCCTCTGGCCTGAGACAGAGCTAAAAAAGGACCCAAAGAACAAACTGAAATTGCTCCCTCTGATCTCCCTACGCTGCCGATTGCTCAACATCTTTCCTGACAAGCTACGAGCGTAACAGGATCATTCAAGTTCACTAATTTCCCAAACCCAGCTAAAAACAGCTGCTGGGATTGTGCAAGAGCTCCTGGAGAAATTTCCATTGGCAGAGCTACCCTCAGCCTGGGCCCGGAGAGCAAATCCCGGGGGGAAGGGGAACGTGGAAGGGCACTGGCACACGCCCCCAAATATTTGTTGTGTTTTAGTACTTGCTGTGAAAAGATTCAACTACTGCAGGCCCTGCCCTGATTGCTGGCCTGGGATCATTGGGAGCTGGGATCCATTGGCTTCATTGTGCTGGGACTGCCCCGCTGCAAACTCTTTTTTCCTTTTTCTTTTAGTTTTTTGATAATTTGGCACTCCAATCCTTCCCTGAATCCTGCTAAGGGGAACACAGCGCTGCTGTGTGTGTACATTAATTGGCAAAACCAATTCCCTGAACAGTCCTGCAGCACAGGCTCATTTAGAAAAGGAATTAAAAACCTGACAGAGGCATGATTTGTATCAGTCCATTGAAAATTCACCTAAATTCCACCTAGCTGGAACAATCACGCCCTGTACTTACTCAGGAGAGGCTTAAAAGAGTTTGGCAGCTCCACTTCCCAGCCAGATGCCTTCACTGACAGGGAAGAGAGAAACAACTCCTGTGGGACCCCAAAATTCCCTCCTAAAGCCCCACAGGAGGTGACTGTGTGGAAACCTCTCCCCCGAGGTGATGCTGAAGGGCTTGACTTAGTGTCAGACCAACCTTGTAAGACACTGCAAAGTAAAGAGGGACATAAATAGAAATGAACTGGGCTCTGCTTTATATTAAAGCTTTCTTCCCCCTCGCTGGGAGGATTTGTGCCCCCCAAAGGCCCTTCCGTGACTGAAATCAGCCCTGGTGTGAGCACTGCCTGTTGCAGTCAGAGTGTTCAAGGCTTTGCTGACAGCAGCATCAAGGGCTCTCTCTTCCCTGCCCTGAAACCATTTTTAGGTTTGTCACAGAGAACAAGCTCGAGGCACAGTTGCAAAAGCCTTCCTGAGCCATTGCTCTGTGAGAGTGATGAAATCACCTGTGTTAGAGAAAAGGTCAAGAAATGGGAAAGACGCTGCTGAGATTTAGGCAGAAAAACAGCCCCAAAAAAGAAAAGTTTACCCAAAATTAAAACCCCGCTGCCCATCTGGCTCAGGTCACCTCTCGCAGAAGAAGAGGCAATAATACGAATAACAACTTCCCTGTAATTAGCTCTCCCAGCCTGGAAAAAGCGTGAGGAAGTTCAAAGCAGCTGCACGTGCCACGCAGCCCTGGAAAGCAGCTCTGGCTTTCCCGGGAAGGCAGCTCATCCTCAGCCCTCTGATAAATGGGTCAGACTGTGCCACACGAATCCTGGCTCACAGCAACATGTCACCATAATGAATTCTGGGCCTGGGGACACCTGGATTCCATTCGGGAGCGATGGCAGGCAGGTCACATCTCTTCCCTGTGCCTCAGGTTCCCTACCTGGAATCAGGAGATAATGATCCCCTCTGGAAGGGACTTTGAGCTCTGTGGATTAAACTTCTGCTTTGAAGAGAGACAGAGCCCCATCCACAGCCTGGCATCGCTGATGTGAGCACAAAGCACTCAGGCATGTGGGCCCCACGTGTTCCCAATTCCATAACATTAATTGGGAAGGTATTTGGGCTCAGATCCTCCAAAGCATTCAGGTGTTTAAATCCCACCATCTCAAACAGGAATCATGTCCCTGTTACTCTTTGGAGAGGAGCATTCAGGGGGTCCTTCAGCTCTGCTACTGCCTCAGCCCCTGACGGCTGCACCTCCTGACAAAGCTCAGGAATATTTCAAACAAGCAGCCAACAAATCCCTGGAGATAATGGAGAAAGACTTTGGATCATAGAGCGCAAAACTCTTCAGAGCCTTGCACAGCAATTCCTGATGAGAACTTGTGAAGAATTTGTGGGGCTTTGCCTGGGCTCCTGAAGAATGGGATTTGTACGAGCACCCAGCACTTTGTCCTCCCTGATAACATGAAAGCCCATTTCAATTTCACTCCAGTTTGACATCAAAGCACAGCACCAGAATTGCTGCATTTCTGCTGATGTTGTAAAAACAGGCAGCAATGGACAGGAAAGGAAAACCTCCCTCAATTTTCCCTGGAGAGAAATTCAGGGAGGGCTCCAAGCCACCAGGGAATCCACCCCGTGTCGGGCGAGGGTTAGCCCTGCACGGCTCTCTGGTGGCCTTGGTGTCCCCAGAGCACACCCCACGGGAGGGAAGGTGAGGAGAGCAGGAAGCCAAGGCAATCCCAGTTTCTGCCCAGCTTTACCTCGGCTGGCACGGCCCATGCACATGTTGTCCGGGGTCACCACCTCCTGCTTGATGGAGAAGTAGTCGGTCTGCAGCGAGTCCTGCGCCGGCTCCCGCAGCAGCACCGAGGGGTAATCGCTCTCGTACTTGAGGGACAGCAGCTCCTCCGAGCTGATGGGGTGCAGCGTCTGGTAGGACTCGGTGATGAAGCTGGGCTCGGAGAACTCGGAGGGGGGCACGCACTGGGCGTGCTCGATGCCGTAACCTGGGGGCACGACAGGAGGTCAAAGCCCACCCAAAAGCGGCCCCGAGGAAGCAGAGCATCCCCCAGCCCCGCCCTTAGACCTTAGATGGTGTCTAAAAAATGCAGCAGTTCAGCAATCAAGACATCCCCAACTATCCTCAATGTGCATTACACCAAATTCCTCCCAAGGGAGCTGCCAGAGGGAAAAAGCTGCAAAATCCTGGGGAGTGGAGTCTCAGCAAAGGAGATACAGAGCAAAAATATTTCATTGCTGAAGAGAAAAGGTGAGTCCCTTGCACAGCCACCTCTCCCCAGTGCCAGAGCCTGGAATCCCAATCCACAGAATTCCAGAAGGGTTTGGGTTGGAAGGAACCTGAAAGCTCACCCAGTTCCACTCCCTGCCATGGGCAGAAACACCTCCCACTGTCCCAGCCTGCTCCAAGCCCAGGTTGTTCCAACCTGGCCTTGGACACTTCCAGGGATGGAGAGCCACAGCCTCTCTGGGCACATGTGCCAGGGCCTTCCTGCCCTCTGAGTAAAGAATTTCTCCCTCACACCTGATACAAATCTCTCCTCTTCAGTCAGTGGGATTTTTTGCTGGTTCACAAAATACCTCCTAGATTTTCAATGCCCTTCAAGAACATCTCACAGCAATGGCAATGGGAAGTGCAGGAGGGCAGATTGGTGACTTATCCCTTTCCTTGCTGGGCTCCTCCCTGGCAATCCAGAATTAAACCTTCTTCCTTCTTCCCCCTTCCCCTCCCTTTTTTAACAACTTTTTTACAATTCCCAATACTCAGGCATGCTGAGATCACTTTCAAGGTCTGCTGAGCTACAGCTGCAGACAAACAGTGCTTGAAAAGTCAGATTTTGGCACCCAAGGCAGCCACCAGAAAGTACAGAAGGCTTCCAGATAAACCCCAAACCCTTGGAAAAACAACATCCCTCTTTGCACCGTGCAGTCCAATTGTGATGCAGACCAATCTCTGCCCAGAGGAGCTCCCAGGCATGATAATGGTGATAATTGACACGGCTAATTGAGACTTACTAATGAAGTAGTCTGAGGTGTAGCGGGACTCGGGGTATGCGGTGCTCACTCCGTTTGCTGGGTACGGTTTCACCTCTTCTGCAAAGAGGAAAGGAAGGAAATGTCACCTGTCCGAAAGCACCCGGAGCTGTGCAAGACTTGCTGTGACACAGAGAGCCCTGAACGTCCCAAAATCTCCTCCCTGGGTTAAACTGGGACACTCAAAGAACAGAAATGAATTCAGAGCTGCAATCCCACAGAAACCCTGAGGCACGAGGGGTCCTTTGGGAATTCCTGCTGCAGGTATGGCCGAATTTAAACAAAGCCAACCCAACCCAACAACTTTCTCAGTCAGGGCTCCAGGTGGCTCTGAACTCCCAGCTGCATCATTTCCTTGCTTGCCTCAGGCTTTGTCGCCTCTCGTTCTCCCGGGGGTTCCTGATCACACTTCCATGTGTGAGCTCCTGCAGGAACTCCCCACACAAGGAGCGTTGTTTTCCTGGAAAAGCCCTATTTTTATACCAGCAGTAGGTGTGTGCAAGGGAATGGGTAACACATCCCAAACCCAGCTCCTCTAACCCCAAACCTATGCGAATTCCCAGCCTGTGCAGCACCTGGTGCAGGCAGAACCTCCCATTTCCAAAACTGCTCTGTCCCACTGTCCCTGACCCCACTTCTGACACCGACTCCTCCATGTATATTTGGGCAGAATGCTAAATTTTGCCTTTCCATGGACATAATTCCCTGGGAAAGAGCATGAAGCACATCAAAGCATGGATTCCCTGCTTCCCATGCCTTGTTCTGAGCACTTTGCTCCTCCTGGGCTGTGCTGAATCTGCTTTCCCACGTAAAAGCCACCCTGGCCCTACCCTGAGCAGTTTTTCCATGAACACCTGACTCATTCCGGCATGGCATTGCGGGCAGGGACACTGGGATGGGAGATTTTCTTCCCTTTAACCAAAGCAGCTCCCCCGGGCAGCTCTGGGCTGGGTTTGTTTCTGCCAAGGCTCCAGAGAAGCCGAGCGCGGATAACACACGTTCGTTCGCCTGCGAGGAGCCTAAATTGGGCCCTTTCCCCTGGGGATTGCAGGCTGGAAAATATTCCCTAACAAAAGGAGGGGTTGTGCAAACACAGAGGACTAATGAGAAGTGCTCTGTTCCTCTCCCCACGGTGTCTGCCAAGGGGCAGGGGGTGACCACAGAGCAGGGGAGTACCTTCGGCTGCGCTTACAGTCAAGCGCCGGGCACTGCTGACTGCTGGTAACTGGCGAGGTTATTTTAGGAAGAAATTTGGAAAAATAAGCCTGAAAATACCCAAATCCACGTAGGGAAAAGGCTCCCATCTGCTGTTTTTAAACCCTGAGCTGCCTGTGGTATGTGAGTCACTCAGGGCTCCCAGGGGACAGTGTCAGCAGGGTCACAGCCTGTCCCAGCACAACCCCGCGCTGGAGGGACAGGTAAAGCCCAACATTTTGGGGTTAAGCACCACTCCCAGCACCAACACCCCCAGTGACGATGGTGGGGAAGATGGAGAGACAAGCTGGAGCCCTGGAGACAGTTGGATCTCCTCCCACACAACATCCAGGTGCAGAGGGAGACCCCCAGCTCCTCCTGCCTGGGGAGAGACATGGCAGGGACAGCTCTGTTGTGTCTGTTCAGCTCCAGCAGAGCCCAGCTCTGGCCAGGGCTGGAGATGAGCTCCCAGCACCACGAGCCCCAGGACTCACAGGGAACAGGAACCAGCCCTGGGGGTGAGGCTGATCCTGTCTTGGAAGCTCTGTGTTACTCTCCAAATACCTCACTGGGAAATGTGTTCAGAGCCCACCAGAGGAGCGAGGGCCCTGCTTGTGCAAGAGTGACAAAGTCACCAGTGAAACCAGAGAACAGAGATTTCTGGGTTCCCAATGTGGAGACACAGAAATTCTGCTTTATTCTTTTCCAGCCTTTAGGAAGAAGCTGCAGCAGGCACAAAGATTTCCAGCTTCTTTGTAACAGCTCCTCCCTATTCCAGACCCTTTGTACCATCAACACTGCAGTGTCTGAATACCCACATGTCTGTATGGAAATGATTCCCACCTTGCCATGAATTCACAGATTCAAATTTCTCTCCATATATGGGGAATCTGCAGGAGGGAGGTGCAAACCCAGCCCTGGTGCCTCAGTCAGTACCTGCAGCACGTTCCACCTTCTCCAGTGGCTTGCAGCCCAAAAAATAACAGAATTATAGAATCCAAGGATTGGTTAGGTTGGGTTGGAAAGAACCTTGAGGACCACCTATTCCCAGCCATGGGCAGGGACACCGAGGAAGAAGGGCTGGGGGAAGGTGCAGCAATGGCTCATTGCAAGGAAAAATTGGGCTGACCACAAGGTTTGGCTTTGTTTGGTTAAACTGCTCAGTGTTGATCCAAGCACTCCATGAAAAATATGCAAAGCAAAAGGGACACACCAGATTTAGAGCCCAAGAGCAGGAAAACAGCCTGGCCTGCGCCAAGCCCGGGAAGGGCCGTGTTTACCTTCTGCAAACCACAGGTAGCAGTAAAATTAGTAATGGGCAATTAACATCCATTTGTCAATGGTTTCCTGGAAGGAATAACTGTGCTCCCCCTCCCCTTCCTGCCACCAGGGTCAGTAGGACAGCACAGGGGACATTCCAGGAAAGCAAATAGCTCTGCACAGAAAGGAGCTGGAAACAGAGCCCAGGTGTGCTGCAGCTCCTGCTCGTAGGTCAGGTAGAGGTGTTCAGCTCCTCACCTGCTCCTGAGAAACCACCCCAGTGCTCCCAGGCATCCAGACATGGAAAATTAACACCCAAAATCAAAGCGTGTCCCCCTCAGTCACTGAAAATTAATGCCCTTGGATGCTGTCATGCAGGGAATGGCTTCTCCTCCCAAAAAATGCATTTTCTGGGGACATGGAACAAAGCAAAGCAGCTTCCAATTGCCACTGGGAAATTTGGGTAGGATTTTGGCTGTATTCCTGTACCCAGTTCCAACGGAGGAAACAGTAAAATTCACAACAGGAGCTGAACAGGCTGAGGGAAAATACTTTGGAAAATCCCACCATGGATTCCAGGCAGGCAGAGCGTCCCTGCCCACTGGGGATTCCTGCCAAGCAGCCTGCACAAACACTCTCCTCTTTCAAGCACCGCCAGCATTTGCCTTGCCTGCTGCCCTTGGGATGCCCATTTGGAATCCTGCTGAAAAGCTGGGCTTTGGAAGATGTTTTTCCTGGGATTCAAGCTGAAGGTGAACGCTCCTGGTCTGTGGAAAGCCCCAAACCAGGCTGGCCAGGATGGTGTGAATCATTCATACGGGACACTCTGGGACTCACCTTTCTGCAGGATCTCCAGATGTTCCCAAAGGATATCTCCCACAAAGTCAGGTGCCAGCTCCAGGAAGCACTCCTTGCCCAGGGCACAGAGGGCAGCTCCATTCATGCAGAACTTCTGGAAATCCACTTCCTTCAGGCTGAACTCGTTCACCGCCCACATCACCCAGTCCCGCACGTGCGTCTCCGTCCACTGCTGGGGGTCTGCGGAGGGATCCAGCAGTGAGCATCCACAGGCGGTTTTTCCCGGAAAACAGGGCACCAGCAGAGCTCCAGCTGCCCTGCACCAGCACAGGCTGATCCCATGGAGGCTGGCAGCCTGCTGGCATGAGAACGCCATGCCCAGCTTGGATCAGCCCTGATGCGGATGCATTTCATCCAAGGAATGAGCTTTGGGTTTGTTTGGGACTTCTAAAAATCCCATCACTTCTCTGGGCCCCTTCTCCCACCCATTTCTCCAATTTCCTTGGTTTCTCCCTGTCACCATCCTGCTTCTCCATATAGTGGAGGTGACTTGGCCATATTTTTCCAGCTGAAGCTTCCAAGAAATTTCAGGTGATATTCCAAAGGCAATAGCGCCTGAGGAGAGCCAAGAGAGGAGATAGCAGACAAGGGAGAACTCTGGGCAGGAGGGCACAGTCCCTGTGGATACCATGGTTGCTCTCTGGGAGGCCATGCCTTACCTTTGGGAATTCCCAGCCGCTGCTGCTCCTTGGCAAAGCCGCTGAACGTGGCTTTCAATGCCTGGGACATCATTTCTTTGCTGCTGGGGGTTAATAAAGGCACATCTGCACATTCCATGTCTGAAAGAAGCAGGAGAGAAACACGGCCATGAGGACACGGGCCTGGCAAAGATGACAGGGAATGCTGGCCAGGCGCACGTGGTGTCCCTGCACTCCTGGAATGTGCTAGTGGATGATGACATCAAGGCCGTTCCAGACATCAGCCTGCTGAGCTGCAGCATTCCAGGTGTGTCCAGAGCTCTGGAGCCTGGGAAATGTTCAGCAGCTCCAGGCACCAAGGAAAGCAGAGTCCAACACCAGGGCGAGCAAGAAAGAGGGAGAAAAGCAGCCCTGAATTGCCGCTTCGTCATCCCAGTCCAAAGGAAAGCAAGGATAAAATTAAAGTATCCTAGAAAATTCTTTATCCTAGGAAATTCTTCCCTGTGAGGGTGGTGAGGCCTTGGCACAGATTGTTCAGAGAAGCTGTGGCTGCCCCATCCCAGGGAGTGTCCAAGGCCAGGTTGGATCTCCTCCCACACAACATCCAGGTGCAGAGGGAGACCCCCAGCTCCTCCTGCCTGGGGAGAGACATGGCAGGGACAGCTCTGTTGTGTCTGTTCAGCTCCAGCAGAGCCCAGCTCTGGCCAGGGCTGGAGATGAGCTCCCAGCACCCTGCTCCATCCCTGGGAGTGTCCAAGGCCAGGTTGGAACAACCTGGGACAGTGGAAGGTGTCTCTGCCCATGGCAGGGGTGTGGAATGGGATGAGCTTTAAGGTCCCTTCCATCCCAAACCGTTCCATGATTCTATGACTCCATGAAAAAGTGATCTGACAGCAGGCTGAGACAGGACGGAGAAGCAGCAGAAAACCCATCTGAGGGGGGAAGGAAAACAAAGGGCTGGAAAATCCCACATTAGCCTGGAGTTACGTCACGCACGTCCATGGCACGGAGTGACAGATGAGTCACGGACAGCACCAGCCATCCCATGGGACAGCGGGGCCAAGCCAAGAGCCAGGCCTGGAGTAAACCCTGATGAGGAGAAAACCTCTTCCTTTCCGTTTTTTAATCCCTTTTTCTGATTTATTTGGAAGGAGGCACATCTTTGTAGCCAAAGAGTCTCACAAACAAAAGCGACCATTTGAGGCAAAAAATCTGAATAATGGTTTGGCTCTTTTCCCTGTACTTTCAGTATTCCTGAAAAAAATCTTTGATGGAGAAGGAAAGTCTTGAACAACCACCATCCCAAAAACTGTGCTTGGTCAGCCTCCCATGGAAATCTTCCACCTGAGGGTGGTTTAGCGCTGCAGCCTAGTGGAAATTTTTCCATGAAAACTCAGTGGAAAAATGACACCATGGGCAAAGTCTTTGGTGTTCTCATGAATATCTGGATGCAGACATTAAAAATCAAAGAATTCTCTGTCTTGTGGAAACTCAGCCACTGCAGTTTTCCATCACTCCAAGTTCATTAAGCTCCTGATTTAATAAACCTTTACACCTGCAAAATGCTGCTGAGGGCTTGTTCCAGGCAGTGTTGGTGTATCCCTGATAAAACACAGAGTCAGGGAGGGAAACAGAGCTGCAGCCACAGGGAAATGTGAGCCCAGCAGCTTCCCAGTCTGCCCCAGGCTGGAATTCCTGCTCCACTCCAGTCCTCCCCAGCCAAACTCACAGGCACCATTTAAAGACCAAACAACCCAGTGTTGGGGTTTATTCCGAGTGGGACTCTGAGGTTGGGCCAATAGAATTCCAGGGCAGTGTTGGAGTCACCACCCCTGGAAGTGTTCAAACAACACATGGATTTGGCACTTGGGGACACGGCCTGGCAGTGATGGGGAATGGCTGGACTCCATGACTGAAGGACCTTTCCAACCTAAACCATCCTGTGATTCCATGGATAAACTTCCACGTGCAGCTCTGCAGCACAGGGTGAGGGTGACAAGGCTGCAAAGCATCCCCAAATCACTCTCTGGATGCTCCCAATGCAATTCCACTGCCAGGTCAAACAGAGCAACTTCTCTGTCCCCACTTCTGCCCCTTCCACCTCTCAGCCACAGTTCAAAAATTCTCCCTTTCCTCTGCACCTCCTTCACCCAAGTCCCCATGGCTCTCAAGGAGTGATTTGCAGGCTCTTGGCTCAGGTAAGAGCAGTGGAATTCCTGACACAAAGTCTCTCGGGACACAGTTCCTGCCCTCAGCCCACTACACGAATCCAGGATTGCCTTCACAGTGGCAGGATCAGGACCTTCGAAAGCAAATCCCACATCCAAGGGCTATTTGGCAAATTACACTTCATTATTTACTGGATTTGGCTGGAGAGGGCACGGAAAGCGAGCAGCCACTGTCGCTATCTCTGTTCCCCATCTGCTGCTTGAGATAACACTGGGAGAAAGTGGCTCCGTGGCCCTTTCCCTTCATCCTCAAGTTACATTTCAATGTTCTGCTCTCTCTGCTCTGTGGTCACAGGGACCACCCAGGAATCTGCTTCGGCGGCAGCTCCCTGCTCCTGCCTGCTCTGGGAGCGTGAGTCAGAGCCGGGCTGAGAAAACGCTTCTAACCCCGATTTTAACACTGAATCACCCGTGAAAACCTGTGTGGAGGTGACCTCCTTAGCCAAGCCACCGAGAGCAGGGTGACAAATGGTATTTTTATCCCTGCACTAGCGAGGGCCCATCCTTGATCGCGCTGTTTTGTCCTGCAGGATCCGTGGGGCTGGCTTTGCACAAACCCAGCAAATCAATTTTTCAGTAGCGGGGGGATAAGGTTTCGGTTTAGGAAGGTGAATGCTGAGCTCTGCACAAACAACCTGTCAGGACAGGGGAGACTTAAAAGTGATTCCCAGGGAGAGGTCACAGAGAAGCAAACAGTCTGTTCCCAAATTTAAAAAAACCCACACCAGAGGAAGGTTTCTATTTAAACACCCAAATCAACCCAAATGTGCATTTCAAAGCTTCTGCAAAATATGTTGTGCTCGGCAGATTCAGGACTGAAACATCATCCGCTTTTTTCCTGTGAGGTCGCAGAACTTGTTCGTATTTCTGCCGAGGACAAAGCGCCCCAAAGCCCCGAGCCTGCAGAAGCCTTGGTTGGGTCAGCAGTGTCCCAGAGCTGGAGAAAGCTCACCCAGGGAAAACTGAACATGTGTGTGAAGCGCTGCAGGTGTGTTTGGGGACAAGGAGAGAAAGATGGGGTGGATGGACAGTTTTTACCCTAAATTCTGGTTCTGCTGCTGTGGTGATACTGAATTTACCTAAATATTGGGGGTTTATGTGCAGGGAGCACAGTGGGCTTCACCCAGCTCTGTGCAGGGCCAGGAGTCAGACTCAGCGATCCCTGTGAGTCCCTTCCAGCCTGGAATATCCTACAATTCTATGAACTTTGCTGGGTGTAGGGAATTTCCTTCCCACAGAGGCAAACCCAGCCCTGGCAAAGTCCTCCAGCCCTTCGCCTTCAGTCTGGGATGCCTAAAGGTCAGAGCCAAGCAGAGTTTCGGGAACAAAAGCAACAAGCCCAGCTTAGCTGCCCTGGTATCAGCTTTCAGTGCCATCTGAAACCTGTTTGCAAGATTTTAATCAAACCTTGCAGCAATCAAACCTCTCGGTTCGTGCTGCCCACAGAGCACACAGCCTCGTGCAGGGGCTGGGAGCCAGCGCTGAGCCCAGCTGTTCCACCTAACCCCGGTCTGGGAATGCCAGGGCTTTAATCCTGAAAGCAAGCGCAGCAGCAGGGAGCAGACTGGGATTTCTGGCTGGTTTTTACGAGCCCATCAAAGCTCCCCTGACACGGCTGCCACGTGTACTCGGCTGCCTGGATGCCATGTCCTCGTCCTGCACCGACGGAGCGCCTTTGATTTCCCTCCTGGGAGAGCAGGCAGGGTGTTATGGTTTGAGTTTTAAACACTGCCAGGAATTGCAGTCGCCCTGGAGAATTCTGTCAGCAGCATCTGCAGCATCTGCAGAGCAGAGATGTGGAATTTGCCTCGCGCAGGGCAGGCACGGGGACAGCTTTTATCTGGCTGAAGCTTTCCAAGGCAAAGAGGGGTCTGGGGATCCATGGTTTCTTCAAACCAGGCTCCTCCAGCTCCCTGCCATCCCTGGGGATGGGAGTTCAGAAAGACGAGAGGATAGAACACCCTGACATTGTCCTGGATGGGTTCTGTGCTGGGGGGGGGAACTGCCCAGCCAGGGGCACGTGGAGCCTGAGAGAGAACCAAAGCAAAGAGGCCAAGATCACCAAGTTCATCTCCCAGCCGAATTCCCACTGTGCTCCCACCAGGCCCTTCATGTGTAAACTATTTCCACACATCTGATCTTTTTAAAGGACTTGGATTTACAAACTTTAGGGATTTTGACCTTAAAACGCACAGAGCTCCTCTGCACGCCAAAGCATTCGCAGCTGACTGCAGAAGGAAAATAAATGGCAGACAGGGAAAAAGGATGCTCTGAGCAGGACGGGAGCAAAGTAATTTTTCAGCCGAGATTCCACTCAGGGTCAGTGACTCCTCCGAACTCCCCTCGGCCACTCACTTTTTTTTCCATCAGAGCCCCAGTGTGTCCCTGTCTGGAGTTTCACCCAGTAGCTGCTGGAAATGGATGTGGGGAGGGTCAGAGCGGAGCCACCTGACCCCACAGCCACCTCCTGACGCTGTCCTGATGGATGGACAGACACCAAGGGCAGGACACCCAGATCTCCTCAGCCTCCCGTTCCCAGGCCTGGAGCATATGGATATCATGGAGATTCCAGGCCTTTGGGTGGCCTGGCTGAGGCACAGGGACAAGGGGGAACGGCTTTAAAACAAAACAGGGTAGATTTAGATTTGATTTAGATTAGATTTTAGTACTAAATCCTTCCATGTCAGAGTGGGCAGGCCCTGGCACAGGTGCCCAGAGCAGCTGTGGCTGCCCCTGGATCCCTGGCAGTGCCCAAGGCCAGGCTGGACAGGGCTTGGAGCAGCCTGGGACAGTGGGAGGTGTCCCTGCCCATGGCAGGGGTGGAACAAGATGAGCTTGAAGGTCCCTTCCAGCCCAAACCATTCCAGGATTCCATGATTAAGTTTGGGAGAAGATGGACGTTGGTTTCCAACGAGATCATTTGCAGGGACTGTGCACCCAAGGGCTCCATGAATTCAAAAGCCTCGATCCTTGAGCCCTGAGCCAGCTGAGATGCCCCTGGAGCCCCCATCCCACCCCTGGCACTGCCCATGCTCCAGGATGTCCCTCCACCGCTGGACGAGGATGGAGCAGGAGTTTTCCAGAGGCTCTGCAGGGGTTTGCTCTCCCACCCTCTTCCCACGTGCCCACAGTGAGTCTCTGGCCACCGAGCCCACAATTCCCCTCCAGCCCACACCGAGCTCCTCTCGCTGAGCCCCCTCTGTCCCAACCCTCCCCAGATCCAAACCAGGGCGGAGCTGGAGCTGGGGGAAGCTGGAGCACACATTTCCCAACGTCCCCCAGCTGGGAGGGTTCAGCAGCCGAGAACCTTTCTCAGGATCAGAGGAGGCTGAGGAGAGGGGGGCCGGGAGCTGAGACCCTTCCCACGCTCTCCGGCGAGGCCGCCCGGGCACCGCGGAGCCACCGCGTCCCCACGTCCCCAGCTTGGGTTTCCAGCACCCCCAGGCACCCCCAGCCCCTCGGGCAGCTCTGCCTTCCCCAGGTGCCCCCCGCCCCGGAGCAGGGACACCCGGGCAAACAACCCCGCCTGAGCCCCCTGTTATTTAGGCAGGATTAGGCAAAAATTTGTGTGCACTTTTGAACTGTTTTCACAAGCGTTGCCTCTCACTCCCACGCAGGAAGCAGGAGAAGAGCCGGCCTGTTCCAATTAGGGCTCCTTGGACCCAAAGGGCAGCGAGATTCGAGGGGGGGAAAGGGAAAGTGGGACAGAAAGCTGCAAAAAAGGGTCCAGAAGGAAATCTGGATGGGGAGCAGGGCTGAGCAGAGCGAGAGGTGTTTGCTGGGGCTGTGAGGTTGGGATGGGAGCAGACAGGGGGAGATTTGGGTCCCCTTCCTGCAGCAACTCGCCAGAGACCGGCCCTGCTTCCCTCTGCAAGGACGGCACAAAAGGTGCAGACATTTGCTATTTTAATTTAAAATAAATATATTTCTTTAAAAAAAAAATAAAAAAGAAGTCTTTTTTTTTCCCCCTTCAAGCAGTGAAAAATAAATACTCTGAGATGAAAGCTGGGCTTCAAGGGAAAAACAAGAGAGGAAACCAAAAGCCCACACTGCTTAGCGTTGCAGAAAGCCCAACAAAGCCTGCTTTTTTCCGGCCCTCAGCAGCTTTCTTAGGGAGATGTGGTGTGCCATGGGGGCCGGCTCTTCCCCTAACAAATGGGACTGAACGCTGTCCTCCCTTAACGCAGAGAAAAGCATTTCTTCCCAGGTTTGGACTCTCAGCACTTGCAGCACCAGAGGGAAAGGTTCAGCTGCAGGTGAGGAGTTGGGATGCTCTGCTCGGCCCCAGGGTTTGGGGCTCAGCCCTGTGTCCCACGGACATCCCTTGGTGCTTGGGAGAGACGGGTCCATGAGGAAACCTGGGCACAGAGCAGCCCCAAGGCGAGGCAGGGCCGGGTTTGGCTCTGGGGGTCTCACAGAGGTGAGGAACCAGGCCCAGGGAGAGGATTCTGCAGCCACTGTCAGTCCCAGCCTGCCCTGCTCAGGCTCCTGCCCCTTCTCTCCCTGTCCCCCCTTCACAGTGTGGGTGTTGGATGGCAGTCCTGGGAAAGCAGCATCCCTGAGAGTCCCAGGAGCTCACAGGGGAGCGGCCTGGGGGGCAGCTCACGCTGTCCCCAGCTTTTGTGGGTGGGAGAGAGGAGGGAATGAAGCGCTAGAGAAAGGCCAGGGCCAAAGCTGGGCTAAACCACAGCCCTGAGTCAACGCTCGCTGTGACTACGGGAAAGCTCCCTCAGCTCAGCAGGGCCAGGGCACACAGCTCCTCTCCTGCAGCAGCTCAGGGGCTTCTCTCAGCTGGGGATTCGCTCCATCCTCCCCACTTGGGCTGCTGGAAGGAGCACACATGGATAAAGCAAACCCTGGGGAGATGCAGCCACCCCGAGGTTGGGGAATATGGCCATGGATTAACAGTGCTCATCAGAACCACCAAAGCAGTCAGAAACGAGATCGCTGTGCTCAAATTCCATCATTGTTGCCCAGAGAAGCTGTGGCTGCCCCATTGCTCAAGTGCCCAAGGCCAGGTTGGACAGGGCTTGGAGCAGCCTGGGACAGTGGAGGTTGCCCATGGAATGAGAGGAGCTTGAAGGTCCCTCCCAACCCAAACCATTCAGGGCTCTGAGATGAGGTGCTCCAAGGCAGCTGTGGTTCAGCTCCAGCACCACCATCAGCTCAGCACGAGACCCTCCCACTCTTGGATCAGCTCTGAACGGCTCTGAATTCCCGTCAGATTTGACAGCATCACAACCAAAACCTTCCAGCAGCCTTTTCTGTGCCTGCTGGCCTGAGGGCAGAGCCCAAGTCCTTCAGAGCCCTGGGGAGGCTCCAGGCTGGAGACAACCAGGCCAGGAGGCTGCAGCCAGCAAGGAGCAACCTCTGCCTGCCTGACCCCCTCCACCACCCGAACCCCTCCTGCTGAGGAGGCAAAGCCCCCCTGCACTCATCCTGCCCTTAACGCCCTCCCTCCTTCCCAATGGCACATGGCAGGAGTGGCGTCCCTCGGGAGCCAGGATTAGCACCTCACTGCCAGGCTGGGCTCACTGCTCAGCAGGGCTGGAGCCTCCCAGCCCGGCCAAACCTGTGAGCCACGCTTCCCGGGATAATCGCCCTAATCCCTGCTAACCGCGCCGCCCAGGAGCTCTAATCCCCGGGCACGGGCACGGGCACACGCGCGCTCCCAGAGCTCGGAAAGCCTGTAATGGACACCCAGCCCTGCTGGAAGCAGGTCAAGTGTGACCAGCCAGCCCAGGCCATGCCCTGGCGCTGCTCCACCTCCGGGAGATGCTCCTTTCAACAAAACCCGGCTCCTCACACCCCTCAGAGCTCGCATTGCTCAACAGTAATGGCAAAAAAAGGGGAAAAGCCCTGCCAAGCCCCAGCGCTCGGCACCGAGCAAACAGCCAGAGATATTCCCGTGCTGCTGGCACGGAGCCCGAGGCGTTCGCGGGGCTCACGCCTGCCACCAGAAGCCGCTTGAAATTGCTCGCTCTCCCCGGGCTGGGCTGGGAGCCCTCAGTCCCAGCCGTGCCCCCGGAGGCTCCCAGGGCTGCCGGCGCTCAGCTTGAGCCCCCCAGAGCAATCCCACGCTGGGCTCCGGCACTCCGGGAGGACGCGGTGCTCTGGGTCACACACAACCACCACCGGGAGAGCTCACGTTCCCTTCAGCCAGGTTAAACCCGGGAATTCTGCTGTCCTCTCCTCAGGTCTCTGCCTGATGATGCCATTTCTGGCATCTTTGATGAAGAAGGGATGGGACTGGAGGATTTGTCCCAAAAGAAGGATGAACCGATCCCCGAACCCATCCCAGAACCCTGACATGGATTTTTCGTGGGTTGCAGAAGCACCCCTGGGATGCCCCCCCGGCACTCCCGTGATCACCCCTGAGCAGTTCAGATGGAGCATTTCTCCATTCATCCAAACAAACCCTCACACTCTTCTCCAGATATTCATCTCCCTGTCCTTCATCATCCAGGAACAGGGACAGATATAAAGGGGATTCAGCTCCAACACCTCCAGCTGCTGCTGCAAGCTGGGGCTGCCAAACCACGTGCCCGAGTCTCCCAGCAAGGGAGAGCAGGGATGCAGCAAGGCCAGGTTGAGGATAATTGGCAGAACATCATGCAGGGAAGATGCTGTCAGGATGGGAAGTGTGAAAAGGGAGGGCTGAGATCTCTTGGCAGGGCTGTCCCCTCACAGCAGGAGAAGGGCCAAGGAACCGTCACTCAAGCTGAGCTCTTTCATCGCCCACAAAAGGATCCCAACCCTCCAAGCCGGCTCAAACACACCTGAAGAACAAACTGTGCCAGCACACTTTGTGAGCAGCCGCATGTGACCTCACAGCTCGGGAGGTTTTCAGCCCACAGTCCCGATGACCCATGTGCAATGACTCCATGCCCTGGATAGAACCCCATTATTTGTGCTGCCCGTCACCAGGACACAACACATTTCTGAGGCAGATGGAGAGCAGAGATGTCCCTGCTGCTGGGAAATCACTCCTAAAAGGAGCCTCAGTTATCCTTGCCTTGGGATCAGACACGGAGCTGCTCAGCCAAACGCCTCCAATCTGTCTGTGCCGAGGAATTCCCCAGCCTTCCCTCGATTTCCCTGCACAGACTGATCCCTCTGTGTCCTGGCCCCAGCCCCTGCCCCCAGGCCGAGCCAGGGCCGCGTCACGCCAGACACGAGGGCAGCACATGGCAGGAGAGGGGCAGTCCCTGGGGCCGGGATGATGTTCAACCCCCCAGATATGTCTGTCCACATCAAAGCCTCTCTGCTGCGCTCACCAGCTCCCATTCATCCTCCAGGAATGTTTGTCAGAGCTGCAAGGGCTGAACCTGCTATGGAGACGTGGTGTCCATGCAGTCATGAGTGGAAGGTCCCTAGGGATATTCCTTCCTCAAGCCCTGAATATCCCCAGAGGACGCCGCCAGCACGAAGGCGGTGATGCGGAGGGATCAGAGGATGACGAGAAGGGAGGCTCGGCAGCTCCGGGTCACCTCCGCTCGCTGCCGCGGGCGCTGCGCGCTGGGCGAGCCCTGCACCGCTCGGCAGCTGCAGATTCCTGCCTGTCCCACCCCCTCCTCCGCAGCCTTCCCGGCCACCCCTTCCCCGCAGGGCAGTGCCAGCCAGACAGCGATTGCTCAATGGCAGCTGCAAGCCGCAGCGCATCGCGTCCCCCCGGCCCGGAGCGCTCCGTGCCCGCAGCCAGCCCTTCCCTCCTGCCGCCTTGCACAGCTTTCCTTCTGTCCGCGCATCGGGGAGCGCAGGCAGCACCCCAGCAGTGTGTGCAGGGGAGGAGGAGGAGCCCAGAGCTTCTCCCTGCCCTCACCTGAGGAGCTGTGGCTGCCCCATTGCTCAAGTGCCCAAGGCCAGGTTGGACAGGGCTTGGAGCAGCCTGGGACAGTGGAGGTTGCCCATGGAATGAGAGGAGCTTGAAGGTCCCTCCCAACCCAAACCATTCAGGGCTCTGAGATGAGGTGCTCCAAGGCAGCTGTGGTTCAGCTCCAGCACCACCATCAGCTCAGCACGAGACCCTCCCACTCCTGGATCAGCTCTGAACGCTCTGCCCGGGGAGTGCAGGCAGCGCTCCAGGAGTGTGTGCAGAGGAGGAAGAGGAGGAGGAGGAGGCCAGAGCCTGTCCCTGCCCTCACCTGTGACCACCAGCTCCCTGTGTCCCCCCCCTCGCCCCTCTGTGCCCGAGGATGTGTCACTGCACACCAGGACTCCAGGGTTGCCCTCCCTTATCAGCCCGAGCTGTGTCGATGCCAGTTGCCATTTCCAAAGGCAGAGAGGGAAGATTAGGATATTTAGCTTTGAAATCAAACAAATAATTGCACAGGCTTTCTGCAAACAGATCAGGGTTGGGAGGTCAGAGAGTAGCTGGTAAATCTCAGCACTGTTTGCTCTGCCTAAATAATATTAGACCGAGGATAATCAATCATTTTAATCAACAAAATTATTTATAACTCTTTAGAGCAAACAGTCAGCTCTGCCGGCAGCTGCCAAGAGATGGCAGGTAACGATCCACATGCCTCCAATTCTCCTGTGCTGGCTATGGATTGACTCCTTTGCATCCCTGCATTTACTCCCCTGAAGATTTGCCCTCACAAGTGCCTTGAGCTCTCCTCTCTGAGCGTGTCCCTGGCCAGGGCTCCACAAACACACACTCAGATATACACTCAAATACACACTCAAATGCAAAGAAATACACCCAGCAGCCCCTCTCCAGCTGAACCCCTTCCAGGGCTGCTCACAGCAGTCACTGCACTCTCCAAGCACCTTCCCAAGCTGCATCTCCCAACACAGCAGCATCTCCCAGGAGGGGAGGGAGAACCAGGTGGACAGGAGAGGGACAAGATGCTCCCTCTGCTCTGCCACCTAAGCCAGCCCAATCTCAGCTCTCCTCGGGGCTGTGACTCCGCTGATGCCACCAAATGACACCTCCAGGGGCACCACTCGTGTCCACACACTGCACACCCACCCCAGCCCTGGGACAGGCCTGCACAGCAGCAGATGATCCCGGCAGCCACAACAGGACAGGAGCATTTTCCTGGCTGGGCTGGAAGCTGTGCAAGCTAAGGGATCACTGTGGAAAGAGAACCAGGGTCAGCTTCCCATCTGGGACCCGGAGGGAACCAGGGACAAGGCCATCCCTGGATGCTCCTGCCAACCTGACCATTTCCCTCCCTGTCCCCTGTCCAAGCTCAGCTCCCCCAGTGATGGAGGCCAGGAAGGGGCCTGGGAGAAACCTGGGAACCAAAGCTCTGCAGCCCACGCCAGCCTCAGCAAGAGCAGTGCCAAAGCAATTTCATTTCACAACTTCCCAGGAACAATTCTCCTGGTATTATTAATTTTTAAGCGGACAAGAAAGCAAACAAAGAGGGTTTTCCAGGAGAGCCCCAAGATTAATCCTCTCCATCCCAGGCTGCGCACAAGGCTCCTGGGCTTTGCCCAGATGTGTTACACCATGCAACATCCAGGTTTCCAGTACCCTCAGGCGCAGGAGCGAGGGTTTTCCCAATTGACCCCAGGAAGCTCTTCTTTCCCAGCTCCTGCTTCTAGGAAACTTCCCACCAGGGAAGGGACCAGTGCAGGGACTGGGCCAGACCAAGCCCTGGGAAGGTGAAGGTGGGAGTGAGCTGGGGAAGGCAGCCAAAGACGAGCTGGGCTGCCCCATCAGCCTCAGTCATCCCCACCCCAGAGCCAAGCCTTGTCCAGGATGGGATTATGTCACCTCCTGGCCTCAGCCGGGAAGACCGAAGGGCAGGCAGGGATAAATCCAAGAGGCTGGAGGTGCTCGGATCTGCCCAGAGGAAGCCTGAGCTTGGAAACCTCCGCGAGGGCTGGGGGAGAGAGGCTGGGACACTCCCAGGCCTCGCATCCACCCCGCGCAGCATCCGGAAGCTATTAAGGAATTACAGCCTCCCTGGCCCCAAGCCCTCCTCAGCAGAAGTGCCTGGGAGCAGATGGTGAAAGGGCTGATTGAATTCGGCTGCTCGGGCCAAGAGGCTCTTTAGGAGAGACTCAGCGGAGGAGGGGGAGGAGGGGGCGGCATTTGGCGACTCAGGAGCTGAGAACCCTTGCCAGGAACTCCAGGAATCCTCCACCAACCATAACAAGGCTGGAGGAGCTTTGGCAGGGACTTGGATGTGTGCTTTGGGGGTGTGAGATTCCCTTGGGAGCTCGGCCCCAACCTCCTGGTGCTCCAGGAGTGAATCCTCAGTGATCCAAGGATGGTTCCTCTCCATGGGCATCGTCACCTCCAAGGGCACCGCGGTGCTGCCTTGGGCCAGCCCAGGGACCTCAAGAGCTGTGTGATCCCAAACCTCCATCCCGACTGAGAAGAAGGCACAGGAGCTGTCAGCTCAGCAGCCCTGCCCACCCCCAGGGTCTTCGTCCCAGAAAAAATGCAGGTTTGCAAAGATCCTTAATTCCCAATTTGGTGTAATCCCATCCCATTCTCAGCGCCCATGGGAAGGCACTGGGCATGGGACCAGACCTCCCAACGAGCCCTCAGAAAGGGAACTCCAGTTACTCTCGATGGGGAGGAGGTGGGAAAAAAGACCAGGATGAGAGAAATGTAGGATGGAAAAAAGCCAACATGAGGGGAAAAAAAATAAACGTGCTTCGAAAGTCATCCTTGGTGCCAGCCCTGCCGGAGGTAAAGCCAATTCCTGGGCAAAAACACTGATGGAGGAACCAAAATTGCCTGGGGATGAAGGAAGGGCTTAAACCCTCCCTGGAAAGTGGAGGAAGCAAAAGGAGGAATGCCCTAAAAACCACCCCAGTCCCAAGCTCCGGGCTCCCTGTCCTGGCCAGCCAGCTCCAGCTCCCACTCCCTGTGTCCCGGGGGGGAACAGGCTCTGGCTCCGAGGCCCCCGTGCCATCCCCTGTCTCCGAATCCATCCCTGTTTTTGCAAGGGAGAAAGCTCCAGCGGGTCCCGCCGGGATCCTGGGCGGCTGCCGCGGCTGCCCGCGGTTGGGAAATCGGGAGCCTGGTCAGGCTCTGCCGGAGGGGCCGGCACGGAGCGCTCCGTGACCGTCAGGGGATCTTTGCGGAGCAATCTTTTCCGAGACAAGTCATGAGATTATTTCTTGCCTGGAATTTGCTCCCGCAGCTCCCATCGGCCCCGGACTGCTGAGTCAAGAGACCGCCGGGGCTGTGCCCTCCAGATGAGTAAATAAATTGCCATGGGGAGTGCGGGGGGCCGGGGGGGGCT
>VZRL01000713.1:217611-254404 GCA_013397895.1 Origma solitaria
CGGGGGCAGCGCATCCAGGGCGCCTCCGCCGCGACCTCTGCTCGCGTCCCGGCCCCGGAACGCGACGGGAAAAGAGTCTGAGCACGGGAAAATGCCGCTGGCGGCAGGCAGCCCTGGCAGGAGCCGCTGCCCGAAACCGATGGTTCTTGAAACCAGGCCTGTTGACTTCACCCTGCCTGCCTTGACATGAACCGCTGCCCTCCACACTCACCCCTTCAGCTGCCATCACCCCTCCAGCTCACACCGTCCCCTCACATCTCTAGCACCCCTTCATCCTCACACCATCCCCTCACATCTCTAGCCCCCCTTCATCCTCACACCATCCCCTCACGTTTCCGTCACCCCTTCACATTCTCATCATCCCGCCTGGAGCAGCCTGATCCTGTCCCACCCACAAGCACATCCAAATGCAGGGGCCCAGCCAGAACAGAGTGTGTGTGCACAATGGGTGACAGCCAGGGGTGCTGCTCCCAGGCCTGCTTGGTACAGGTGGGAGGCCAAAAGGTGTTGGGAACTGACTGGATAAAAAGCATCTTGAAGATGCAAGATGAGTATCACTCCAGCATGGCATGGAGTTAACAGAAGACTATCGGTTTTCACATGAAATCTGTTTGATTGTATTTACGTAGCACAAACTTCAGACCACAAACGGCAGAGCAGAAGGAGAGTATGACTCACAGATGTCAGCTTACCGGTACAGCAAAAAAAGTCATTAGCAACCAACTCTTGTGGTTCTGTCACTCCGAAAGTCTTTAACAGCCTCTGACTCTCTGGCACAGATCGGGCTGCTCTCAACAAAGATGAGCTTGAGTGAACACAGGCCCACAGGAGCAGCTGCCCAGGGTGAAGGTCACTGCCCAGCCTTTGGGATGGACCAGGGTCCTACTTGCAAACACCCCTGAAACCTCCCAAGGCCCCAAAAGATGAGCTGCAGAGGCAAATGCTGCAGCTCAGATTATTTCGCTTCTGCGGCGGGGCCTTTCTCAGCCACCACGGGCGTATTTATAGCAGAGAGTTTGTGCAACTGAAAGAAGCTGCGAGGTGCCAGGGCCAGACACGGAGAGCTGGCTCTGGCTGCATGCACGGCTTTGCCAAGGCAGGCAGATCAAGCAGCAGGAGGGCTCAGAGCTGGCACAGCCGGGCAGGGAGCTCCAGCCCAAAGCTCATCTTCCTCACCCAGTGACAATCTCTCACATTCCCAGTTTTACAGGCAGTCGTGTTTCCAATTTAATTCCAAGCTAAGTAATAGGGCAACCTATTCCTGCAGCAGTGGAGCGGGACCAGTGATTTGCTGTGATGAAAAACCTCCCTCCACTGATTCCCGAGGGCTTGGGAGAACCTGAACCGTGCTCAGGCAGAGCACAGGGCTGGAAACATCGGCTGGTGGTTTGAAACCTACCACAGGAATGAACCCGGAAATCCGAAGGTGGAAAGAGGACGGCTGTAAGGATAAAATGTGGTCCCTCCCTGGGACAGGATCATGTGCTTGCACCTGCCCTCGGTTTGGATTTCTTTCTTCCCTGTACAGCAATGACTGAAGGAAGAAACTACAGAGAGGAGATTTAGCAGAATGTTTCTAGTTGAAAATCAAAAGGGGATTCAGGAGAAACAGCTGCCTTTCTGTCTGATCTCTGATCCCTCCAGAGCAGGCTTGGGAAAAGAAACCTGATGCAGTTATCAGAGCCCACAAGCCTTCCCTTCCTGCGTTCAGATCCCGCGGCAGGGAGAGGAGAGGAGAGGAGAGGAGAGGAGAGGAGAGAGCTGGCCGGGGCTGCCGCTCTGTGCAGCTGCCTGCCGGAGCCCAGAAAGCACCTGCGGTCCCAACCGTATGGAAATGACCCCCCCGGGCCGGTCGTTCGCCCTGCTCGGAGCGCGGCTGCAGCAAACCACAACCCCCGGACCGAAACACAGGAGGAGGCGCGGTGAGGTCACCCGGACCCGCCCAAACACAAACTGGGACAGGCAGTGCATGGCACAGGGGACCAGGCTCTCCTTGGCAGAGGTGGCCCCGGCTGGATCTGCCAGGATTGAGATGCAGCCGCACAGGAGGCCGAGGGTGCCCTGAGGTGTCTCTGTTTTAGCCTTGCTCCCCTGGGCCGATGCTTCTGGCTCAGCCTCTCCCGCAGCCTTGCAGTCTCAAGGACTGGCTGAACTCCAGGGCACCTGTACTGGAGATCCTTCTCCTCTGGACCAGCACAAAGGCTCTAACAGAGACCTTTCTCACAGCTTGTGTGGTTTTTATTAGCAGAGATCCACACACTCCTGGCATCCCGGCTCAGCCCTGATCCCGCAAAGCCAATGACTCCGAGCCCAGCTTGTAGCAGAAAGGCTGCAGAGGAGCTCTGAGCTTTGCCTCACCCTCTGTGCTTCCCCAAACCTGTGTTTCATTTTGCTGGTGCAATGCATGGCAGCCCCTATGCACAGGGAAACTGGAAATGCTTCCAAAGTAGCACCAGGGCAAAAATCCCCAAAGGGGAGGAAACGAACAGAGTGGCTGCAGACAGAGGTTTCCTCCCAGAGCAGCTGAATCTCTCCCTCGAACTCCATCCCAGCAGCCGCCTTAATTTGTGTTCACTTCAGAGCTGCAACATGAAAGCCCTGGCTCCGAGCTCCAGCTGAGCTGCTCAATGGCTCAGTGTTCGCAGAAGGCATGGAAGGAATCCATTGATTAGTTTCTTCAGCTGGGATGTGACCATTCCAAGACCTGCCAAACATGACTTCTCCTCAGCAACTCGTTCCTATTTGCTGCTCACAGGATTTAGAAAAATCTTTCCTCTTCCCCATCCAAGTCTCACCCTCCTTTTCCACTGTGTCGTTCCTGAGCGTTAATATCCATTCAGGCTCTGTCAGGGAGGGAGGATGCTGAGCTGGAGAACGGCGCTGCAGCCCAAAGATGGGCGATAACCATCTGCCCTCCCTCCGCAGGGCAGCCCCACTGTTTGCAACTGCTGGGAACAAAGAAAGGCCAGGCAGGAATGCCCCATTGTTCCCAGAGCCGCTGACTAACCTTGGGTTAACAGAATAATAATAATTATTATTCATTTAGCACTGAGGAAAGGTGTTAAAGAGCGGAGCCTTTGCTGTGATTTTCAAACGCAAGGATGGCTCTTCCACGGCCTCTCTCCAGGCTGGGATGGCTCTTTCACTTCCCCACGGCCAAATTCACTTCTGTCCCAGCCCAGGGCAGCTACTAGCTCTCCTTCAGATGCCATGGAGCTGGGACAGCTTCTCCTTTTCTTGGATTTCCTCATTCTTATTCCAGCAGGAATTAGGTGTAACTCCTGGTCTGGAGCAGGAGCTTTTCCGAGCACTGCTACTACCAAAACATGGGGTGAAATACAACAGCCATGGAGTATCCACCCAGCTGTAATGGCCAGGAAATGAAGAACACCATATCCAATTAAAACTGCAGGGGGATATTTATGGCAGAACGTAATTAGCCAAATTGGAGCCTTCCCCAAAACTGCCATGGGATTTTTAATGACCGCAAGCGGTCAGGGATTGGGTTTGATGTTTTGTCAAGTAAACAATATCCAGAGGGCATGAGACAAAAATCAGGAGCAAAGGGGAAAGGAAAAAAAAAGTGTCCTGCAATTCCAGGGAGAAACGGAGACATGAAAGGATTTATCGTAACGGGGACATTGTTGGAAGGAGCAGCAGCCACCACTCCAAGAAAGGAAAGAGCAGGGAGGTGGCCCTGGGTGTGGAGGTGGCCCTGTGCAATGAGAGGAAAGAGCAAGCAGCTGCCACGGCCGTTCCCCTGGGAGATACCTTTCCTGGAATTTAAAATGATACGAGAAATTCTTTCAAGAGCCGTAATAGCTGGGAAGTATTGCAGTATTTTGGTAAAAGGAGGCTGGATTAGCCCTGCTGACTCCAGCCTCCCGTTTTTGGCTCGGGCACGGAGGCAGGGCTCGTTAGTGCCACATCCTGCGCGTGCCCCCGGGCGGGCTGTGGGAGCCGCTCTCAGACCCAGCACCGGGGTCCCGGGGGTGATGACCGTCCCCAGATGTGGCCCCTGGGGTCCCCTCGCTGCGGGGCTGGAGGCACGGAAAGATCGCCGAGGCTGGGCGCTGGCGGCAGGAAAAGCGGGGCAGTGTTCCCGCTGGGATGGCCAGCCCCGGGCCGGCCCACCCCGAGCCACAATGCCCTCCTGTGAGTGAGTGTCCCCGGGCTCCGAGCCTCCGCGGCTCCTGCTCTCATTAGCTGCCGCCGGGGAGGGCTCACAAAAGCCGCTTTGTGGCCAGCGGGGGTCAGCGCTCGGCGCACGGAGCCGCCGCCCGTCACACGCCGGGGGACCCCGAGCGAGCCTCGCAAGCATCTCCGAGTGCCTCCCGCCCCTGGCTCCCAGAGGCGCTGATCCCGACCCTGAGGAGCTGCTCGGGGCTGCAGCAGTGCCATCCTGCCGGGAATTTCCTTGGCGGGGGTGCTGTCACTCTCTCATGTCCCTGCTGGAAGCAGCGGCGGCGTGGAAAATGCTCCTGAGCTGCTCTGCAGCACTGTTTGCTCTCCGCACATTTCCCCTCTCCCCTCTCCCCACCGAGCTCTTGGGGAGCGCAGCCCGAGGGGTTTTGCTGTTTAACTCTCGATATTCACAGTTCTACCGAGCACGCGCGGCTGATAAACAGCAAACCTCACCGGCAGGACCCTCGCCTTTGCTCAGAGCTCTGGGCTTGGATCTCCCTGGGCTGGGATCTCTCTCCTTCAGAGCACAGCCAGCTCGGGTTTAACAGTGCTTCTCTGCTTGGGGCTGCACCCTTGGCTCTCATCAGTCTCTCCTTCCTGAACTGATCCCTGGTAGCCCGTGGAATTCCCTTCCCTGGGACACAGGGAGGGATTACAAAGGAGAGGCTATAAGATCATTGCTCATAAATGGTGTCCCGACAGCCAGACTGTGATCACTGACACCCATCTGCCCTTTCCATCTTTCATAAACCCACCGCCACCAAAACACCACCCACAGCTTCACCAAATACCAAGGGACAGCCACGTTTCACTTTATCAAGGTCCACACAGGCACCTCCCGAGGAAGGTCAGTCCAGCTCCAAGCTCTGCTATAGAATCCACAGCCTGAGAAGTGGCAGCCACCAGGAAAATCCCATGGTCTCAGCCAGTTGGAAGTGATCAGCCCAGGAAAATAAACCACAGGACTGCAGTGATCCCCAGGTTAATGCCAGGGCCAGGACAGAGGGGTTCAAGTGATGGAAGTTTAATTCCTGGTCAATATTTCCACCTTTGTACCTCCATCCCTTATTTTATTTTTAAATGCCACTTTCTCCCTTTCCAATGAACTGGGAGTTCAGCAGTCCCAAAGGAAAAGCTCAGGGGCTGGGGACCATGATGGGGTCCCTCCAGAGAGAGATTTGAGTGGAAAGTTCAGGAAAGAGAATTGGGATTTCCATCCCTTGTAGTGCTGGACACTGGGAGGCACAAACAGCCCAGATCCAACAGCCAAGATCTCTCCATCCCAAACCTGTCCTGCCATGGCCATGAGGTGACAGGTGCACACAGTCAGGGTATGGAGATCATTCAGGGATGGGCACCGTGCCCACAGCACAGAAATTCCAGGATGAGACCCGCAGTCCTGGAGCTGCCCTCTGCCAGCAGAGACACACCCAGCATCGCTCCTGGGTCAGGGATCCGCCTGCAAATGCGTCCCAAAGAGGAAAAACCCTCGCCCGGCGCTGGAAACCTCCTCTGCCGCAATTGTCTGCGCTTGGCAACCTGGCCTGGCAGTGAATAAACGCCAGGGAAATATTCCTCCCTACACGTGTTTGGGTTTTTCGGGGTGGTTTTCTTGGCCGCCGCTCCTGGCTTTGCAACAATGCCCGGCTTGTTCAGCCCCGCGCTGCAGGGCAGGCTTGAATGGATCTGTCTAAAATTATAAGCGGGCAGCCCCTGGGCTCTGCGAGATCACAGAGCCCACGCTGGGGCCGAACAAAGCCCCCGCTATTTCCCAACAATTAGCCCGGCTAAAAGGACATCTATCTCCTGCCATCAGAGCCACCACGTGCCTCCCAGCCAGCCCATTGTGCAGCTAATTAAATAACACGCCTCTCTCCCCGGGAGCGTCTCCTGATTAGCTCGCCGAGCTCCTAAATCCTTGCGGGTGTGAATGGGAGCGGACAGCTGGTGGGAAGGGAATTGCGGCTCCAGAGGGGACGTGGTCACCCCGGGACAGCCACGGGAGCAGTGCCGATGATTTCAGGGGGTTTGAGGGACATTAAAACTCATCCAGAGCCCCCCCTGCCATGGCAGGGACACTTTCACTGTCCCAGGCTGCTCCAAGTCCTGTCCAGCCTGGCCTGGGACACTGCCAGGGATCCAGGGGCAGCCACAGCTGCTCTGGGCACCTGTGCCAGGGCCTGCCCACCCTCACAGGGAACAATCCCTTCCCAATATCCCACTAAACCCACCCCCTCCCGGTCTGAAGCCATTCCCCTCATCCCATCCTCAGGGAGCTGTTGAACAGAGATCCTGACATCCAAGAGGGCTCAGCACACTCTGCTTCCCTATCCACCTCCCAACTGCCTGCGGCAAAATCTGTGAAAACAGATGATTTATTTATTATTTTTCGTGCTTTGCTGGTGTCTGGAGAAAAAAATCCGATGCAAATAGTTTTTTGTAAGTATGTTCCTGACTGATACAAACCAGTTTGTTGTAGGGTTTTTTTTCCTTTTCCCACACTTGTCATTGGGTTAAAACAGCGAAAAGAAAATAAACAAGGAAAATGTTGTGTCATCCAACCAGAGTTAAAACTTTCTATTTTTGCACTTTTAATATGGGAAGGAATTGCAAAATGGAAAAAAAAAAAAGGCCTATTAAAAGTAATTTGCTAACAAGCTCTTTTCACCCAGTTAATTCACCTCTTCGAGGAGGATTCTGTGGGAGGGGAAGGTCTCCAATGAGGCAAAAGGGAAGCTCGGAAGGCCAATTTGTGTTCTGTGAGATGAAAGAAAATAACCTCTGGGGCTTGGAGTTTCCTTCCAATCTGCAAAGGAGTTCTGGTAAGTGAAGAAAATCCACTCAGATGATACATCAAATATCCCAGGGATGTCTGAAACGTCCTGGGCCACCACAACCATCACCCATCCCTGGGGGAGGTGACACAGACCTTCTGAACACCCAACCTGCACCAGCTCGAGCCCAAAGCCACAGGAGGATTTTCTCGCCATCATCCCAGCCCAGTTCCTTGGTCTGAGCTCCAGCACAGCAGCACAGAACTCCTCGATCCCTCCAGACGTTCAGCACCTTTCCTAACACGCTCCCAAGACCCGGAAGAAATTCTGTTCCCTTCTGTCAAGGCCGTGGCCATCAATGGTTGCAAATATCCCCTTTACCCGCTTTAAATCATCATTTCCCAGCCCTGGCTATTTCAATCATCATTTTCACACCAGGAGAGCCTGGCTGGAGGACTGGGAAGGTGGGGCAGCAGATTAGTGAGCTGATTTCCTGTGGACCTGCAGCTCCAGGCTGGGAGCAGCTGGACCTGCTACTGCAGACGGAGCTCCACGCACCCAAGGAAAACAGAAAATCCTCATTCCTCATCCCGTGCGGGGAGGAGGCAGCAGGAGGAAGGACATGGAGGAGGAGGAGGAGGCAGAGCTTGGTTTCATTCTAATGGGAGCCAAAGCTGGCTGCTGTTTTCCAAAGCCACCCTGGGGAGCAGCTGCTGCTGGAGCTTGGGGGGGAAAAAGCTCGGAGGCTTTAGGAATGCCCCAGGGAATGAATTAATCAGTGTATATGCCCATCCAGAGAGTTTCATTGGAAAAGCCCAGGATCAATTTGATGCACATTTTTATTGAAATCATATTTACCCTGCACTCAGGAAATGCAAAGGTTTTGCATTAAATAACAAAATTGTACAGGGATGCATCCACAGGGCTAGGAAAGCATCATTAAAAGATGTGCCATGGCTCACATGAAAGCCTAGAATGGGCTACACAAGAGTCCAGCCCCAAACACAGTCTAACCTAACCCAGGAGCAGCTTCCTTCGCCCTCCAGCAGCCTTCAAAACCCAGAGCCACGTCTGAGAGCTCCATTCATCCCAAACTCCCAAATAAAGGGCAGGAGCCAAGAAAAAGCTGCATCCCCTCACCCAGCCTGTGCCCTCGATCCCAAAGCTCTGGGAATGGCTCCACAGCCACTTGATTAATAAGGGCCCAGAGGGGAAAAACCGTTTATATAACCTCGTCTTCTCTAAACTTCCTAAGTGCTTCAGAAAGTGGCTGCCCTGGAAACCCAAACTGGAAACGAAAAATATTATCCTGCCATTTATAAACATCCCTGGTGCTAATGAAGTGAGGAGTGGCAGCGGCAGCCAACGAGGGCGAGGTGCTCTTGGCAGGCGTGGGAGAGCCCCAAAACCCTGATTTCAGGTGGGTGTGGAGGGGAAAGCCCTCCTACCGCCACCCCAGTGCCGCTGGAGCGCGAGGGCCCTGGGGAGGGGTTTGGGAAGAGGGATGGGTATGGAATAATGGCTGAACGCAGGGGCTGGGAGCAAAATGGGGGAGAAGGGCAGGGTGACCACAGCCAGGCAGGAGCAGGTGGGTGGAAGCTCTAAAATCATTTCCCCAAGCTCGGAGTGTGGCTGGCGTGAAGCAGCACGTCCTGCTCCTGGAAAGCAGGGAGGGAATTTCGGTGCTTGCTGTGCTCCAGACCCTGTGGGATAAACTGCCCAGGCCAGCTGCTCGTGCAGGTCAGCAGAGCACGGCTGTTTACACCGCCAGGCTCTGAATAAACACAGAGCAGCCCAAATTTAGCTCTCGGGTTCAACCACCCCGTGCCTCGCAGCCTCTCGGCCACACATCCCAACCAGAGAGCCAGGACAGCAGAACGCTGCAGCCCATTGCTCCATCTGCTTTCCCTGCTGGCATTTCCCACGGAGATTTGTTTTTGCATCAGCACCAGAAAACGCTGAGGTTTGGCTGGAAATATTTGGATTTGGTTTTGACAAAATATTGATGATTTCCGCCCAACAATCTGTCACTTTTGGCAGCAACAAGGAGAAAAGTGGAAAAAAAAAAAAAGAGAGGTTTCTCCTCAAGATATGGGGACTGAAGTCACACCCAGCCTGGGACTCTGCACAAGGGGAAGGCAAAGCAAAGCTACTGGCTGCCTCGTTATCCTGTTACTGCTGCAGAGCAAGGAAAACTGATCCTACTTCCATGGAGTGGCTGTTTGCCTGGATGGAAGCAGCCAGAGCTGCCAGCCACAGGAGGCCTCTGCTGCCCTGGGGACAGGCAGGGCTGGGTGCGCAGCAGAGGAGGAGCAGGGCTGGTCACCTCTGGAGACATCTCAGACAGCCCAGAGCTGCTCGTGGTGAGGAGCTGGTCCAGAGCGGGAGGAGATGCCAGCTTTATTTCCATCACTGCCTCCCAGAATTAGTCCTGCCTCTGGAGCCTGGAAAACTGGGTTGAAATCTCCCAGTCTCTCTTCTGCAAGATGCCTGGAAGTGACCGAATTAGAATTTTTCCATGAACAGGCTCCCTTGGGGCATCTCCTCCTTTTTTCCTATTCTACCTCAGTGCTGATATCAGCCTGACCAAAGCAAGTGCTCCCTGGCCCTGCTTGAACCTGCGATGTGGAGAGCCAATCACACAGGGAGAAAGGCATTCCTGACTCCTGAAAAAGAGTTGCAATGAGTTAAGGAGAAGGAGTTTGGGCTGGATCTCCTTGGAAATCAAATCTCCCCTTTGGTGGAGCAGTCTTTTTTCTCCATTTTTCCTAAATACCAACCTAAACCTCCGCAGGCACAACCTGAGGCTGTTTCCTCTTGTCCTGTCCCTTGTTACCCAGGACAAAAGACTGACCCCCTCCTGCCAGGGAGTTTTGGAGATCCCAGCTTTGCATCCCAACCTGCCCTTGAAGCACCACAGGGGAAGGAAAACATCAGAAGAGGAGCCCTGTCTCCACGAGGGGATCAGGGGTCTCCAAAGGCAGCTCCCAGAGCGTGGAGAAACTCTCTCATGAGCCCCAAGTTGAAAATAAGCCCATGTATGAATTCCAGCCTCCATCCCGAGCTGTTCCCACCCCTCACCGAAGCCATTTGGAGACAGGCAGGCCCATGAGTGTCCCATGAGTGTCCCATGGAGAAATCATCATCCCAACACATGCAGGACCTCGTTTTCCCTGCCTGCTTCCAGAGAGGCCCATCCCTCCCCAGGAGCAGCTGCACAGAGAGGAGCCACATTCCAAACAGCCAACAACTGACCCACTGCAGCTTTTCCAAAGCCTATTGATCCCAAAGCCCACGGGGAAAGCTCCATCCGGAGGGCTGGGAAGCTCCAGCACGTGCTGGGGAGGCAGCTCCAGGGCTGGCCAAGGATCACTTCAGACGTTTCTTTCCGTGTGTAATCCGAAGCACTCGCACAGCCCCGCTCTCCAGGGACCCCCAGCCACTCTCCTGACCTCGCTGAATTAAGCATGGCAATAAAATGTGCACTGAATTAATCATCTGCATCTCCAACGTGAGAAACTGCTGCTCACAGGCAGCGGCCGCAGGGATTTAGGGATCGCACTCCAGCGGAAGGCAGTGGGGTTCAGATGCCTGAAGGCTTTCTGATGAGAGGTGTAGCCGAGGTTCCAAACCCCAGCAGTAAGGCTCAGCCAGGTCTCCTAAATCTGTTCTTATCCCTGGGAACCATTCCCCCATCAAAAGCCAGGCTGCACAGGGCTCGGAGCAGCCTGGTCCAGTGGAAGGTGTCCTTGGCCAGGGGACAAGATGAGTTTTAAGATCCCTTTCAGCCCAAACCATCCTGGGGTTCTCTGATTCCATGACCATGGATGCTGGGAAGAGTCTCCAGGACAGAGAGCTCAGGTGAATGAACCCTTCCTCTGGGAGGAGGAGGTTGCACTGCAGGGCCCTTCCAGTCGAGCACTGGATTGCTGCAAATCTGGAATGCAGAGGGGTCTGGGAGAGCAGCAGGAGATCAGGGACCCTGTATTTCCTCCCAGGAGCTCCAGGCAAGGTGAGAAACTTCACAGGCACAAAGCAAGCTCTGGCAAATGAGGTGTAGAGAACTCCTTTGGAAAGCTCAGCCTGGCTCTGCTCGGAAAAGGAGGAATCGTTTCCATTCCCAAACCACAGCAGGGGCGGCTTGGGCTGATTTCTATCCCATTTTAGAAAGAGAACAGAGAGATGCAAACCCTTACAGGGCCTTCAAGGAATATCCATTCTAATGCTGTCCTTACTCTCTAAGCCTGGCCCTTCTCCTTGCTGCTCTTCCCCTCTCCAGCCTGGATAAGCTCCCAGAGCTGTGCTGGGGCACAGGACAGTCCCATCCTCCTGGAAGAGTCTTCGTGTTGGAAATAACAATTAAAAGAACAGACAGACCATCCTAATTGACTCCCCCCCCTCCCCCAAATGTCTGACAGCAGTTTCTCAGGCTGAAGTGATGCAAATGGCTGAGATAAGGCTCAGATAAAGTATCTGTGCTCTCAAGGGCTTATCTGAGCTGAACACCAACTCCAAAAATCCTGAAATTTGCCCCGTGGGACAGTCTCTGGAGCTTGATTTCCATCTGAAGCCTCGACCTCCAGAGGCTGCAGAAACTGCTCCTGTTCAAATGCATTCTTGAGATAGCAGGGTGGGACCCGGCAGGTCTGCACTCCCTATCACACTATCTGGGATTTGCCTCCTGGTGGGAATGTCGCAAGAGCAGGGCTGATGGCTCAAGGAAGCGGTGACGGCACCTTTCAGCAGCCTGCTCACACCGCAGGGGCTGCGGGAAAACCTTCTCCGGCTCTGATGGAAAATCACTTTCACTCGGCTATAGATTATTCCGTGCTGCCTTTTCCTTTCACGCCCTGCTCGGTGATCCCAGGCAGAGGGAAGGCTCGAGGGACAGCTCAGGGTGCTGTGAATGCCATCAGGGGCCAGGGCAGTGTGGGAATTGGGATAAGATCTGGGGATCCTGGGGGCAAACTCTCTCCGGGTTCCCCAACAATCCCAGCCTGACAGGATGCGAAGGGAATCAGCAATCCTGGGACAGCTCTGATGGGACAGAGCAGGCTCCCAGCAATGCCCAAACCCTGATATTCACTTAGAAACACTCCTGATACAGATCCAGCCTTCCCAAAAACACACAGAGCTGCAAAAGGTGTGAGACTGGGAGTCATATCCATTCCCAGTGCACACCTCGGGCTGGGAAAGGAGCTGGGCACCAAGGCCAGGTTCAGAGAGGGATAACTGGGATCTCTTTGTGAATTGTTACAAAGGCCTCTGAACTCGCTCACACCTGGACCACAATCATTCCTTGTCCTGTGGGAGCACCAAGGGTCTCCCATCTCCCTGCCAGATCCCATATTCCATGAGCTCTACAGACACAGGAGCAAAAGAGAGCAGGAAGGATCCCTCCCCGAAGGGTTTGCAGCCAAAGAATCCACAATCTAATCATTTATGTACCTCATGCAAATCTGGCAAGGATGGGAGAAAAGAGCTTTCTGAAAACCTTTCAAAGCTCTGCAGAAATTGCCCAAATCCCGCTGATCCAAGCAGAGAGAGATTTCCTCTCTGCAGAGGTTTGCAGCCGGCAGGCAGAGTTCTCAGGCAAGAAAAACGATGAAATTCTATAGGATGGCTCATAAACCAGAGAAAAAAATTCATTTCCTAGTAAAAATTCCCAACGGCTCATTCCCAAAGGGCCACAGGACTGCTGCGGAGCGCTGGCTCCCTTTCCGCCCCGTACCTCGCCCTGGCCACAGAACTGGGATTGAGGGAAAATGTGTGGGCAGCTCTGGGCTCCCAGGGCTCTGCAGCACTGGCAGCACCAGGGTGAACCACACGGCCCCAAATCCCAGGGACTGAGGGAAAATCAGTGGCTGGGTCCAGCTCCCAGCACTGGGAGCACTGGGAGCACTGGGGTGAAGCACGAGGCCCCAAATCACAGGGATTGAGGGAGAACATTCCACGGCACTGGCAGCCCCAGGGGGTACCACAAAGCACCAGACCCTAAGGACTGAGGAAAAATGCTCCATGCCACCAGCAGCCCCAGGGTGAAACACAAGGAACAAAACCCCAGCGATTGAAGGAAAATGCTCTGAGGCGCTGGCAGCCCCAGGGTTAACCAGGAGGCACCAAATCCTGGGGATTGAGGGAAAATGAGTGGGCAGGATCCAGGCTCCCAGGGGTCCATGGCAGTGGCAGCCCTAGGGTTAACCATGAGACCCAAAATCCCTGGGATTTTGAGAAAACACTCAATGAATGGCACTGGCAGCCCCAGGGTTAACCACGAGCCCCAAAATCCCTGGGATTTTGAGAAAACACTCAATGAATGGCACTGGCAGCCCCAGGGTTAACCATGAGCCCCAAAATTCTGGGACTGAGGGAAAACACTCAATGGATGCCACTGACAGCCCCAGGGTTAACCACGAGCCCTAAAATCCTGGGGATTGAGGGAAAATGCTCCATGGATGGCACTGGCAGCCCCAGGGTTAACCACGAGCCCCAAAATCCCGGGGATTGAGGGAAAATGCTCCATGGATGGCACTGGCAGCCCCAGGGTTAACGACAAGACCCGAAATCCCTGAGACTGAGGGAAAATGCTCCATGGATGGCACTGGCAGCCCCAGGGTTAACCACAAGACCCGAAATCCCTGGGATTTTGGGAAAACATTCAATGAATGGCACTGGCAGCCCCAGGGTTAACCACGAGCCCCCAAATCCCAGGGACTGAGGGAAAATGCTCCATGGATGGCACTGGCAGCCCCAGGGTTAACCACAGCGGCGCCCTGCGAGGCAGCGATTTCTGCTTTATTTCAGCAGGGGAAGTGTGTCCCGGCCTGATTAGCCCAATGGTTTCCTCTTTTCCCATAACCTCCAGACCCCCATGGCCTAAGTGTTTACTTTCTGAAATAAAAAATCTGCCAGTGTTTTTCTTTTTGCGGGGCATGTGTATTTTGGGAGGATTCAGGGGGAGGGAAGCGGAGGGGGAGTTGAATGGGACGGGAGGCCGGCGCACACCTCCCTCCCCTCTCCCACCCCTCACCCCGGCTCCTTCCCAGCTGCAGCCTCGGAGCTGAGACTTCTGGCTTCGATGTGAGTGAGGGAGAGAGAGAGAGAAGCGCATTAATGAGAGAGTTCAGGCTCTTGCTCCAGCAGCCATAAACACAGGGAACATCTGGAGGGAGACAGAGGTGCTCCGAGCTGCCAGCAGCTGAAGGGATCAGGCTGTTTGCAGGGTCCCCTCTCCCCATGGCCCCTCTGCCTGCCCTGCCACGCTCTCCTGGCATCCCATTGCCCATCCAGGGAGAAAATACAATCAGAGAATCCTAAAGGTTGAAGAAACCCTCCAGGATCATCCAGTCCAACCATTCCCCCAGCACTGCCAGGTCCACCGCTAACCCATGGCCCCAAGTGCCACATCTGCACAATTCTTGAACATTTCCAGGGACAGGGATTCCACCGCTTCCCCGGGAAGCCTGTTCCAGATATCTCTCCTCACTTCTGCTGCCCTCCCTGCTCCTCACCAGCCCAGCAAAGTCCTCCTCAGTGCTGCTACCAGGGCTGGCCACGGGCAGCCAAATCCTCTGGAGAGGGCTCTGCCTCCCAGTGCCCCACAGGTCATGGTTCTGAGGAATTTTCTTGGGAAGGCTCAAACCCTCCCTGCCCAGTTTTGCTTTGTGTGGCCTGTCTGAAGTGTTTGGCGATGCAGCATGGTTTCCTCCTCTGGAAAAAGAAACAGGTACATCCAGCTCTCCATCCCTCCAGAGGCGTCAATCCTGCTCCAAGGGCATCCCAAAACAACACCTCTTCTGCAGGCATCCTCAAGGCAGCACTGAATCCCTGGACAGGCTGTGCCTCAGTCCCCTCCCCCCAGACTCTGCATCCCATTTTCCCTTTCCCAAGGCAAGCTGGAGCTCTCGGTGCTGCTGCTCATTTTGCTGCTCATTTTTGCAGCTCCCTCACTCAAGTTTTGCCTCTTGCTGAGCTCCCACCCCCCTGTTACACCTGAGAACCCCAACAAATCTCCAGGCTTCTCCCAAAACGCATGCACCAACATTGCAGCTTTCCCCCAGCCTCATCCCAGGGACCAACGCCCTGCTCCGAGCTGGATCACTCATCCCCAGCTGACTCCAAGTGGGAAAAGAGCTCCGAGCTCATTCTCTGCTGATGACCAAGGCACAGGGAGCTCCCTGGGGGTTTGTCTTGGAGAGGCGACACAGGGAATTTTCCAGACTCAAGCAGTAAACAAATGGAAAAGTGAAAGCCTGGATTTCTGTCATTCTATTGCCTCAGTGCAAATAATCCTCTCCAAATGCTGAGTTGTGGCAGGTCCCAGCAACACTGAGTGTCCTGGGAACACCTGGATGTGTTTTCCTCACCTGGGAAACAACTGGAGCCACAGGAACCAGACACTCCAGCTCCCACTGACCTGAGAGCAAAGCAGGGACTGCTCCTCCTTGGGAGAGTCAGACACACCACAAGCATCCCACAGCCCTGCAATTCATTCCCAAGGCAGAGAGGGATCTTTTCTCTCCACCAACAGATTGGAAAGTGCCCATAACAGAGAAAATGTTTGGTGTCTTGCAAGAGTCCAGAGTGTCCCAGCACAGCAGCTGGGACTGGCCTTTAGCTGAGCCAGTGGAACACCCGAGATGTCACAAAGGAAAAGTGACAGAACCCCCCATCCCAGCCAAGCCCTAAACAGCTCCAGAGAGGCTCTGCCACCTCAGCGGCCAGAGGGTGACAACAGAGCCCAGCACAAAGGGTTCACTCACCCCGGGGCCAGGGAGAGCTGTGGATCAGGGAATGCTGCAGCAGGCTGGTTAAGGAGCAGGGTTTTGTGCAGGGCTTTCTCTGAGCCATGGAATGAGTTCCCATCCATCACACCCCTCCCTGTAGGGGCTCACCCCCATTATCCCTCTGTCCTGCTTCCCTTCACCTTCCTCCACATCCTCCCCTGCCTGCTCCTGGTTTGTTAAGGAGGGCAAGGAGAGCCTGGCCACTCGAGGGATGAGCCTGGCCACTCGAGGGATGAGCCTGGCCACTCCAGGGATGAGCCTGGTCACTCCAGGGATGAGCCTGGCTGCTCAGGGATGAGCCTGGCCGCTCCAGGGAAGAGCCTGGCTGCTCAGGGATGAGCCTGGCTGCTCAGGGATGAGCCTGGCCACTCCAGGGATGAGCCTGGCTGCTCTGTGGATGAGCCTGGCTGTCCTGCAGGCGGGAGCAGCAGCTGTGCGTGNCCTGCCTGCTCAGGGATGAGCCTGGCTGCTCAGGGATGAGCCTGGCCACTCCAGGGATGAGCCTGGCTGCTCTGTGGATGAGCCTGGCTGTCCTGCAGGCGGGAGCAGCAGCTGTGCGTGCCCCATGAGAAGGCGCCCATTCATCTCTGCGAGAGTGTGCGGGGGAGGCAGCACAGCACAGGGGAGGGGGACGTGTTGGAGGAGGCTGAGAAAAGGAAGGAGGCCGCAGTTAAAAATAGGATAAAAGGACATTAAAAAAAAAAGGCAGTTTTTGTTTTTTTTTTTTTTAAAGGGCTTTGCTCGGAAAATGCACTGCAGCTGGAGAAGCCATCGGACTGAGCCTGGTCAGCTTTACCTTCCCCCCTTCTCCTCCTCCTCCTCCTCCCCAAGCCCCTTCCTCAGAGCGTGGGCCTGGAACACGGCCCAGAAAGCGCTCACAGAAAGCATTTTCCTGCGGGGTTCTCCACCGGGAGAAGAGCACGCAAAGGAGGGAGACATGTGGGGAAAAGCAGGGGGGCTTTGCCACGCACGGAGGGGGCCCTGTGGGACCCCTGCCTGTGGCCAGGCTGGGCTGGGAGCTGGGCTGGAAGGAGGGTCGCAGGGTCAGCAGGGTGGGGCACAGGGGGAGCATCCTGCCCTGCTTTTTGGGGGGCACAGCATACCCAGGTGCTTCTCCAGCTGCAGGGGCTTGGCTCTCCTGCCCAAACCAGCACAGCACCAGCACGGCCCAGGCTGCAGTGACTTGATGCCCATGAAGCACCAGCTCTGCTTTTGCCTGTCCAAAAGATCCCTGGGAGTGCTCAAGGCCAGGCTGGACACGGCTTAAAGCAACCTGGCCTGGTGGGAGGCGTCCCTGCCCGTGGCAAGGGTGTGGAATGAGATGATCCCTAAGGTTCCTTCAAACAAAACCATTCTGGAATTCTGTGATTCATTTCTCAGTGAAGGCAGGAGCACTCCCTCAAATGCTCCAGAAGTTTCCAAAAGGCTGGAAATGCCTTCAGTGCAAGGATGCTAATTCAGCAGTTGTAGAAACTTCTTCCGCTGCAGTCGGAGTGGTTCCATCCCTCACTTGCCATTAACAACAGTTTTATCTCCCCTATCAGCAAGGAAAACAAACCTGCTCTGAGTGGAAGGGGCTGTTAAAGTGGCCTTGGCTCCTCAAGGCAGCGCAGCCAGCACTGTGTCCATGCTGAAATTGTAATGGAATCACAGAATCCCAGAGTGGTTTGGGTGGATGGGCCCTTAAAGATCATCTCATCCCAACCACTGCACCACGGGCAGGATGCCACCCCTGAGATGAGGTTGCTCAGAGCCCCACAATGATTTGATAATTCCACCATCAAATGTTTTCCTCCACTGTAGTTTTACACCTAACCCTATATAACCCAAAAAGTACTCCCAGGGAGGAATATTAGGATCCTATTTCCTTCCGAGTTCACCCTAAGGTGCCAAGTGTGGCTGTCAGCATCCTTTCAGCAGCGCTTTGGGCAGGCACAGGGCACGGCAGGAGGGTGGCACATGGAGCAGCCACGGTGCCTTTTGATGCCACCAGCGCAAGGAGCAGAGCCCCTGTCCCTGAGCAGCTCCCTCTGCATGGCTTTGTTCTGTCATCTCCGGGCTGAGCCCTTCCCTCGCTCTGCTGATCCCTGGGCACTGACATTCCCAACATGTGCACCACACATTGTGGTACAAGCTAACAAATAAAACTGACTCCTGTCCATTTTCAAATGTTGGCTTTTCAAGCCAAAAAACCTCCACCCCTCCTTGCTTTATCTACGAGCTAAATCCACATCAGGCTTTCCTTTACCATATCACAGAATAATCTTATCAGCTTCAAGCACAGTGTAAATAAACTTGCCCAAGCTTCCAAGGCAAAGCATCTTCCCTAAACGCAAGCAGACCTCAAACTCTTAGAAATGTTGTGGGTTTCTATTGCAGGAGGATATATTCACACTTGCATTTTCCTTGTTGACTTGTTTCTTTCACCAACATCAAGACCATGAAAACCAAAATAGCCTCTGGTGCAGCAGAAGAATAGATGACAAATGGTTTTCATGTGCAGCCGAGACACAAAGGAGAAATGAAAGGCCGTTGCTGGCCCCATATACAAATAAGAGTTTCCTCTCATTTAAAATTAGAAACTGCTCTAGACTGAAGAACCAGCAACATTAAAAAACAAATCAGAGAAAGAGCACCTTGCATTGCAACAGGAAGAGCTGAAAATTAATTCCTAGGTAATGCAAGAGAACCAGGGGCCTGTCCTGCCCATCCTAACCCACTAAAAGCTGGATCAAAACCTGTGGAAGACAGCAACATCTTGGATTTCTTTCCCTGGCTTCACTGAGGTCTGAGGAATGTTCCAGCCTCGGCACAAGAAAGTTCACAGAGCCAGTGTGGGGTAAGGAAGATCTGGGCTGCATATATGTTGGTCCCTGGAGAGAGCACTTTCACGGAAAAGGGGAGAGGGTTGGGAAAAAACCCTAAGAAAACTCTCCAGGCACAGACTTGCAAAATGTTTGAGCAAATCCAAATGCTGCCAGGGCAGATTTCATCAGAGCAGAGCTGACATCATGCTGAGAGAGGTCACCCACAGGAGTTGAGCAAATAGCTGGAATAAGGATGCCTGGGAATAGCAGAGGAGCTTTGCTGCAGCTCTCTGTGTCCATCTCCTGCTCATACTCAAGTGCTCACCAAAGGAGAAAGAAAAAAACCCCAAACACCTGAACCTTCGCCAAGGAGAGGTTTCAAACTGTACATTTGACCGCAGCAGTCAGTGGTTCTGCTGAACTCTTCAGCTGCACAAAGTCTCTGAACATCAGGGCTTTCCCTCCCCAGGGGCCAATGAGCACCAGCAAGGAGCAGGAACTGCTCACAGGAAAGCAGCGCACTCAGGAAAAGCTTACACAGGATTTAAGTGCTTCGGGACAGGCTTATGTGGGACTGAAGTGAAACATAAACTTCATCGTGGCCCTTGGCAAAGGTCACCTTTGTGCACCGTGAGCTCTTTCTCTTGGCTCTGTGGCTGAGCTCTGCCAGGGGTACCGAGCCTGGGGCTGTTCCCTCCTCACCCACCCCAGGCCAGGGAGAACCTCTGCCCTGCCAGCTGCTCATACAGGAATCCTGGAATCCCACAATGGGCTGGCCTGGACGGGACCTTAAAGCTCATCTCATTCCACCCCACCTTCCACAGCACAAGGAGCAGCCCAGAGTGCAAGCTCAGCTGGAATATTCATGTGCTGAAACACACGTGGGGCAAGAATCAGTCACCAGCGCTTTTGTAACAACCTCCAAACTCTAAATGTGGGAGAGAAGACATTCCCTAGGCCCAGGCAGGAAACATTCCCCAGGCCCAGGCAGGGAACTGCTTTAGCTGATGGCCCAGCGTGGCCTCATACCTCCAGCTCTGGTGGCCACCACCCTCCCAAGGAATAATAAAATCGCAGAGCTGGGTTAGAAGGCACCTGAAAGCCCATCCAGTGCCACCCCTGCCATGGGCAGGGACACCCTCTGCTATGCCAGGCTGCTCCGAGTGTCCCAACCTTGGACACCTGCAGGGCTGGGGCAGCCACAGCTTCTCTGGGCACCCTGTGCCAGTGTGAGGCATTGAGCTGCGAGAGACCCAAACTGACCACCAGCGTGGAGTGGAAATTTGGCAGTCCCCATTTCCTCGCAAACCCCCATGGATGGAACTCTCCAGAGCTGCCAGCCAGGACATCAGTCCTGCAAAGTGCAGGAGAAGGGCAGAGGATGCCACCAGCAGCTTGGCAGACCCACCCTACCCATGGCATCCTCCGGAATCCCCAGGGAGCAGCAAGCAGGGCTGCTGGCCCTAAACGCAAGGGAGGTGCACAGAGGGCTTCAGAATTCCAAAAACCAGCAAAATCACCAGCTGAAAGAGGAAAGTTCTCCCACACCATGGCAGGGAAGAAGGAAGCTCCCACCCTTGAGCATCACTTCAACAGGAGGAAAAGAGATTTTGAAAAAGAATATTTAAGGTTTTTTCTGCTTTTTGGCCCAATCTTCACTGAGGGAGGCCCTTGACAGCAACAAGGCAGGTACCAACCTGGTGATGCTGTGCCCAAGGGAGGCACTAAGGGCAAAAACCCCAAGAAATGAAGGCAGGACTGGGGCAGAAAGTGAATCTGGAAGGAAGGAGACCAGGGGGACACCAAACAGAGTCCAGTGGGGACTCAGGCTCATTTTCCCAGCTGAGGATGCTCCGAGCCCCCCAGCACAGGGAAGGTGCCACCCCCGTGTCCCATTCGTGCCACCCCAACTCCCAGCCGTGCCACCCCCGTGTCCTACCTGTGCCATAGTGCTCCAGCCCCGTGGGCACCTCCTGCGTGGCGGGCTCGTCCCACAGCGGGCAGCACGGCCGGGGCGGGCAGCAGGACGCCTGGAAGGCACACGTCACCCAGGGATCCTCGCAGGGAGCCGGGACTCCGTGTTTCTGGAAGCAGCAGAGGGGAAGGGTCAGGGGAGCGGGACCCCGAAATGTGCCGGGGCAGGGGGGCATCCCCCCGAAATGTGCCGGGGCAGGGGGGCATCCCCCCGAAATGTGCCGGGGCAGGGGGGCTTCCTCCCAAAATGTGTCAGAGCAGGGGGGCATCCTCCCAAAATGTGTTAGGGCAAGGGGGCTTCCCCCCAAAATCAGGCAACAAGTCCTACTCTGACAGATCTGAACACTTTTGGTGTCATGATGAAGCCAAGAAGGGCCTGTTTGAAACAAATATGAGGAGAAAAGTGAAGGCACAGAGTGAGGCTGAGCTTCGCAGGATTTCAGCGTGAGGGAGATCTCATGGGGACACTCTCCGTGCCAGGGGTTTGTTCCACTCCCCACAGCTGGGACCGTCATTTCTTGTTATTTTGGGGGTTTTTTGGCAGCAGAAGGCCCCAAACACCCCACAAAATGTGGGGGGGTCACAAGGAGCTGCAGAAGGCCCTGCCCAAGCACTATGGGGGAGCCTGGGCTCACCTGTCATATTTACGTTCCTCTTCCTATTTATAGGGGTATTATTGGGGATTATTGTATTTTTATTTGGGTTATTTATATTGGTTTTATTTTTGTGTCCACAGACATGTATACGTGTGGTATGCACACACGGCTATATGAGATATGCACCTCATATAAAATGTCCACATGCATATATAATTTATATCATATAATGTACTATTACCCATACATTACATAATATACTGTATTATTAGATGATAACACACAATAAACTGTATACGTACTGATTATATGTGTGACATAAGCACTTATAAACCCACACCTATGTAATCCTAGCTTATAACTCAGTATGAATTACACATTTATTTTTATTGTATGTGAAGCTAGATTTATGCTTTATAAATAACACATATTTATATACATTTTTAAAAATAAATATATATATATAAATATAAAAGGATATAGAGGTATTTTGAAACAAATATTTGTTCAGGTTGGGAAAAAAGCTTTAATAAATGATCCCAGGATATAATTTAATTTTATTTTGTACACACCTATTTTAAACATATATATTAATGTATATATACTATGTGTATATATATGTACATACCACATATATTATATATATGTGTGTATATACATTATATAGATATATTTACCACATACAGACTCATGCATATACATAATACCATATAATATATATGTTGCATTTAAGTGTTTATCTGCCTATGAGAGGACAACACTGTGCACATACCTATAAATAAATGCAGGATGTTTGAATTTTTTATCACTGTTACCATTTCCCTGTGGGGGAATAGATTTCCTTGATGGCAAATCAATATTTAAAAACCAAATGCTTGCTCAGAACCAATTAAAGGAAAGCTATGGAGCTGCCTTGGGAATATGTCATGGCTCAGGGCGGGCTTTTCTTCCCAGTTTGGGGAAAATGTTGTTCTGTGCAGCCTGGGGTGTCAGCCTGGAGTTTGTCTGACTTCTGATGCTCAGCAATTCTTTGGACAAATGGCTAGAAAAGCCATTTCTCTAACGATAGGTCTGATTTCTTGAGATATAGGTCTGATTTTTCTAAATACAGCTGTTTCCCTAAAAAGGCTCAAATCCCTGCCCAGCCTGTTCCAGGATCACACTCCAACCTTTATTACACACAACCATCCACTGCACAGACAGAGCTCGGGACAGGGAGCACCGGAGCGGTTCCAAAACTCCAGAAAACCTTTCCCAAATGCTCTGTGCCGATGCCATTGATCCCCAGGTGAAGGGCAGAGGGGGAGCAGGCCCCGGGACAATGGTTCCCCAGCACAAGTGCAGGAAATCTGAGCAGGATCCCATTTTCAGGGGAGGTTTGCAGGCTCAAGAGGGTCAGTGGAGCTCTGGGTAAACATGAGGAATTCAGGAGCTGCTCTGAACTGCCCCAAACCTTGGATGCCCAGGGGATGGCACTGAGCTGGGTCAGGGCTGGAGAAGTCACAGCAACTTGAGAGAAAAGTGCAGGGGTAGGAAAACCAACCCCAATTGCTGTCCTTTATAGAATCATGGGATGGGTGGGGTTGGAAGGGACCTTAAAGACTGTCTCATTCCAAACCCTCTGCCATGGGCAGGGACACCTTCCACTATCCCAGGCTGCTCCAAGCCCTGTCCAGCCTGGCCTTGGACACTGCCAGGGATCCAGGGGCAGCCACAGCTGCTCTGGGCACCTGTGCCAGGGCCTGCCCACCCTCACAGGGAGGAATTTCTTCCTCAAATCTAATCTAAGCCCACCCTCCCTCAGTGCAAGGCCATTCCCCCATGTCCTGTCCTTGCCTTACCATCATTCCAGGCCGAGCCAAAGGATAAGGAGCTGCGTTGCCAATGGTTGTGTCCACATAATAACTCATCATCTTGGAGGTGCCTGCAGGAATGGAGAAGGGCATTAGATCCCATGCCATAAAAACCTGACAGCACCAGTTAAATCTGTGCTTTCCACAGCTGTATAAAGCTCAGGACAGACTGTCACCTTAACGAGTTTAAGATAAAAAGTTAAAAGGAAAACTGGATTAATAGGAAATATTGTGATGCGAGGGGTTGTATCAGCAATGCAGCACCCAGATGCAGGAGAGTAACCTGGGGAGGGTCTGACAATGGGGAATGAATTATCACCTGGAAGCTGAGGGAGCTGCTCTGAGGGAAGATGAGATCATATTTCCTTTGCTGTAGAACCGGTGGGAAATTGTTGACAGTTTTTTTTCTTTTGAGAGGAAAAAAAAAAGGCAGTTTGTTGAGATCAACACCTTTCCTGTGAAAGCTTTGTCAGGCCCAGCCTGTCTCACAAAGAACTTTGCTGTTTCCAGGACACATCCTCTGTTTTCGCACATGAGCTTTGGTTTCCCGCACTAAATCTCTCCCTTGCAGTCCCACATGGCATTGCTCATACGGGATTTACTCTCCTGAGCAAGTCCTTCTGCCAGAGCCGCTCATTAGCTGGGATTTCTCATCGTCACTGCACCCATTTGTGTGGCTGAGGTGGAGGAGCTGCAGTGTGGCTCTGGGATCAGAGCTGTGGGTGTTTCTCCCTCTCCCCTTGCAATGCCAATGGAAAACGCAGGGCCGATGCGCTGTCTGTGTTTTGGGGGCTGTGACTCCAAGGTGCTGGAAGGAAAGAGGGCAGGGGGAGCAGCCCAGACTCGGCAGGGCTGCCTTGGCAGGGTGGGACCTGAGCCAAGGGAATGGCTGTTCCCAGCCTGGGGTGCAGAGGAGCTGCTCTAACTCCCTGAGGACACAGCTCGGGATTCCTGCAGGTGCAAACACCTGTCTGAGTTATCTCACAATCAAACCCCAGAACCATCGGGTCCAGCCCTTAACCCAGCACTGCCAGCCCCACCACTACCCAAGTGCCCCTTTGCCCATGTTTAAGCACTTCCAGGGAAGGTGTCTGCACCGTGCCCTGGGCAGCTGTGCCAGAGTTTGACAACCCTCGGGATGAAGAAATTTTCCCTGACATCCAACCTAAACCTCCCCTGGTGCAACCTGAGGCTGTTTCCTTTACTCCTATCATTTGTTCCCTGGGAACAGAGCCAGGTGCCCCCCAGGTGCACCCTTTGTTCAGGGAGTTGTAGGAACTGAGAGGGTCCCCCCGAGCCTCCTTTTTTCCAGGCAAAGCACTCCCAGCTCCCTCAGCCGCTCCTCACCAGACTCATGCTCTGTTTTGTGCTCAGAACTAGCACAGCCACATCACCTCCAGCCTCCACTTCTACCCTGGACCCTTGAACATCCCCTGGAGGCGCTGGGACTCTCTCTCAGCCTTCCCCCTGCTCCTTCCCCGGGGTCTTCACTGCTGCTCGAGTTCTGTGCAGTTCTCCACCCCCAGGGCAGGGCAGAGCTGCTCTGGCTGTGACTCACTCAGCGCCTCGACAAACAGGGACCCCCCGAGCATCTCCCCCGCGCCCGGTGAGTAATGACCCAACACAAAACACCTGCATGTGTACGGTATTAAATTATCATCATCATTTCCTGCTGGTTATTACTAACCCTGCCTCTAACACTAGCAGGATATTTTTTTCAAACTTCTCTTTTTTTAATTCACAAGGCTGAAAACTACCACTGCGCGGTGGAAGAGCAACGAGCCTGTTTCTCTTTGTGCTGTACCCGAAACCACACCGACTGCGAGTTAGTGCGGCTGAGAAGCCTTACCTAATCTCAGCATCTGTGCACGCCCTGCCAGCCCTCCCTAACGAGGCGTTAAACGCCCCGGCCTGAATCTCCCCGCAGCTGGGGCAGCTGCAGCTGGGCGAGACAAAGGCGTGCGGGGAGCCCAGGGCTGCAACCTGAGCGATGGCAGAACGGTTCGGGTTCGAAGGGACCCTAAAGCTCATCCCGATCCACCCCTGCCATGGGCAGGGACACCTTCTGCGAGACCAGGGGGTTTTAAGCCCCGTCCAACCCGGCCTTGAGCACTTCCAGGGTGGAGCATCCCTGGCATGAAGGGCATCCCTAATGCAGGGCGAGGTGCTCGATCCCAGCCTGGCCATCACACCCCTGACCCCAGCCCTCAGCACACGGAAACCATCGCGGGGCAAACACGGGCTGACCGTGCCCTAAAGCAAAGGTTGATGCTGCCAAACAAAGCGAGACAGGATGAAACAGAGCCAGGGAGAGCTCGGGGCTGTTCACCTGCCCCGGTGCCACCCACGTGTCCGAGAGAGAGGAGTCACAGCCCCAAAGAGCAGTCAGAGAGCAGTCCCCGGGAGCAGCTCCGCTCTCTGCTTTGCAGCTCGTGCAGTGGCAGCTGGGGCTCGGTTGGGGTTTTTTCCCCTTTGATCGAGGCACCTCGCTCGCAGCAGCTCTCGAGAACCGCCTTCATGCCTCGCTGGGTGTCGTTTGCATCTTTCTCAGGCTGAACCTTCCAGCAAGGCACCGCACGCTGCTGCTCGAGGCCGCGAGTGTGCAGTGACAGCAGCAGCACCAAAGCCATCCTGACACCCGGGACAGGCTGCGTGAACCAGGAATAGCAATAGGATTTAACCAGAGCCGCACAGCAGCCCCAGCCTCCCTGCCAAGCCTGGAGGAGGTGAATTAGCATCTCTAGACAGCAGCCCCAAGACATTCAGAGCCACTTTGCTCTCTGGTTTCTCTTCCCGTTCAAGCTATGCTGTTAAAAAGCACACGAGAGGGGCAGAAACACAACACAAAACTCAGCAACAATTTGCATCCCCATCTCTGTGGGTTCAGGAGAAGCCCTGGTTGAAGGCAAATTATACCAGTCCCCCAACGTAATGCAGGTTTTGTGGGTGCTAATGGTTAAAGGGCAGAGAAATACAGGGTTTAGGCTGTGAAAAGGACCTGGAATCATGGAATCCCTGAAGGAACCCCAGAAGGAACCATGCCAACCTCCCTCCCTGTGCAGGGATGGCACCCAGTGGGTGACACCCTGCTGTGAAAGGCAGGTGAGCCCATCCTGTGCACGAAATAATTGCGCTCGGAAAAAGCAAGTGTGGAAGAGCAGGCAGAGACGGAGCTCTGCTGTGCTTTGTTCCAGGCTAATTTTAACAGAACTTCCACCACTTCCCAGAGGAAACTACTTCGCAGTCCAAAACATCTCTCACTGTCAGCAAGTTTCCCTGATGGCTGAGCAATATTTTGCTTCTCTTCAGCTTCCTCTAATAAGAGCCCAAAGAGTTCCTCTCCTCCCCTGGATGCTGTCAGGGAGCTTGGCTGAGCTCCTTTCCAGGCTGCAGCTCTCTGGGCCAGGTAACTTGGCTGATATGGAGGAAATCACTGCAGATTTACATCAAGATAATCCAGAGCCAAAGCTTTCTGAGAGCTGCTAATAAATAGAGCGGAATCAGAACCATTTGGTAAAATCCTTAATGACTTAACAGCTTGACTTCAGCCTTATTGTTTGCTCTTATTATTCCTGTCCTATTGTGAAAACATGTGTGGGAGAACCAGCATTTATTTTGGGACTTGATCAACTACCAGCCAAAGCTATTACACTCTTGGGTCATTTCTAAACGAAATTAAAATTTTAATTTCATTTCAACATCCATCCCTCCTCTTTTACAAGGTTCGTTTTTGGGTTTTGGGTTTTTTTAAATTTAAAGTCAATTACCAAGCTTGATTTAAAAAGGGAAAAGTTGTTTGTGCTCATCATTAACACCCCCCCTCCCTTGCAGAAGTTGAGAAGGAGTTAAAAATTAATATTAGAATAAAGTAAACTTTGTCTGTTGGATGTATGAAGACAGTTTATGGCATTTCCATGTAATGTTTTCATTTTATATTGCTTTAAGGGTAGGAAGAGGGAAGTGGAACGATGTCACAGTGACTTCCCAGTGGCAGAGCCAAGTCCCATCTCTATTTCCCATTTGAATGCTCCGTCCATTGCTCTGCTGTAAAGTCCTGAGGCTCAGTTCTCCCATTTCTGAGCTGCAGGACCACACTCAGCTCCTTCCCACATGCCTCAGCCCCGGCTGGGCACCCAGGGAAGGTGTCACTGCATGGTGGCACACCTGGGACAGCCACCAAACACCACCTGGGTGCTTTCCTCAATCCCAATAAACCGAGAAAACTCCTCTTCCATGGGGTCAGACGGGAAGCCAGGAGGATGGGGCAGCACCAGCAACACCACAAGAATATTTCTGGCTTCGAGAAGGTGAATTAAGGCTTTAAAAACCTGCAGCAGCCCCTGCCACACCCCCACACTCCCCGGCTGCCTGGCTGACCCAGAGCTGCTCAGTGATAACCACTTTATTTTTGCATCAAGCCATAATTTATCATCTTTGAGGGGGTGGGGCAAAGAGCCGGTGGAAATGACATCCTTCCGCCAGGCTTTAACCCTTGGGATCCGGGCACTTTCCAGGCCGGCTCAGTTCCCAGGCTGGGGAGAGGTTGTTGCTCTGTTGGCCTCTCAGAAACCTTCCCTTGCTCACCCCTAAGGCCGGGGCGGTGCCATGGACAGAAGCGTGCCTTATTTACTTACAGCCATGGCTTGTAACTGATTTGCCACCACGAAATCCCATATTTCTTATGATTTTGAAACTTTAGAGTGTTCACAGCCGAGTTCCTGGAGGGAAAGCGGGCGGGGCGCTAAGGGTGCTGCGGTAAACAATGGATTAGCAGAGGTGAACAGAGTGGCGATGATGGCCCTTCTGCACCCCTGTAAATACTGCGGAGCGATAAGGGCCGGATAAGGTCACCCAGGGAAGGTGAGGGGCGATGCCGAGGGTCTGGGCCCCGGGCCATGGTCGGACCGCAGGGCTGGTTGCTGGATGAGGAGCTGCTGGGGAAGGACGGGGCAGGGACTGTCTGTGAGCACATCCCTGGCTCTTCCCTCCCACGGTGCCTGGCGGATCGGAGGGACTATGGCATCTCAAGAGCCGTCCCGTTTGGCTGGACAAGCTCTGGCTGGGCTGGGTGACAGCGGCCGTGGGAGAGCGCCAGGGTGGGCAAAGTTTGGCCCAGCCTCACAGATCCCTCGCTCTCTGTGCTTGTAGTAAACTGCATTTTCTTTATATCCTTCCTGTTCTCTACTCATTCACTGATTACTCGGCTGCTAATGAAGCTAAAAATGCCACCCTCAGGAGCCCCAGCAGATGCACAGCGGCTGGCAGCACGGAGCAGGCAGGAGAGGGTTCAGGGGGTGCCAGAGCTGGTGCCATTAAATCACTGCTCTGCCCCCGCTCATGGCGGCCACTGGCCACTGCTGGGGGATGTGAAGGGAGGGTTAATGAGGTCAGCTCTTATTTCACTCCTGAATTTGTCTCCATGAGCAGCAGACTCACAGCACAATGCCATGGGCCAGGCCCTCAGCTGGGGCAGAGCAAACGGGGAAAGAACAGGATCAGTGTCCGTGGGATCCTTGCCCCAGGGCGGGACCTGACCCCTCACACCTTCCCCGTCCCACAGAGCCCAACCTCTCCCGTGGCACAGGATGGACAGCCCAGCTGGGAGTCCCTGTGGTGCCCCAGGATCCCTGCAGGACCCTCAGCAGGACACCTGGACCAGCCTGCCCAAATCTGCTGCGAAAATCCCACCCAGCCCCACTCTTCCAGAGCGCTTCAAAGCACTGCGGAAGGTGGGCTTACCTGGTGTTTCTTTGTCCCTCAACCTGCCAGATGGGGAAGAGTTTTCTCATCTGGAGGGGCACACGGTCCCCCCAAAGCTCTAGGGTGAAGCTGAGGGCAAGGGACACGCACACGTCCCAATGCCAGGGTGCAAAAAGCACCCGAGGCTTCCACACACCCCAGCCCGTGAGCAAGGAGAAAATGCCCAAAAAATCAGGTTTGCCAGAAGATTATTTCCATGGCAGGCAGGGGCAAGCTGCAAAGACAGCGGATTGGGAGGCAGCAGGAAAGCAGCCCCAGCCCGCAGCCCCCGAGGTGTCAGCTGACAGCGCAGGATGGAAGTGGATGGTGGCTCCAACGCCGAGCCAGCGGCCACATGCAAAGCAATGATTTACAGACTAATGGGAAGGGGGAAGGCCTTGGCTGGGCTCCTCAGGGACTCACAATTCCCACTGCCTGCGCTGGGGGGGCAGGATTCTGCTCTTCCCGAGGAATGGCAGCGGCTCGGCAGCACATCCCTGCAGCTGTCACACTCTGGCTTCTCCCAAAGGCAGATGCTGGCACCTGTGGCGCTCTGTGCCCTTTGGGGGATGGCATTGCCATGGAAAACACCTGGAGGGATCACAGCAAATCCTTCCAAGCACCCCTGCAGAGCAGCAATCAGCCCCGGGATCTGTCTGTCTGGCCCTGGGCACTTTGGATCTCCCCTCCCTCACAGCAAAACCAAACCAAATTACACCAAAACCAAATTACAATTCGAAACAGCAAAGGAACTGTAAATTTAATTCACTGTACTAATGCCAGTGCACAGCCTTCCACCTGCATGAGTAAAACAATAATGTTCTCCTAAATATCCATACAAAATTTGTGTACCAAATAGATATATATATTTAAAAGGAATTTTAAAGGGAAGCATCATCTCAGACATTTATATAAGATCCTGCAGTAACATACACAAATCTTTTACTGGGTGAAACTGGAAATGGAGAGAGGAAAAGTAAATCACCAACAACCTAAATCTGAGATGTCCTGAAAACATTCCCAGGTACCTCCAGCCCCCGAAAGAGTTCAAAGAGCCTCTCCCCCCACCACTTACGGCTCAGCTGAAGAACCCGGGGAAAAGCTTTATATCCTCCACGGCTTCCCACACTTGTGTCCGCTCTCCTCCCAACTACCTGGTGCTCTCCTCTGCGCTGGAGCCGGGGAGGATGGAAATACCATAGTGTTCGAGGCAGGGCTGCCTATTGAAAGGGAGGGGGAGTGGTCAGCCCCGCGCCCAGGGCGCTGCGAGCGGCGACTTCCACGCCAGGCAAGAGCCACCTCTGGCCGATGTCACGGCGCCGGGGAACAGAACAGCCCCTGGCTGGAGGTGGGCATGGGCACAGCGTGCTGCCAGCCCCGCCGTGGGGTGGCCTTTGGTGCCGTGCCCTGTGAGCCCATCCGAGGCTCCAGCCCGCCCGGCAGGTGCTGCTGTAGCCCCCAAGTCCCGTCAGTGGGGTTTATTCCTGCCCAGGGACCGAGCTCGAGGCTCACGGCCAGCTGAGGTTCATCCAGCCCCGATCCCCGAAGGTCAGCCCCGCTCTCTCTCTGCCCGAGGTGGCTCATGGCACACTCGGCTCCTGTCTCCTATAGGGCCCCGGCACCTCTGCCTTCCCTGCTCCCGCTGATCATAAACCCCAGGGCACGGCCGCTCCAGGGCTCCCTGCTCTGCCTCCTGCCGTGCCCCAGCCCTGGGAAGGATCCAGCCTGGGGCAACCCTACAGACCCTCCGTGTGCCTCCGGAACTAAACAAGTGCCCTGGTAGCTGCTGCTTGCTTTTAAAATCCTAAAAGCTGACAGAATCCCCTCCTGTATGGGGAACTGGAGAGGGAATTTGCTCGGGCAGCGCTGGGAGCCGCTGGAGCAGCTCTGGCAGAAATGGATGGTCCCAGCCTGTGTCTCTCCCAAGCGCAGTGCCACGGCAGGTGCCAAAGGTGTCCGGGGCCTCTCCACACGGGACAAGGGCAGCAGAGCACATTCCCGCCTGGGCAGGACGAGGAAGCGGGGCACAAACACAGCCTGCAGTGATCTCACCCCAGTAATGCCCCTGTGGATTACCCAGGGGCTCAGGAAGAGCAGGAGCTGGGGCTGCCCTCTCCAAACGCCCCTGGTCCCCCCTGCCCAGCATGCCTGACCCTCACAGCCCGGCCAGGGCCCTCCAAAGGCCAGTGGCACCCCCAAATCCGGGGTGAGGAGGATGTGTCCATGCCGCCTCTCCTCTTGCTCTCCAGGCACAGAGCTGCCTTTTCCTCCAGGAGAGGGCTCCAGGCTGGAATTCCTGCCGGCTCTGGCACGGATCCGCTCCCGTTGTCTCTGTGAGCAGCCCTGGCTGAGCCCAGGCACCAAGGGTTCCGTGTGAGCTGCTCCACGACATTTGGGACAAAATGGGAGGTGGGGAACAGCTGCTGGGATTTTCCCTGGAGATCCTAGCAGCAAACTGTAATGTAAGAGCAAAAAAGAGCCCCCAGCCATAGGGCTCAGCCCCCTGTGCCTCGCTGCACTGACACCATAAAGTTCTGCTTGCAGAGCATCTGCAGGAGGGGTTGATTTCCAGGGAATTTTGCGGCACCCTCACAATAAAAAACAGAGCAGCCTGCACATCTGAGCACTGTCACTGCTGAAGGATCAGTGTGGGGAGAGGAATAATTCCTGGAGACTCCCTTTCCCAGTACACCCCTGGCGATTTCGGATCCTCTCAGCACAGTGGACATTTGCAAAGTGCAAACCAAAACTGTGTTTGCTCTCCCATGGATAATTCCTGCCTGCACAGGGCTCCTGTGGCTTCTCCTGCTGCCAAATGTTCCCCAGAGAAAACAAATGTGCCAAACGAGTGCTCACAGGCACAAGGATCCCTCCTGTCCCCTCTCCCAGCCCAGGCGGTTGCTAAAATGCTCAAAGTGACAAATAGCAAAAAAAACCATTATTTATGCTCATAAAACTATTCCCAGGCCCTTCAGGAGCTCCCAAATGATGAATGAATCTCTCCTTTAGCCCCGAATTTAGAAACACAATGCTCCAGGTGGCCCAAATCCACATTACCTGCTGGACTTTCCAGGCACGACTCCCTCTTGTAGCTGCTCTAACAGGAAATGATTTACAGGGCTCCATCTCCCCAGGAAAGGTTCCAGCCTCCTGGGCTTTGCTACAAAGGCTCTGTCACATCTGAGCTCCAAAGGGGTGGAATGTGTTCAGCAATCAATTTTTATCTGGGCAACTCTTCCCGGGATAACCCCGCTGGCAGCTGTGAGCAAGATGTCCTTCCCCGGGCGGGATGCTCCTCTCAGGAGGGTGTTGGGATGCAGCAGTCCAGACATTAACAGCTCTGCAGAGTGGCTGTGCCGCCAGCTGGGAGCCTGGGAAATGGAATCACAGAATCATGGAATGCTTTGGGTGGGAAGGTCACCAGGTTCCACTTGGTCACTTGGTTTTTGGTGTCACATCACTCACCCAAACCAGTTGCTCCAGCCTGCAACAAGGAGTTGGGTTAAATTTCGGGCAGCTCATGGAATTGATCAGAAAGTCATTGGACTTTCCACAGCAGCTGCTTTGGGTTTGCTCCATGCTCATAAAAAATGAAGCGATCCCTTAATGTTTCCCTGCAGCAGTTATTGATGTTTTCACCAAATTGGAGATGTCTGGGGGATGTTTCATGGGTTCTGCACTCCCAGGCTGCTCCAGTTTGGGGGCACTCAGGCTCCTGCTTGAAGGTGCAGGACAGCCCTTTCCCAGTGAGCTGAGAAATCCTCAAATGTGCATTCCATTTGGGATGGGAGCTGAGAGCAGCATCTCTGTGAGGGTCGCTGCAGCTGGAAATGGCCCTGGTTTGTCTCCTGGAGCTGGGCACTGAGCATGGATCATCTGGGCAAAATTCAGAGGGTCACTGACTGTCACCTACCCCAGTGCCACTGCCCTGCAGCCCCCAGGTTCCTTTCCAGGGAGAGACCCCTGTGGTCCTGCCACTAAAGGGGAGAAGCTCCTTGTAATGAGCTTCCAGAGCCCTTCACGGACCACCATTTCCATCTTCCTCTAGAAAAACAGAACAGGAACCCATAAAATGATCCCGAGCCCCTAAATCTCTCTGCTTTTGTGTTACCTCAGCGCGAGGGAGTAAAATGGATATTCCTGAGCTGGAGGAACCTTCCCAGTGTTTGCCCTGGGAGGAGGTGACCCAGCTGGACCGAGAGTTGCCTGTGTCTGGAAATCCCTGTCAGCTTTGGCCAGGCTGCCCCAGCGTTCCCTCTGCCCCTCCTCAGAACCCCGGCAGGACTCACAGCCTGTGCCCAGATGTTCAGTGGTCCCAGAGCTGGGCACATCTGGGATCCAGATGCTGACACTCTCCGGAGCTGCCTGGCCTCAAAAGCCAATGGGGACAGCACCAGAGCTCATCCCTGTGGAACAACCCCGATGAATTCCCTGCTGTACGGAGCCCAGGGATCCTGAGTGCCTGATCTGAGAGGAAATTTCTGCCCTCCAAAGCAGGAGAAGGAGGTTTTTCTACCCTTGGGTCAGACAAGAGCTCAGATCTTGGCCATGCATTACCTTGGATGTGAAGGTGCAGGATATGCACCGAAACAGAACAAATTTGGGATGTACAGGAACACCTGAATGCCTAAACTGCCCCACAAGTGGCTTTTGTGATGCTGTTTTAGGTTGGGAGCTGCTGCTGTGGATCTCCTTCACATCAACCAAGATAATTGTGACAAACTGGCTCATCCATGGCTTATCCCACTTTTCTACGGGAGACCAGGTCTGTGTAAAAATGGGCTTTAAACAGAGAACATCTGAAGGTGTCAGGACTGGGTGAGAAATGACGTGTGGAAAAATTCCCTTTTCATCTCTATCCATGGATAAAAAATACATGGATGTGGACAGAGATGAGAAAACCCGAAAAAACACCAATAATAACCTTTCCTTCCCTGTCAGGGTGGGCAGGCCCTGGCACAGGTGCCCAGAGAAGCTGTGGCTGCCCCTGGATCCCTGGCAGTGTCCAAGACCAGGCTGGACAGGGCTTGGAGCAGCCTGGGATAGTGGAAGGTGTCCCTGCCCATGGCAGAGGGTGGCACTGGATGGGCTTTAGGGTCCCTTCCCACCCAATGCATTCTGTGATTCGGTCACGTTTTCACTCTGGAAGAGGAAGTGAGAAATTTCCACTCAGCTCTAACTGATGTTGGGCAACATCTCTGGGGAAGTTCCAACCAGAACATCTCCAGCCTGAGCCCGGGAGATGCAAGCTTGTGGATTTTGCATTGTTGGCACAAAAACGGATCCCTTTTCTAGGGGCCGATGTGAATATTTTCATTGCAAACTCCTCTGTGGAGGTGCCTGCCCCACTCCCACCACTAACAAAGTCCTGAGAGCTGCAAGAACAAGGTAAATTAATTATCATTTGTGGCACTATTAACTGGGAAATCAGGCCTTACTCACAAGTTCTCCCATTGCAAGAAGAATTTGGCCTCTTGGTTGGAAGAAGGATCTTTGATTACCCTGATACAGTCAGACAAAAAACCAGCGAGGATTTCATCACACACACCCTCTTCAAGCTGTGAATTAAAATCCTCATCCAGAATCATTTAATCGAGGACTATAAAGCCAGATTTCAGAAGTGCTCTTTTTCCAGGCAGGCGCATAAATAGAGATCAGATTTATAAAAATGCTATCAGCCAACAATTCCTGCTCGAACACATCTGGCCAGATTTCAAAACCAATTCAGCAACCAGTTAATCACTTGCTCTTTATTACTTAACTTACTATTAGCATCAGGGGTAAAAAAAAACCTGAGCGATATTTTTATTTTCTTTTATCTGTTAAAATATTCCCTGCATCTTGCCGGGGTGGAATTCAAAGCCTTGATAAAAATCATGACATTTAAAAAAAGTCAACTGCTTCTCAAGCCCATGTAAAAATACAGGGGTGAATTGAGATCATTTCACTGCTTCCCTTTGCCGCTTCTTGTTTGAAAAATGAGATTAGCACCGCACTGAGAATGTCACATAAAACCCATTTGGAGAATAATAAGCAGCTTATGATGGTTGATCTGGGATGGGAATGAATGGGAAGCTGGAATTCTCCTTACTCTGGTGGTTCTCTGAGGACACCATGGAAATCTGAAAGCTTCGCGTCCCCAGGGGTGTCCATGGTGGAGGTGGTCCCGCCTGGACAGCACAATGTGGTGGCTTTTGTGTCCTGAACTTGGATTTCCTTTATCCTTTATACCTCATATCCTTTATTCCTTATATCCTTATTCCTTTACCCAAGCAGTGTCTCCAAAAGTATCGCGGAAGGGTTGAGCGATGACAAAGCTGCTCTGCCCCTAAGGATGGAGCCCCACCCCGGAGGGGTTTACCCGTGTGGATGTGGCACTTGGGGCATGGTCAGTGGTGGCCTTGGCCGTGCTCAGGGGACACGTGAGCTCGGTGGTCTCAGAGGGCTTTTCCCACCCAAATGAAGCTGTTATTCCCTGAGTCAGGGCCGGAGCAGCGCCTGCAGAAGGGGCTGCAAAGGCAGAGCCCAGGTTTCCCGTGTGGTCCCACTCAGGGTGGCCCCGGAGGCCTCACAGGGACTGTCCCCCCAGGACAGGGACACCCCAGGAGCAGTGCCCAGTGCAGGTCTCAGCTGTGTCCATGAACCAGCTCCTGCTCCCTGGGGTGATCCCAGGTTCCATCTCCATTTCTCAGGACTCGTGGCTCCAGCCCAGCTCAGCTCATCCTTTGAATCCCTGGGCTCTCCCTCCATGGCTCTCCTCTCTTCCCATCAGAAATGCCACTGTGTGGGGAGGAGGAGGAGAAAGGACTTGGATGACCTAGGAATGAAGAGATTTCTCTGCACTGGGTTCCATGGGGAGCTGATAAACCTGGGAAATTCTCTTTTTCCCGAGGCCTTTTCCCAGTCTCAAAGTGACCTTTGTGTTCTCCATCAGCTGACAGACACAAGGGACAACGAGGGCTCTGTGGCTGGGGCCATGACCTCAGGAGCGCCGAGGTGGGAGCTGAGCCCTCCTGGGTGCCACCATCCAGCCAGGAACACCAGGGACACACTCAGCCTGGAAAATGTTATCCTGGTTTCCCTGTAGGGCAGGGAAGGTGTGAGATGTTCCCAGTGGAGCAGAAACTGGACATTTTTCAATGCTTTATTTGCACACCTAAACCAACGCCAAAGTGATCTGTACCTTAATAAACACTTTGTGTTGTGGGAGCGAGCAACAGAGGGAAAAAATTCCGGTAGCAGAAATGTGACGCTCAGTTTTGTGGAAATGAGTTATTAACATGTCCTTTACCTCTCTATTTATTTTCCACACGGTTCCAGGTCAAGGAAAGTTTGTCTGTGACAAGGATTTGGCTTTGGAAACAGCTGTGTCTTTTCATATTTAATTCCTGAGCTGCACCGAGGGTGTTTGGACAGATTCTCCTTTGTCTCTTCTGTCGATTATCAGGAGAGCTCAGGAGGGATAACAGGACACAGGTGACATCCCCAGAGTGTGACATCCCCTCCGTGAAGGACACCCGGAGCTCCAGAGGAAGAAAGGGGATAAATAAAGCAGGTTCTGGCTGGATCCACACTGTCCCCGCGGCTGCCTGGTGCTGCAGGGGTTATTTATGGCCAGGCTGGGAATTGCAGGGCTGGGTCCCACATGTGAAGTGAAAGTGGAAGTGTGTGGGTGGGAGGGGAAGCAGCAGCATCCCATTTATCAGCGCTCCGAGGCCCGGCAGCTTTCCCGGATCCAGGCTGCCTCACGAGCACCTCACATCCCCCAGGCAGCACTGCAGATCCCCAAGGGCATTATCCTATCTCAGGATCCATCCTCGGGGATGGCTGGGGCAGGCGCACCCTCCCTGGAGAGGGGAGACCCTTGCCATTGTCCTCCAGCCTGCTCTGGGTGCCTTACCGACCGGCCCATCCTCAGTGCAGCTCCCAAAAAAGCCAGCTGGCAATGCCCAGCCTACCTTCCCTTCCGTTCCAGAGCCAGCGTGGATCCGTGGGGTCTCAGCAGGGAAGGGAGATAGGGCTGGAGAGCTGGAGGGCTGGAGGGTTGGAGGGAGGGGTCACGGCGGGGCGAGCCGATGA